>VZSZ01011573.1:115140-321268 GCA_013398815.1 Ibidorhyncha struthersii
CTGCCCTGCCCTGCCCTGCCCTGCCCTGCCCTGCCCACTGTTCCTTTCGCTGTAGTTCTTGTGCAGTTCATTTATGATTGATTAAGCCAGAAAATTTACAAGTGAAGTTTCAACCCTAGCTTATAGGTTTTATGGTTTGTAAAGTGTTCCCTACCCTTTCCATGTACCTTCCTTAAGCTTCAATGCATCTCTGGGTGCCACTGCCTTTGGTTGGGATGGCTAGTCCAATTCCACAGCTGATAGCCTTGCTCTTGTTATGCAGAGTATGTCTTGCTGTTGTTATTGCTCCTTCTGTGTTTCCCTCATGATGTCACATATGTGTTCTAAAGATCTGGCCTTGCTGTGTTAGTGAGTTCATCAAGTGTTTGCTGGGGGAAGTAGGGTTTTTCTGCTGCCCATACTGCTTTGCTCTTATGTCTTACGGCCACAGTCAATGGCTGCTGTGAGGGTATGGTCAGAATGATATAGGGGAAACTCTGTGCACAGTAATGAATAATTGGGTTTCTTAGGGGTTGTTCTGGCCACCAGCCTGTAGACATCCTCCCTCTTTCTTTGTCCCAAAGAATGTTTAAGCAGTTTATACAAAGTGGAATAGCCTCAGTGAGCAGTACCAAAAAAGACTGGCCTCTGAGGATCTTATATTGCCTGGGAGGAGGGAGACCTAAGTTCAATCATTTTTCCAAATCAGACAGGGGAATTGACAGTATGTCCTGAGTATTACAGCAACAGCTAGATTTACTAGGCTGACTGGCCGCAACATGGAACCTCCAGCTTGCTGAGTTCTGTGTGGGGTTGACAGTGCTCTACAGACAGCTATCTGATGAACCTTGTTGAGGTGATGGATCGGTGTCTTAATTTTTGAAGGCTGTCAGGTCTAGGTGTGGGTTAGTCACCAAGCTGCTTCACATGGTCACGTTTAAACAGTTTCCAGCCTTGCTACCGGTAGAAGACCGGGGGCCTTTGTGAAGGTATTGCAACAGAACAGTGCTTTTTAAGAATCCCAGTGGCACTTAGAGAATGGATTTAAGAACCTAGATCACTTTTACCCTCAAAGTGTGATGCCAATAAGGAAGTAAGGTCTTCCTGCTCTTACCTGATGTCTACCTGGCAGTATGAAAACACTGAAATGCTCCTCAAGAGGTCTCATCACTAAGAGATGCAGAATTCTAAGGAATAAAATTCCTGCTTCTACACATTTTCGTAAGCTCTGAGGCTGGACATGGAACAGAGGGAAAAGGGTTTCTCTGAATTAATTCCTCCTTCAAGTCCCACAGCTGTGGTAAAGCTAAAAAAAGTATTTTAAGATGACATCCAAAACATAGTCCTCCTTTGCTCCAAATGATCAGTACTGTGATGCTCAGTTACCAGAGGGACAGAAAACTGTATATGTATAGTGAAGGATTCTGATAATGTAAATTCCATCTGAAAATGAAGGACTTGGATGAAAATATAGTTAGCTGTATGCATTAGGTTTACAGTGATATTTTTAGGATGTGGAATAAAATTCAAAAGCATTTGGGAGTGTTTTCCAAAGATAATTGACTATTTAGCAAACAAAGTTAGAAAAAGAAGGTCTCCTGCCATCATTCAGACACATGACTCATTGCTGGCATCCATTTTCCCTGGGGCAACAGGAATCAGGGAATTCAGCATGCTGGTTAGAGTCCTACATAAATTACTTCATAGCTAGTGACATGACCTCCTGAAGCAGCGGTCTGAGCTGCAAAGTGTCTTGTACCTGTTATTTTATTTTTTTCTGCCAGGGCATCAGAATTAACTCTTCTAAAATTCAATAAGAAGTAGGTAATGAAAAAAAAAAAGAAAAAAAGAAAAAAAATAGAAAGGGAAAGCTATGAATTTGTGCAGTTGAAAGAATAAATCCCAACAGATAGCAGTGAATTTTATCTTTTCTGAATGCATGGAAGGCAATTAGATCTTTTGATTATAGAAACACAAAGGAGGTTCTCTGGACAGAGATGGTGTGAGGTAAGTACATATGGTGTAAACCCTGTGGTTGGAGCTTTGGGGGTGCCATAGTAGCATTCAGATACTTGGAAGAGGCCAAACTCTTCCAGTAGAGCATTTTATGCTATTCAGTCACTGATTAACACACAATGACTCCCAAGGCACAATGAATATTGGGTCTGTTTGCTGCAGTTCATTGGACTACTTCTGAGAGACTACAGAACTTTTCATGTGATGGTTTGAAAGTCTGCCTGCATAGAAATGACATTACTAAACTAAAAAGTAACCTCTTTCCATTTGGTGCAAGTATAGCCCCGAATTCCCTTTCCTGTAATACATCCAATGGAAATAATGGTGCTGAATAATGAACAAGTCCACCTCCACCACCGCATGTGATTATTTTGCATCCCAAATACCTGACTAAGTTAGGCAGGTAATTGGTAGTTGGGTAATCTGCCTATTAATTTCTTCATTTCTAGCCAGTCTTTAGTTAATAATCAATAGTCCTCTTTTCTAATGAAGAAATGGCCTTGACATCCTGGCCTTTGTGCAGTGTTAAAATAACATTGATCGTTATCATTATCATATGTCCTTGATATGCTGTATAAGGGCAAGGATATCAGTCTTACAATACAGGAACACTTAATAAGCTTGGGTAAATAATTGTGATTGGCCAAAGAAGTATACACGGTTTTCTGGGCAAAGATGTGTGGGAGAGAATTAATAAAATGTTATATATTAGTTCTATCTCCAAATCTAAATAGAAGACAATCTCCCCAAAGATATATGGAAGATGTACAAAGACATATGAAAGCACTCTATATCATAAGCTTAAGCTGGAGACGGGGTTATGTTTCTCCTCATTGTATTGGACATCTCCGAAGAAAAGATCTTTCTCGCTCTGTAGTTGGATACTCCCACCGGTCATTTCTCCTTTCTGTGATTAGGGTGAACCTTTACCAGTTTTAGTGAGGGAGGAAGCCTGTGGATAACACATCAACTATAGTAACTCAGTTTTTATTTTTTTTATTCTATTTTCTACTCTTTTCTATTATTCTCCCCCCACTATTAGTAGAGCTTCCAAACTTTTATCTATTGCAGGAGCTTCTTTCTTCCTGAGAGAAATCAAAATATTAATTGTGTCCTTTTGGACTCTTTAAGTAGAACTTAAGGACCATTTTTCATCAATGACATACTACAGACCAGAGCATGGTCTATATTTGGATCTTTTGACTAAGGTACAATGTCTAATTTCAAAAATAATGGTACTGTAGATCTTATTTTACTGTTCTCCCATAATAATAAGATCTTTTTCTGCTTCCAGAATTTATACTCTGCTATTAAATAAGGAAAATCTTTTGCACAGTAGGTGTAAAATTACATCACTGTCAAGCCATTATTTAAAAAAGAAAAAAATCAGGGGTCCTGTGCTAAGATTAAAAATCAGAAATGAGTTACATTTAAAAGGTCTACTGCAAAATGATGGTACCCACTGGCATGTCTTCCACAGCAACCTGCAGAAACCCTAACTTTGTTTGGCGTTGCAAACTTGATTATGGTTGACATTTTTGTGTTTTGAATGTCAATTTCAAAAGCAAGGTTTCTGGAAATGGCATTAAAACAAGGGCTTCTGAATTTTATTGAAATAGGTTATGGGAATTCATGCCTTTGTTCTGGAACATAAACGCAATCTCCAAGTACCATTTGTTTTGTATCTATAAATACTCTTATGTTCATGGGGCAGAGGAATTTATACAATTTTTTTTTTGAGAATTAATAGATATGATTATAATTATACCCAGCTGCATTATATCAGCACAGGTTACGTGCCCCATGAGAGAGCAGAGTGTGCGTCGTTTGTACTAGTTCCTCTGTTGCAGCATGACCTGCGGACTGCACGGGGCAGCGTGGGTGAGACGCGAGGGGGAGACCATGGCTGCCTGGCGAATGAAATAAGCTCGTGCTTTTTGAGATCCCTAAAACCAAGGTATAACATTTTAAATTTATGTTCAGTAATTGAGATGTGTATATAAAATACAGCTTGCTGTTTAAAAATATTAAAGCAATTTTTATTAAGCACGCACAAGAACATCTTGTATGTGGGCTGAGTTAGCTAACTATAGTCTGTGTTTCTCTCGACATATGTAGCAGAAACGAGCTGCAGTAGCTATATGACATGCTCCTTTACTGATTGTCATAAGAGGGACAGATTCCTAAATAATTGTCATTAGATTATTTTAGGACTCCCAAATGTGCCGTTTATAGCTTAAATATTTTATAAAAGTATTTTATAGAAGTTTAGACACTGGGTAAGTGTTTAACGTTAAAGACACTTGAGCCTCTTCCTTCAAACAAAATTTTGGTTTTCAGAAGTGAATAAATAACGAGACTTTTGGCACTTGGTTTTGAGTCTTCTCAGTACTATTTATAAGTGGAGTGAGAGCAGCTATTATTATCTTTCAAAATGTTTGGCACTGCATGGCCTTGATACACAGTTGTGTCCGTTCAAAGAATGTCTATTGAACAAAGGAACTGGTCTCAGAGCATGAATGTTATCCCGAAGCAACTAAAGGATACAAGCCTTGTCACTTCTTGTCTCATTTTCATTAAGAAAATCATGTGGTTTAGCTTTAGGGGGGTGGTGATGAATCAACCATGTGACTAAAGGCAGGTGGCCATCTTAAACCAGCTCTTACCCTGAGTAAAAATAAGAATTAAAAGGAAGGGATGGGGGGTGTTCAGCTCCGTAAAATGTTCACTCACTGGGCTGCCACGAAGTAAATATTTTTACAGATATATTATTTACTACAAGGGAAGCTTTTCCCAGAGAAGGCAGATAAATGTGCTTGCTATGGGAGCTTTATGGCCACTACAGGCCCAACTGTCATTCCTTCGGTACTTCCTGTCAGTCTGACTAAACTCTGTCATCCTTCAACCCAGTTTAAATTAACAGGTAATTTGTAAATGTCACTTCAGGTTAGGCCGCTCATTTTGTTTCTACTCTACCAATGCAAAGTCTAGGACTAATTTTTCTTGTCTTCTTTTAATAGGATTTTCATTTATAAATAGAATTATGTTCTGAAAATAAATTACAGTAAGTGATGCACAGAACTGGTAGCAGCAGCACTTTCATAGAATTTCAAGCACCTACATCAGAAGAGATTAATAAAAACACTTCAAAGGCTAAATTCTATTTAAGCAGAAGACAGCTTTTGGTTAATATTTAATCTGAGTAACTGAGATCTTGGTTGAAAATATAATTTTTTAATATCTAAATTAATTTGCAAAACAAAACCATTAATTTTGCCTGAGAGCTTTCATAGTGCAAAAGTTTCAGTAATTTATTTGGGAAAAAAAGTTAAAAATGTAGTTCTGTAGTAAAAGTCCCTATTTTAATGCGAAATTTATTTCTAATGCAATATATTATATTTGTTCAGCAATACTGCTTTAAGTCTATACTTTTTAATGATTGCTAATGTGCTTTATGGAATAAGAAAAAGAATCAGACTTTTCATAAGAGTTTTTAATTTGTAAAAGAAATTGCTTTTAGGCTCAGTATTGACAGATAAACATCACCCATTTCTTTAAAGGCAGTATACAACTGAAAAAAGTACCATTTCACTATAATAAAGGCACGCATCATAGGAGCTGGTATAATATTTTTCATTGACGTGGTTTTTGAAGTGTTGTAGATACAGCGTATGCTTTGATTGTTCACATTCTAGCAATCTCATACACAAGTGAGCTGGGGGAGCTCTTTACATAGTGAGACTCCTCCGCCTTCCTTCTGCTTTCTGGTTGTAGAAGGCATCTTCTTTTCGCCCCAGCCCTCAAGGAAACCTTGCATCTTTCCAGCAGAAGGAGAGACTCAGTTCATGTGTGGAAGGGAATCTTGATACCTTCTGGTCCTTGTAAAAGTTTTCTAGGCTTGGGCTTGGGCTTCCCTCATGGCAAGAGCCATTGTCTGATCCCCTCTTTTGGCTGCATGAAGTAGCCAAACTCAGATGTGGGGAGCACTGGCCAAAGTCCAATTCTTTCTTTCCCTAACCTCTCTCCATGTTCATTTTATGCTCTTCTACTGTCATCCTATTCACTTCTTTTCTGCACGCTGTCACTCCTGTTATCTTATTTTTCCTCTTATTCTTTACATTAAAGCATTTATTTGTTTTTTTTTTTTTTTTTGTGACCCTTTTTATTCCTGTTGATTAAGTTCCTGATTTCTTCTAGCAAATCCCTTTTAATATTCCATCAGCACCCAGAAGTGTTCTGTAATAGCTGTACAGATGTTTTGTAGGAGATATGTAACAGCCAGGGTATCTGGAAGACAAAGGTATTCACTGTGCACAGTCAAGTAGTAGCAAGGATTCTTTTCAGTGACTTGGTGAGCAGAAATTCAAGAACCATAGCAAAAAGGTTTGGCACTGGGCCACCAGTGATGAGTGATTACGTTGGCTGCTGCTCTGGTAATTAACATATAAGAGATATCTACATGGGAGATTGCAATTTAATATGACAGAAGTTAACTAACTCTGTGTTAAAGAGTTGGATCCTTTAAGCTGGCTTCAGTGCAACTGTGCTTTAAGCATCCACTCAGGCAACATCTGTATTATTTAAAATCTCATGTCTGGATCCTAGTTAAATCTGTAAGCACATTGTAAATTTGTCTCGACTGTTATTGTAAAGGCTACTTCAAGTGGTTTAAAAATTACATTTTTAGGGACATTAGCAGAATCAGAATCCAGTATCAAATACTGAAAAAGCAATTTTCATTGTGAATTAATATGGACTTAGTATCAAAAACATAACTTTTTCTATGTAAATCTTAACAGTTTTGCTTAAACATTAAAGGTCTTAGGTTATTGTGAATGTTAATTTAGCACTAATGCGGGAAGAGTCTAGGAATTGGAGAGCCATGATGTATTAAGTACTAACTGAAGTTGCCCCACCCTGATTCATGATAATTAGTAGGAATGCATGTCTAGTTGGAATGTCATTTATTTTCTTGTGCTTTGGTGGATTTTAGCTGTAAATGCAGCATCAGTCCAATTTTCCACATAACTTACCTTAACATGGTTTCACAGACTGATCAACTCAGATTAGTTACATTTTCCCACTGTATAACATAGAGAAGATTTTGTGGTGAAGCAGAAGTAAGCTTGGATCTTCTTTGTATGGCCTACTGTGAATCAATATAAGGGAATACGATGAAACTTAGGAAACTGACCTTTATGTGAACCAACTGCTGGTGTTCATGAAATTCGAACTAAGACTTGGTTCCAGGAAGACTGTGAAAGAGCTAATATTCTGAAACGCTGACAAAAAGGAATCCACTGTGAAATAAATGCCTGTCTGCCTGTCTGACCATCAAAATTAAAGCAGAGAAGTAGAAATTTATTGCCACCTGTCCCAGAGACAAATATGCGAGATAGATGTGCACTGCTTTCTCCAGGATGACATCTGGAGGAGCACTTATTGTCTATCAAAGTTATTGCAAAAAGAACTGCTATGTCAGTTGCCCTAATTCCACTTAAATAGATGGAGATTCTTTCAGCAATTACCTGAGCAGTAGTTTGGGTGATTCTTTGAGGTGTTTGTGTTCACTCTACACCAAAAATTCACAGAAAGCAAGGTAAGAGGCACTTTGCCCTTTTAATCAGAACATTTTCTCCCATTTTTTGTCTCACTTTTAGTTCACTTGAGAAAGTCAAATGAGTATGTACTTGACATTTATTGCAGGGAGAAAACTCTATGGAGGTCTATCTATGAGGCATTGCAAAGGTCATTACTAGGACACAGCAGCCTCCTGTTGTAGTTCCCAGTATTTCTACAAGTGCACCAATGTTGAATCTTTGTTGGCCTTGGTCCTCCATTTCACAGGCAGGAGATTAAACAAAAATGCAGAAGATTATCTCTATAATTTCATTAATTTAATGAATTACCTTTAGTTATGCCTGAATTTTTCTTTCCATAATAAATTCTCTGTGTCTCAATGCAGAAGATATGAATGTTTCCAAGAAGTCACATCATACAACCTAGCAGTTTTTTTTAGATGTGGTTCCTTTTTTCAACACTGGATGACACTTTAGGAGTTGCCCTTTGTTTACCAGCTCTTGCCTGAGAGCTACAGGAGTTGAAAGTGGTGAAGGAATGTGGTAATATGACATTCATTATCCCAGTATCTATCTACCTATATGCTGGGGGGAGACAAAGGGGCACATTACATTCAGATACTAATGTCTATGCTAATCAAGGTCGTGATGTCCGAGTTTGGGATTTTTGAATCACAGCATTGAACAATGTCTTGTAATGACTGTTTCTAACACTGTTCTATATGACAGATCAGTCTTTTAACTACAAAATTAATGATAATTTAATCTCATACTTCAGAGTATGTACCCATTCTTTACAGTCAGCCTAAAAATTTTTCTGCCCTGAGCTGAAGCTTTAGCTTAGTATTAGGACTAGATGATAACTTCAAGCTGAAATGATAACAGTAAATATGGACTTCCTATTATTTTATATGAGTTTTCCACCACTGATTTTTAGCACTTCAATTTCTGGGATCCAGACTGAATCCTTCTGGTCTGATTTGAAACATGCTTGAAGAGAGCACTTATTCCACGCTAAGGAAAACGTACGCTGAGATTCTCTCAAGTCTGCTATCTAGTATCGGGGAGATTTGAAGCATTAGGTTTAGAAAATAACTAACAGTTGAGACAGATGAGGGCAATCTTCCTCAAAGCTGTTGCGTTAGACTGAAGACAAGACTGCATCCATGAACAAATGAAAAGTTTATCTTTGCAAGCAGGAATGCTGTAGTTTGACTATTTTTCAATTAAAAGTTGGATTCCATAGTGCATTGAATCTGTCACAGTGAAAAATGTAGGCTGATTGTTAATAATACTGCTCTATAATTATTACTATTATACAGTCCAGATACCTCATGAGGCCTTGATCCCCTCATTCTATTTGGTTTTGTATAGACTGTAGAAGCAGCAATTCCTGAGCCGTAAGCTTGGTAAGCTAGGTATAAGACTCATGCAAGTAGATTCAAGAAGCTTTTCTGTTGTGGTTATTGATGGCGTTGCTGAAAGCAATCTGTCACAGTGAGAGCTACCCCCTTTTAGCCTGACATTGCATGCTTGTTTTCTCATTTTGACGTGTTAGGTGTTGAATGGCTGAGAGTGAGCTTTCTTGTTAAAGAAGGTGATTTTTCAATATTAAAAAAAAAACTTTTAAAATATTTTCCTAAATTTGTAGAGAGTTTAATAAAAAAATTTTCAACACAAGATTGTTGACGTATATTGCCCTCTTCAAAACAGAGAATTACAAAAACCCTCTGCAGAATACTTTTAAAGTAATTTTAGAGTGAAATAATTACTTGGAGGTGCCTGTCGTACAAAGTTTAGCACCTTTTTCCTAGGGATATATAATTATGGATTGAAGAGGACAAGAAATTGGTGTAGACAGGTGTTCTCCCACAGCATCAACCCCCTTAGTGGAATGATGACAAGTGAATGCTTGCAATAGGAGACAAAATTCAAGTTTAAATGTTTCTTCTTCAGCCAGATGACTCATAAAGGTGTAAAAATACATATCTTTGTCGGGCCATCTATCTGTTTGCAAGAGACAAATCAGTTGTCACTCTTGCTGTTTTAGCCACAACCGAGACAGCAAGTACCCATTATAAGACCCCTTTCAGTTGCTAATTGAAATAATTATATTGAAAAATTCCATCTTTTTTTCAGAATTTTGCCAAAAGTGTTCTGCTGTTTCAGAGGCTAAAACGAGGGGAAACACATTGCTTTGTCTGTGTTCATTACTTAAAGTTATTGTCTTACTGAGAAGCTGTGGTGCTTCCATGGGAGGAGCAAGGACTTGCCATTTGGCAGCAGTGATAAGCATGTCAGGGTGTGGCTTTCACTGTCGTCATGAAGGAAGAATGAAAGTTTGGCTAAGTCATCAGCTGCTATAAAAAATTTCAGTCACTGTTTTCTTGTTTACCTCAGGGAGAGTTGATAGAGCTGAGCGGCAAAATTCTTCTTTTTTTTTTCCCCCCCCTGTGGCAAGATTTAATCTCTCCCTCCTGGGTTGCCTCACTGAGTGTGGAGATTGCATCCCTAGAGAGCACCAATATTCCTTCCTTCCCCAGAGCTGCTGAAGCTTTTCCTGCAGTGATGCTGCCGGCACTAAAGGGTGGGCACTTAGGCATTTGGACAGCAAAACTGAGAGCGAGAATAAACTTTCCTGTTATCTCAGTGCTCTTCTGCTATACCCTGGGACCCCACTTCATTTCTATACAAAGAGGGTAGAAGAAGTAAGTTGGTTAAGTTGGGTATGGGAGCTGGGAGAAAACAATGGGAAAAGGGTGGAATGATGAGGCGAGGGTGAGGGACAGTAAATACAAGACAGACTCCCACTAGACAAGGAGAGAAAAAAGCAGTTCAGTTAAGGCGGCTGGGAATTGAATGTTGTTCTGGAGAACTGCAATCTTATGTCCATTAAGCTGGAGAAGTCTTTAAAAAAGCAGAGCAACTGAGGTCTATACTAGAAGCAAAACCCCTGCATTCCTCTTTGGCCCAAGAACCCCTGAGGCAGGGCAAGCCCGGAGGAAGAGCAAAGGGGAGACAGCTCTGCCACAGGCTGTTTCCAGCCTGAGACATGCCGGGGTTTGCATGTGGTGATTTATTGTGTTTGAATGTCATTTCTGCTAACAGGGACTTGTGTCCTTATAAGACAACAGATCTTGGAAACTGGAGGACCATTCCTGAGCCAGTGTAGAGAAGCCTGGGCCTGCTAATTGTCTGTGTGAGCCCATGTAGGCGGGGAGGGGAGGGGAGGAAAGGGTCACCCTCATCTACAGCAAGAGCTCCCGGCCCCTTAGTGCTCATATGAAAGGGACCCCATGAAAGCGTGTTTAGCTGTGAGTACTCCGTGCAGCGATCCCGGAGATGGAGTAGCAGAGGCTGTTGGTAAAAGTGTTGGAGTTAGCTAAAGCGTCATCAGCGAGGTGAGAAGCAGCGCAGGCCATGGCTGGGGAGAGAGGCGGCGCGGGGCTTGGTGTCAGCCCGAGCCAGTCAGCCGGGGCAGCTGGCAGAAACATCCCGCACCCCTGCCTTGATCCAGCCTGAACTGGGCCTTGTACGCAGCAAGAATGGGTTGTTTCAAACCACGAGCTGGAGAGGAAAGCAGCCTGCTTGGCCCCACGTGGACTCCTGGAGGAAAAGTGTAAGGTGCGAAGTTATAGTTTTATAAACTAGTCATTCCCTGCTTATGTACCGTTCTGCCTTTAATGAAACTATGGGTGGTTAAACTGCTGCTTTGCAAGTGGGGAAATTAGGTTTCTGGTTTTAGCACCAGCAAACTTTGTGTAATTATCTCTAGGTTCATTATGATGGCTTGAGTTTTTGTTGTAATTCCCATAAATTTAAACCCAACCCTTGCTGCTGCCAATGGCAACAGTATTACACTTGTGTCAGCTGACCCAGAAGAAGTGTGTTTTCATTACCCCACAGAGGTATGCTCTGATTTAGTGAAGTGCTTCATAACTACAGTACGTCAATAGGAAGAACACTTGAACAAATACGGTCTTGCATAATGCCTAATAGTAAGGAGAAACAGTGTTAGGCATCTCAGAAGAACCCAAGATGAGCAGATATTTTTAACCTTATTAGCTCTGTTCCTCAGCTTCCCACTTGTAAAATGGTTCACAATTAAATGAACCAAAGGGATGTTCTGAAAATATATTCATTAATGTTTGAGAAATATTCAGATACTGTACCATGGAGGGTAATAGACTATCCCACAAGTAAATGAAAATTCTTTGTTCTGTAAAATATAGTTAGAAGAGAGTATGCACTGAGGAAGATGGGGGACCACTCTTTGAACAGTAAGGATAACAAAAATATTGAATACCTGCCCTGCTCCTTTGTTGAGTACCATCTACCTAGGACACTGACTGAAGTGAGTATTTCCTGTGGGAAAAATTAATAATGTAATCATATAATTTAAAACCATATTGTAAATCATTAATTTAAGGGGGATGAATTAAGATTATGTGATTGTTAGTGCTACCTTAATTGCTGCCACGATGATCCATCTTACTTCTTACACCCCTTTACTTGGCTTCGCAACAGCAGTGCTCCTTTAATCTACTGATTTTTTTAATATAATAATATAAGTTTATATATATATATGTATATTCTTCAAAGTGAAGTTACCAATTGAAAGTAACTCCATGAGGAGTCCTTTCAGCGCTCTTGGGTATTGAAACAGCTTAAAAAAATTCTGAAGCAGCCTTTGAAAAAATTGAAATCAAAAGGCAAAAAAAAAATATCAAAAATCAGTTGAGTCTGATAGTTGGAGGTAATTTCCAGTGTCACACCCAGGAATTCAGGGGTGGAACAGCCATTACTGCTAATGGTAGCTGTCTGGCCTAATCCCTCCACATTACACTGAATATTTGTACATGTCTAAATATATAAAGTGC
The DNA here is from genome assembly GCA_013398815.1 of Ibidorhyncha struthersii. Lineage (NCBI taxonomy): Eukaryota > Metazoa > Chordata > Aves > Charadriiformes > Charadriidae > Ibidorhyncha > Ibidorhyncha struthersii. The sequence goes on from VZSZ01011573.1 coordinate 127,595, forward strand.
ACTAGGTGCTCCTTACAAAGTGCTTCCTAGGGGCTATTTATAGTACTTCTCAAAATCTTCTGGTAGAAAAGCTACTTTTAAGAATATTTTGTCATGGTAAGTCTGGGGTGTATTAGCTGTGCACCCAGCATCCCTAAGAAAGGAAGAAACAAGATGAAATCGTTGTCATTTTTTCCTATCAGCTCTTAGTCTGGAGCAGGACTTTACGTATTTTCTTTGCATCAAAAAATGCTTCTATGGGCACAAGCTTTGTGGCTACAGACTCTGGACAAGCAAGTTGAAACCAAGAGTCACCCTCTGTCCCTGGAGCAGAGGCGTCCTCATGAGCCTCCACCCTTTGCTGATGGCAGTTTTGGGGTGGAATGGGTGAGAGTACTTTTCAGGTAGCAGCACAGCTGGTCTTTCCTAACCAAACCTCGCATTCTCCCAGGATAAATGGAGGAAGGTGACTGGCACGTCATAGTCATTTGTATGCCAACAAAGAGTATTCTTTTTAAGTGGCTCCCCTCAGGGTCTTGACCTGGAAAACCTGCTCTTAAAGATAACCAGATTAATAAAACAAGGGCATGAGCTGTTAGGAGGGAAATTATCTCTCCATCTTATTCAGGTAGTTGCACTTAAATAGACATGAGAGGCAGCATTAAACAAAACAAACCAAAATTTCATTTATATCCTGGTATCCCTGTGTGGGTTTTAAAGGAAATTAGGGAGGAAATGTATTGGAGTGTATTTCTCAGGTTTAGTTGTGTTAAGACACTGCGATGCAGTTGCATTTTGGATTTTGTATGTGACTTTACTGACTTGTGCTGCTGTATTGTTATTAAAAATATCCTATTTAGACTGATAATGAGGTCAGATCAGGCTATAAAGTCTTCCTGACACATAACATCCATCCCCTCCCCCCCTCCCCCCCCGCTATTTTAGATACTAGGACAGAAAATCAAGGAGATTTAATTTCTGAAATAGTAACAGAGTCTTACCCCTCCAAAGTCTACACTGAGTGGAAGCAGTGCATAGAAATAACGCATGTAGAGCACAGCAGAGCTGAGGAAATGCTGGGAGTGGGAACATGATACCCATTGGCTTATGTTCCTCAGCAGTACGTGCAGCGTGGCCGTAGGTGTGCATCTGGAGCAAGGCAAGGCCTGAACTCGCTCAACTGCCCCAGGGTCCTTCTCAGTAGGGCTTAGCTAATCTGTGTATTTGTAGATGTAAGAATTTTGGCAACTTCACTGAAAATACGATGTTTGATTTCACTGGTCATTTAAAGTAAGCGGACTCCAACATCATTCATGTTGAGAGCTGTTTGTGCAGCAGCTACTTGTGAAAAATATGTCATCTGCTTAAGAAAATCACCACAGTTCAAGACTAAAAATACTATGCTGCATTAGCCAATTTGTTCAGGGAGCTTTTCTTTCAAATTTGTTTCTAGCCCATGCTCAGAATATATAAAGTACTAGCTGGTCTGGTGTCCTGAAACGCAAGTATCTGTCTGGAAAGAACAACTTGTATCAGCTGGGCAGATATAATTAAAGTTTCAGGCTTACTTCATACCCAGGTGGAGACTTTGAAAGACTTAAGGGAATTTAGTGCTAATCCAAACCTAGTATCTTCCAACCAACGACATGATGGGCAGCATGGAACTATAATTGGAAGGGCATTGGAGGGGGACTTGGAGAGATTACAGAAGAGAGAGAAGAGAGGATTAGAAAAGCACAGGAATAAGTACAGCAACTTCAGAAAATTACCTAATGCAATGCAGTTCTTGTGTCTTTGTGATACTTGGGATCCTAGGCTTGTCAGTGAGTACAATACTACACACCTTTCAGTTCTGTTATAGAAATCTGCATCTGAGAATGCAAGCTGTCAAAGCCGTTACAAGCTAAAGGAAGCCGCTTAGGAAGATGTAGGCAGTTCATCTGACAATGCCTCCTGTTAATCCTCCCATATATTAAGTCATCTCTCCTTATCTTCAGATCTGTCAAAGCAGGACAAACGATCAAACTTCAGGATGCTCTTCATATGGCACATGGCCTCAGGGATGTGGGGGTCCGTGATCTGCCTGCACCCACAGATCTTGCTTAATGTTCAGATAGACGCTTTGAAAGGATTTTTTGGGAAGGTTCCCTTTAATTGACATGGCATCTTCCACTGCCTGGGAATTCCTCTTTGCTGTGTCATATAATCATTTATTCCAACAAGTGCTGAGGTGCTACAGTTAGGGATTAAACCGAGCTGCAAGCATGTGCATCCCCTTTTTATGACTTTGTGTCCATCTTTTCCTAATGTTGCTTTCACATTATCTTTGTCTCTTCCCAGTTCTGCTTTCATTTTCTTTACTTCCATTGGGGCTTTTCTCCTTGATTCTGTCCCTCCAAACCATTTATTTCCTATCTCTGATTTGGAATGGATCTGTATGCTGTTCTCTCACTGCCAGCCTTCTTGCCTCTACCTGATGATTAGCAGTTTTTTCTAACCATAATATGAGTAGAATTTGGCATGCAGCAGAGCGCTAGTCTTAAGGAGCAGACACTGCCCAGAGGGACAGCATGGGAAATGCAGAGAAACCAGATGAAATCCAATATGACCACTTGAGATCCAAGTCAGAAAAGGCAGATTTTTAAATTAAATGTTGTATTGCAAGGTGGAGGAAGGAAATCAATGAAGTCTGTTTCTCTTAGAATGAAGGGTGGGACATATTTTTCCAACTCTAACCTTTTCCAACCTAAGTGATTCTGCATTTTTTCTGATTTTACCTATTATTATATTTTTAAGGAGCAATTGCAGATGAAAGATGATATCCCTCTAGCTGATCCAAGAAGGCAGATAGAAACTTAGGATCTTCTGATAGCTCCAATTAGGGAAGAAATTGAGATAGGTAATTCTGTGAAGTAATCTCGTTTAATGATAAAATCCTATTGTGCTTGCATATCGGAGGCATGAGCCAGCCAGAAACAGTTCACCTGTCCACGTCGCCAAACCCCATGTAGGAGCATTGCCAGGAGAACTCTCTAGGCTTCTCTGAGCTTACACAAACTGAGACTCGCTTTCTTCTCATTGCTTACACACCTCCATCATGCTTTCAGGCAAGATCCAGCAAAACCATTCTTTTAGATCTGTTTCTTTTCTGGACTCATCTTTGTCTTCCTCTTTTTTTTTGAGCTGTGCTATGAATCTTTCAGATGTCTTAAGTAAGCACGAGCAGGCCAACACCAGGCATCCCCTTTTTCCTTACAATGTCCTACTTTTTTGCCTTTAAATGCAGCCTACATTTTATGGATGTCTTTCTGTCCTGCATACACCTTCAATACATCTGATTTTATTTTATTTTTTAAATCTTTTGTGGTGATAACACCCAAAATTTATCAGGAAAGGCACAGTTTCCACCCCAATCCTGTCTAATATGCCTATGTTTAGGTAAGATTCGTAGGCCTGGAGTGATGGGGTGTTTTCATCAATATTGTCACATTGTACAATGACGTAATAGCTTGGCTAATTAAATTCTGGTAATATGCACTTACATGGCTGATCAGTACTAAAGCTATTCATTTTATATCATTTTAATCTTTAAAATGTTACAAAAGCTCTTTGAAATGAGTGGCTTACTGTAAATGAATGGACAGAGACCACAGTCAATAAGTAAAGTGCTCATTCACCAAAGTGCTTTAGCAAGGTTATATTTTGTTAAAGATTTTGAAGCTGGACATAGTGTTGAATTGAAGCCCATCAGCCATTCCCATCATTTATTTAGATTTGCTAAATGGTCTGAAAAGAGATTCATATGCCAGCAAAAAGGGCTGGACAGAAGGACTACCAGGCTAATCCTCAGCTCTCCCACTGTCGTGTTTTGGATGCCACAGAAGACAAAATGCAGTGCATGAAATTATGTGACGCACCATATTACATCAAAAGTCACTCTTTAGCAAAACTCACTTTTTAGCAGGGCCTGTTATGATAAGACAAGGGATAATGGCTGTAGACTAAATCTAGACTAGATACAAGGAAGAAATTTTTTACAATGAGGGTGGTGAAACACTGGCACAGGTTGCTCAGAGGGGTGGTAGATGCCCCACCCCTGGAAACATTCAAGGTCAGGCTGGACGGGGCTCTGAGCAACCTGATCTAGTTGAAGATGTCTCTCCTTATTGCAGGGGAGGTTGGATTAGGTGACCTTTAAAAGTCCCTCCAACCCAATCTACTCTATGATTCTATGAAAACATTGCCTTAGTTTTATGTTACTTTTAATGTGAATTGATACAGTATACGACGCAGGACTTGTGTTGCTCCATAACAAGATGGAATGCAACTCAGTGTATAACTCCAGTGCACACTTAGATGATACCAGTACTGGTTTGAGGAGCAGCTGTTTGGCTCGACATCTTCCTCAAGTTTCAACAAGTGTCCTGCAAAGTTAACAACTACTTGCTAGTGACACAGGAGAGAGGAATACACAAGATAAAACAAGTATCAGCCCACAGCATGTAACTTTTCAGGTAATGTTTATTAAACATAATCTTTGTTTCAAAGCAGTACACTGGAAGAACATCCAAATGACTTTGAAACTTCAAGGATAATTTTGTGTTATATTTTAACAATGTATTTTATCACTATAGCTTGCTTTAAATTTGCTTCAGATATTAAACAGACACTGGCTATAGCAGTTAACTGAATTGTTTATGGGATCAAAATCAAACTAAACGTTCAGAAAATTTTCAGCAAGAGATTCCAGTTAATGAAAGCACCATTTGTGATGTGCTAAAACATGTATACACATAGGTATTGCCCCATTTATCAGACATGAGAGCTAATTACCTCATCCACTGCTATATTTCTTCCATCCTCTGCATTTCAATTCCCAATATTAACACATAGGTGGTCAAGCTGACCATCGAATAGCCTACATGAGCATGAATGCATTAAATAATTTAATGTTAGAAGAGTTTATTAAACTGCCACATTCTAATCAGCATGCGTACCTGCCTTCATTAATCTTGCACTGGTCCATGGTGTGTCTCTACAGCAGACATAGAGTGTGCTAATGTTAATAGGAGCTCTTAACAAACAGGATCAGTTAATCAAGGAAAATTTACTATTAGCCACATGACCATGCATACTGAAATCTAATTACAATCAGATTTAACCTCTTCATTACTGTATTCATCCAAATATTTTTGTTATCACTTGTGGTACTGAAGTATTCCAAACAGACATGATTATACTAATTTGAACAAGCAATACTTACATCAACTCACTTTTATTAAGAAGGGAGACTTTCTTTTTGCTATGTTTTCAATTTATAATGTTATATGGGTTATATTAATTGCAAAAGCAAGAAACCAAGTACCAGTTTTCTCATCCAAAACATGGCTACAGGAAATAATTGCTAGAACAGAATGTTGAAAAATGATCTTCATATTCTGGATTAATTCAGATGAAATTTAGCACTTGGTAAATTGTCAGTTAGCACTGGATATGGTGGATATAATTTAGAATATACAGGGTTTTTAGCAGGTAAAGTGTTTTAAGTTCTTAAGCAATGTATTTCTCTCTGATATCAATTGAACCATATTATTTTATAACACTTGGCTATTTTCATTAGATCTTAGACTGTGATAAGCAATTAAGCTCCCATCAGTGGCTGTGATTCTCTGAGTCTGTTCACAGAATGTGAGATGTTGGAAAGGACCTCTAGAGACTTAGTCCCTGATAGAGAAAGGGTAAATGGAGATAGTTCCATTTTAGAGTTATTGATTTTTATTTATTTTTTTTTAATGTCCTTTTTCTGTATGTGGAGAGTAGACAGTATTAGTTCAGAGCAGAGAAGGTCAAGTCTATTTCTTTAATTAGGAATCTGCATGACATTTTGGGTGGAAGAGCAATGTATTTTGAACCACAGTAGAGGGTAGGATTCTGAACTATTTTAAGTTGCTGAGAGGGTCATTTGCATGGGAAGTTCATTGGCTGAGAAGCACTATATCACTGCACCTCTCTTCATGATACAAAGTGTGGATTGGGTCATAGCAATGGCATTTGCTGACCTTTGGGTAGGAATCAACCACCAGCCTTGGGGACACTACTGACCCCTGCATTAATTTCTATCACCATGTGGACTTTGCCATCACTCCTCTCCCTTCTACTGTTCCTCACCCTTTCTCCATTCTTCCTCCTTCTTCTCCATTCTGTTGTTTACACTGAGTAATTTCTGCAAAGTAGATAAAGTCCTGGGATGGTTTCTTCCTCTGGGAAATCTGTTTGTTAAAAACCTGCCTTTTGGTGCAACCTGGTACATTCCAGTGGTAAAAAACATATTTTTTGTGAGCTAGGGTAATAGTAAGCCCAAAACAGGATGGGAGAGCTGAGTCCAGGAAGGGAAATGGACTTGTTAAGGCAGATATTTTTTATTTGCTTTGCTCCCTCTCCCACTGTTCTAACACTCTCTATTTTCTCTCTACTCTTGTTTTCTTTGTTACTTAGATTTATTAGGTCCATAGGGTTTTGTATTTTCTTCCTTTCAGTCCTCTTCTTCTATCTTTTGGTCCCTTTTCCTTCTCTCAGTTTCTTTTTGTATTTCTGTTTCTCATTTTGTAACCTTACTCTTGGGCTACTCTTACCTTAGTAGCACCTTTAATGCAAAGTGCGTTAAAGCACTCCTTTGAGGGTGTGTGAGAGTTTGAGGGTGTTTTACACCTGTTCTGTGAAGACTTCTCTGTTACAAATAGGCCTTTTTATTTTTGGAACTGTAAGTTAACATTGCTTACTGTGCTTGATAGATGGAGTCTTACATCATAGATAAAGCTGAGACAATCCATTAGCTGGTAAGAACAAGGACTGTTTCTCCCTAACCTATCCTAGATCTTGTAGTATCATTCTCTGTAGTGATGGTTCAGCTTCATCCTTGATGAAAACTGAGGAACGCAATCAATTGAAATTTTTGTGTGCCAAAGACCAGATAGGTCTTCATGTTTGTCCTATCACAGAAGCCACTTTCTGCTAAATTATGCACTTTTTAAGGCATGTGAATGCATTTGGAATGAAAGCAGTATCAGTTTGCTGCAATATACACGCTTCGAAGGCATCATGCACAGTACTTGTGGAATTTTGGGGAAAATGGTGCATTTGTAGGTCACTATCTAACTTGCAGAGAAACTGTATGATAAAGAGAATTTGACTACCATAAATGGGATGTACTGGTTGTGTGGTTCAGGAGAGAAGGCATTTCTTCCAACCTAGGTGTTATGTTGTTAATACTGCTTGTTTTTCAGCATATTGACAGCTCTAAATTATAGCGTATTTAGGGACTGTATTGGTATCTGGTACTCTAAACAAACCCAGTAACATCGTCAGAGCTAAACAGAGGAATAAATAACATAGCATAACAAGAACACAATCTGATTCTTCATTAGTGGAATATCCTTCCTGTGCTCCGCTTCCCTTTTGTACTTCTGGTGCTTTTTGATTGCAATTGCTGTATAAATCTGACCACAAAGGAGAACGCTGATAACTTGCTAAATGTACAAATCCAGCATGATAGAAGAATTTAATGCAACAGTATATGACTTAGATATAATGTAGTTTGGAAATGTCATATGATAATCCTACATAAAACCCAATTCATCAAAAGGCTTCTGCTGTCAGGTCATGATGATGCTTTGATTATTTTACACATTATTTACACTGGATAGAGTTAGAAGGCATATTCTATGCATGATTCAAGATGAAAAGTAATCCTTTAAAAGAGAGGGTGTATTCTTTGTACAGATGTTAATTTTTATCATAAGAAAAGGGGGAGAAGTACTAATAAAATTGGTCAGGACATAACAGTATTTTGAAATTACTCTTAAAAAGAGAGCGGATGTATAACGTGAAAGTATTTTTAAAAATTTAACATTACATTAAAGTAGCTGCCTGAGTTCTGTGACTGAGAATTTGTAAGCTAAAGGAGATATGACATTTGCTGTAATGAAATCAGGATGGCTAGAAAAAATGTCTGTAAAGGGCCTAGACTGGAGAAAAGAAGGACAATTCAGCAAGATTTGTGGCATCATATATCATGGGGCACTACTGAGCTCATAGCAGCTGTTTAACACTGGAAATGTATGTTTATCAGTCCAACTGAATAAACAAAATCAAAATGGAAAGAGGGAGAAATTGGACACCGAGTCCTGGTGCTGGGTGTAGTGAACATTGCTGAAAGGGGTGGGGTGTCTGTAGCCCACAGTGTACGGGGGAGAAGTCATGTCATTAACTGACCAGTGAAGAGACACGGAGGTCTGAGAATTACAGGCAAAACATATGAGTAATGAATGCTACACGCTTTCGCTTTCCCTTTCCCTTTCCCTTTCCCTTTCCCTTTCCCTTTCCCTTTCCCTTTCCCTTGCCCTTGCCCTTGCCCTTGCCCTTGCCCTTGCCCTTGCCCTTGCCCTTGCCCTTGCCCTGCCCCTGCCCTTCCCTGCCCTCCCTTGCCCTGCCCTACACTGCATTTTCAAGAACATGTTTTTCTTCCAGCAGCTCCCTATAGGGAGCAGGTGATATGTGTTGTCCTGGAGATTCAGTAATGGTCTGTTTGGATTCAGCCATGCTCTGTGGAGTCTGTTGGTTTCCACAGGAAAATGAAAAGTGCTGATGTAATTTCCCCTTACTTTTAAAGAATCTCTCCAGATTTAGTGTTTTCCTCTATCCGTGACTTACCAAGCAGAAGCCTACCTACAGGCTGATATATATTGACGTTGTATTGATGATGCTGAAATTATCTTTTTCTGTAAGGATTTAAAGTAAAAAATTTTTATGTAAAAGAATTTCAATTTGTAATCTATGTATCAGAAGACAGTGGTAAATTAGAATCATAAGCTTTTCCTTAATTATGTACAAGGGTTCCAAGGGTCTACTGCCACATTTTACTGAAATAAAACACTAAAAAGTATTTGCCACTAAATATTGATGCAGTTTTATGCCTACTTTATTATCATGTTTGCTGAATTTCCTACACACATCAAATAGCAGAGAAAATAAAACGGGGCATAAACAGTTTTGGAAAAGTAATGTTACAGGGAATTTGCTGAAGGAGCTGGAAGGCCAGATTAAAACATTTTCCAGACCTGCTGAGAGCTTATCTTAAAACACGACCAAGATAATTGTTTTATTTTCCTCTACTGAAACATCTGGAATAAGTTCCTAAAAAGATAAGAAGTGTATGCACAAAGTGCAACTGAAGCATAGTGTTACACTCCCACATAGCTTTTCATTTAATGTGTTTCAACTACCACCTGGCCAAACAGAGATGAAAATTTAGTAAAACATGTTCAAGCTCGAAGAAGCATTCAATCTCTTGCTATTCCCTACCACTCCTCACATGATTTGTCTCCTGCTTCTCTTTCTCAAGGGCTAAATGTTTCAGGGAATCACAGTTTCTAGTCAGCGGAGTAACCACAACAAAGCTCTTCTGGAAATGAAAACTACATTGAGCCTCTTCTGCTTTTATCTGTAAATGAAACACACTCTTGTGAGCCTGTATCTGTTGTTGTAGACTGTGATGTCTAAGGGAGTTAGGCACCCATTTATAAATCTCATCTTGGAAATCCCATCTGAAGAGAATTATTTCCTTATTCTTTGTGATTATATGGCATTAGAAGATGAAAGTCTTTTCACTGGGATAACTTATTTGTAGCTGAGCTTTCCATTAACGAGAATATGCTCCGTTTTCTACAGTACATGTGATTTATATACTGAAGATATAAGTGCATACAGCTTGAAAATATAGAAATACTTGTATTCAAAATAAATGATAATATATTTCATATTAATGGCAAACTGTGAGATGCTAAGGAGGTGCTTTTCTGGCAGAAAGCTATATCAGGACTTTTGGCAACAACGTGATACTGTGCTGTTGGTACCAAATACATCTGGAAGCAGGAGTGGGATACTTTGCTGGGTAGTTCATGATCAGCTCCAGGCGTCCCTTCTTGGAAAAGCATATGAGAATGATGCAAGGCTTGCAAAAGCACACTTCAATTCTTAACAAAAGGAAAAAGGGAATAATTATCCAATTGTAGTGAATATATGCGTAACACAGAGAGATAACTCACAGCTGCTTGATGCTGCAAATCTAATTGCACAAATTCTGGTAGCAATAGATGTAAAAGGTTGTGGAGACCAATACCAGTTTCTGAGCTATTCTGTTAGAATATCCTTAATCTGCTAAAATTTAGAAATCAAAGCTGTAGTATTCCTTATGTGGTAATCTGATCTCTTTTTAAGACAGGAATCTGACTTCTACTAAAGGAAGACATGCCAGCAGCAATTTAATGTCCATCTGGAAATTGCCACCAGAATTGTTGTTTCAAAGTGTTTTTTTTGAATAAATGCAGTTTCTGTGACTGCCTCCTCAGCTCCTGAAACACTGCAAAGAAGAAATGAATGAATGAGCCCAGAAGACATACTTTAGCATCTGAGACCCCAACCTTTTTATTCACCATTGGAAAGTTCTGATTTAATGAAAACAACAAATTCTACAGGCTTTCTTTTTTTTTTATTTAGGTAGAGTAGTTTGTCAAGAACTGTTCATTTTTTAAGTCAGAATATTTAATTGCATTTCAAATATTTTCAAAACAATGCTTTTCAAAATATTGTTATTCAAAATAACTTTCTATTATAAAAAAGTCAGTTGACTGAGACAAAACAAAGTACCCCTTTTGTGCTGAAATGCTGTCTAAAATTGGCATGTGGTCTAAAACAAAGACTTGACTTCTTGGTTTGCTGAGCATTTTACTTTTTATTTGTTTTCACGTCATTCCAAAATGAATCCTCTCTCATCCCCCCTTTTCCTGGAATTGCGAGTGAGAAAAAAAGTTATTTTAAAACTTATTTATCTTCTTTTAACTTTCGATAACGTTCTTATCCATTAGAAAGAAACAAAGAGAAGAAAAATACAGAGGTAAGGCACACAGGAGTTACCAAGAGTAACAAATGTTCATAGAAGTGTGTTTCAGAGAGTCAGAGACAGACATTTAAATCTTGTTTCAGGTCATGTGTTCTACAGATCTCAAAGGCAAGAAAGCTCTGCCTTGACTCGGGGTTTTTCTGAAAGCTCATTCCTGGATCCAAGTAGAGTTTTGACATGATTATAATTCAATCAGATGATAATGGTCCCATCTGGCAATAGAATAGCAAGTCAGCCAAGACTGATGAAGGTGACATTTTACCTTCTCCAAATTCTTCATTCAAGAGCTCAAAGTACCTATAAATTTGATATCCAGCTCTTCCTCGTCACTTCCTGGCAGCACATCCAATATTCAGTCCTTTCCTTTTCCCTTTTTTTTTGCTGCAACTATTCCTACATTTCATCTCCTGATGAATTTTGTAAAATGTTACTTATTTCCTCACTTTTCTTTTCCCACCTTAAATTGGCAACATGACAGCTGCTTATCTGTGCTTTGACTTTTTAAGTGGTGTCTTTTCTTACTTCTTAGTAGCCCTAACTAGAGAAGGAATTCAGTATGAGCTTGGCTGTGTCTATAGCATTTCTGCAGCCCTTTCCAGAGGAGTGAAGAAAGCCTAACAAAGGCAGCTATGCTTTTTTAATACCCATGCAGACTTTCCCAGAGGTAAGCTCAATGCCATTACTTGGCATTGCATTGTTTAGACTGGCATTTAGTATCTGAATACATTAGTACCTTGTGCTTAATTAAAGTAAACAGTGATTAAAAGTCTGATGCTACTTCCTAATTCAATACCAAGGTCTGTACTCACAAGATGAGACTGTAACTGCAGATTGTTTTCCTCAGGAGCAAGGTTTGCATGTGAAGTTCCTTGTCTGTGCCACTTCTCTTTGCCATTTTGGTTGTGCCCATGCCTCCATCTGTGAGGAGAAGGTAGTGAGGGAGAGAAGGTTTTAATCCAAAGCATTTTGATGTCTTTTTCGTAGATCATCACCTTCCCTTCTAAACAACTGCCAGTCTAAACATGAGGGCATGTACATACAGGAGTGGGAAGAGGAAGAGGCAGAAGGATTATGTTAGGGAAGTGCCAGGAACCTCCTAAACTGGCTTCATCACTGACAAAATTGATACGGTAGAAGGATAATATATGGTAGAGAAGGATGCAGTATTTGTGATCTTGCATTGCTGGAGAGACAAGAAGCTTATCTTGCTATAGGAATGTTCCATGTAGGATTCTTGTGTTGTTGGTCATTGTCCACCCAAATCATAGAATCGTAGAATCATAGAATTGTTAAGGTTGGAAGGGACCTTTAAGATCATCGAGTCCAACCATTAACCTAACCTGACAAAACCACTTCTAAACCATATCCCCAAGTACTATGTCTACCATTTTTTTAAATACCTCCAGGGATGGTGAATCCACCACCTCCTTGGGCAGCCTATTCCAATGTTGGATAACCCTTTCAGTGAAAATTTTTTTCCTAATATCCAACCTAAACCTCGCCTGGCTTATGCTACACCCCTGAAGACAACTACTACATCATTCTGTAGTGCTCTGTGAATTTCCCTAAGAATTTTTCAACAAGCTCTCCTAGGCTTTTTTTTTTCTGTGCGCTGGCAGCAACAAACATTGCAGCAGGTTTTTCTGTCTGACACCTCTTGCTCATCCTGATCACTATATTTATCGACACACAGATTTGTTTTTTCAAATCTCAACTTCAAGCAGACTCATTTTATCATCTCTGAAGATTGCTTGGCACTAATCTGGGTCTGCTTTAGTTTGGGTTTTGTTTTAAAGATGCTTCAACAGAGATCATTGAGTTTCGAAAGAATAAACATCCCTTCCAGCCTATCCAGAAAAACACTTTGGAACCTAACAAAATAAACTTCCATCTTGTAGGGTCATTGGATAGATAAACAAAACACGTACTCAGTCCATACTTTGCTGGAACTTATCTTTACTTCTAGCATCCATCCTTTGCCAGATTTTGTCATTCACATTTTACTGAATGGTATTTTATTCCTCCAGGCATCCTATACATCCTAACAGAACTATGAGAGAGCATGAGTTTCTGTGCTGTGCATATGTGTAAAAGAATTTGACTCACAGTGTCATTGGTTGTAGCTGACAATATTGGGAGGGGGGGTCCTCTTTTTATTGCCTATTTAGTCAACATAACCTCATAAACTTTTAAGATTTTTGAGGTTTGAAGTACTTCTAATCCTACTTATTTTATATTAAACTTGTACAGCAAAACTTGATTTTTTCTAAGCAAAACATTGTAAAGACATCTTCAGTGTTGAGTCAGCAGCTCTGAAATACTTAAAAAATAAATTTAGCAACATTTCTTCATTCAGTCTGTAGTCCTATCTCACTGCATCTGATACTCTAAATAGGGGGGGAGGAATTTGAAATGGATTGGGAGTTTCTCTTTTGTCTGTCCTTTCTAAAGATGGTTTTCAGGAAGGGGGGAGGATGAGTGCTTAGGCTGTGGGGTTGCAAGTTCCACATTCCTACTCCTTCAACCTTTAGCAGATTGCTATAAAGATTGCCCTCCCTCCGCTTGCTCTTGTTCCCACACTCCTGCTGTTGACACCATCACCTGCCTACTTCCAGACTCCCCCTTATCTGCAGCAAAATGCAAATCTTGTTCAAATGATGATAGTGATCTCACACCAAGTAATAGCTATTTTGTTGCAAACCATCAGTCATGTATCCCTTGTGCCCAGTGTTGTCACCAGATACAAAGAATAAGCAGGTCAAAGCAGCTCTCTTAAAACTAAGACGTTAGGTCAAGCCTAACACTGAAAGGCTGGGTTCAGTAAACGTTGTCTGAAGTTAAGTTGACATTTCCCCACTTCGAAACCCTCATTCAGTATGTGCAACAGAGAATATTTGGGGGACAATAGAGAACTTGTCCAAAAAAAGCAATAGTAGAAGCAACATATCCACCAATGCAAGTCTTTTCCTAACAGTAACTTTCCTTGTAGCTACTTCATGTCATTCCATGACCAGCAGGATACTGTTCACTGCGTACATCCTTACGGCCTTGTCTTCTTTGCCTCCTGCAAGGAGTGCTGGTCGGCAGATAGACCAGGCCCAGCCGCCTGGGGTGTGGGTAGAGTGCCCTGTTTCTAACTCCCTGCCATGCTGCCTACTGTTGTTCTTTGACTTCTGCTCATTCCTGCTGCCGTGCTTTCAAGTCTATTAAGAATAGCAGATGTCCTCAGTGGAGTTCACTGAGCTCTTCTGCAATCCTCTGAGATATCAGTGAGGACATTCTCCCCTGCCCATCAAAAAGCATCTCTCTGTCTCATACCACTACAAATCCCTCAATGTACGTTAGAACTGTCTGCAAAGTCTTCTCAATAGCAAAAAGAGGTTCACTTGGAGGGAACAGGTTTTAGAATCGTGCAACTCATAGTTGCCCAAATCTAGTTGCTTTCCTCACTACACACACGGTTTGTTTCCCCATCTAGCCAGTTCTGAGTCTGTGCAATTTTATGCCTGCTCTCAGCATTGCTGACAGGGTGGTGGACAGAAAAGGTATGCAAATGGAGGTCTTCCTATAGCATCTTCCCAAAGAGACCTTCTTCAATTCTGGGAAAATACTTTGTGCAAACAAAGAAGGTCTGTGGTTGCTTGTCTCCGTTCGAGTAAAGTGAGGGGCTTTAGAGCTTGAAGCCATAGGGCCTATACTTTCCATCCACTGATGGTTTTATTCTGCTTCTTTATGTTGAATTTAACCAATGTGGCTGCATTTCAGTAATCTGTAATGACAAAAGCACCATCTAAAATATTCTTTTAAAATAATCAGATATAAATTTTGGCCCATAAATACAGGGAGAAAACACTGCTTTCTGCAGATCGGAATCTATTTCCCATTTGGTAACGGCTCATTCAATATCAGCTGATCCATTGAGCTGCAATGGGTTGTTGGTTTAGTTTATAAGGTTTTTGAAAGAATGCTGTTAGCATACAGTTGTTTAAAATAATACCAGTAATAGTATACCATTAGCTAAGAGAAGAATGCCGTGATTATGAGATCTATTCCTGCCCAAAGGCAGACAGCCATATTTATAAATTAGTGTCATCTCCCTGCTAAGTAGGTGTTCAGGTTTGCCTTGACTCACTAGTCTCAGTAGTAAGGCAGTGGACTGGTAATTTAGCTTCTCTCTCGTTTCTGACTGTCTTGACCTCTACACTTTCTTTTTACATTATTGAGCTAGCATGGTATTTTGTGTGCACTAAATAATACAGAAAATAATTGTGTGTCTTTATTAAAACAGGGAGACGTTAGGGTTTTTTTATATAATTTTATTACTTTCTTCCACTGTGCGTCAAAGTTCCACACACAGTACCTGTTTTTACTTAGGATTTTTTTCTTTTTATTAACCAGAACTTTTCAACCTTGTGTGATCTCTTTACAATTCCCTTTAGAATACATAATTGTACTCGATCAATTTGTTAAAGGCTTTTGAAGTGTTAAAAAAGCTGCATTAAAATTATTTTCTTTCAGGTTTTATGTTAATGAACATAGGTGCTATTCAAAGCAAAGTCAGTGTGTCAAGGGAACTTTAACTAAAGTTATTCATACATAAACTAAAAAAGGAAACATCTTTAGTGGAGGAAAATACATTTAATGAGTAAGTGCAGCACACAATTCCTCCTTTCAAAAATGTCAGTTCATATTGAACCTCCATTCTAGATATCTTACAATTACTTTGTCAACAGAAGGTAGAGTAGTGATGGATGATACATTGGTTCTTGAAACCAAACTTTCTGCGAGTTACTTAGGCTGAAACTAAGTGCTTTTACATTCCAGTCTTATTGATGATAGTGGTTTTATATTTATCACCCTGTCATTTCAGTTGACTGTATCAGCCTCTTCAGTGCAGGAATATGGACACTAATGGAGGTGTGTCCTTAGTGCTCTAAAGGGTCACAGATTCATTCCACTAACACATTCACAGCCCTGTTATAAGCTCAGAAATTGTTTTGCCATTTTAAACAGTGATCTGCAGCTGTGGGTGTATGAGGCCTGTGAAAAATGGTTTCTTACTGGTCTTTTTAGACCGTGCTACCTGTTTGACACTGAATATGCTTCTTTCAACTTTCACTAATATAATGTTACTGTTTTGCAACCTGCCCTATAATAGTCAGAATTCTACCAGGGCCTTGGGAGTCCAGGATCAGATTGCAACATTTATTTATAAGAAATTCTGTCAAGAATCAATAATAGTCTTGGGTCTCAAGTTCCTTCTTTAATAATACTTTGATATGATTTGTCACAAGCTAGCCCACAGTATCCACCAGATTTTATTACTTAGCTTGCAGCACAGTCTCTCATCTTTGAGTCATGAGATCAGCCATGGGGAGACCTTTAAAAAGCTATATTCTTTACTGTTTGGTTATTACAGAAAGTCTATATTACTCAATAATATCTTTTATAAGGTGTGCTGTCACATCTTCACATAGATGTTTAACCTCGATGTAGATATACTGAATGCCTGGAGGCCATTTTAGTGACATGGACATTGTTTTTCATGATTGGATGCCAAATGTATCAACAAAAACAACAGAAGTTGGTCCTTATTTTCACAGCTTGGTAGTTCTGACTGAATCTCATACTAACTGTCGATAGCAACTAAGATTTTATTTAGAGTGTAGAGTGTAACATTTTTATTACTTGAAAGTAGTAGAAATTCTGTGAAAGCAATTTAGATTACTTTCCACTGTAATATCAGTTCCTTAGGTTCTACTGTGTATCTCAATAAACAAGATCCTACTGTGTCACTCGCATATTGTGGTTCTAAATATATAAGATTTAACTCAGACCTGAAATTCAGAGAGTTACAGTTGGCATTTACTTATACAGGCGATTTAGAAAATGAATTATGTATATTTTTGACTTAAGGCACAGTATGCTTGATTCAATGAAATTTTCAGTGAAGTTTGTTAAAAAGTGCTTTGAGTGAATACAATCTAATCAACCTGTGAAATTCAGATCCATCTCTTCCATTTTTGTGAAATTAAGAACTGAGGAATCATAGAGGAAAACAGGTTTGCTCTGTGCGTCTTGTGTGTCCTCAGAGTCATGCACAGGAGTAGTACCAGTAAAACAAATAATAGATAAACATGTTTGCATAAATAATTTTTTTTTCCAAGTATCTATTTTGAAAAGAAGTATGCTTATAATTTTAAATGTATTAATTCTTAAAGTTTTCCTGTTAATAATAGGAATTGGTTATTGTGTACTCTGTATTTGAAGGTTCTTTCAATTCGCTATGTAACCATGTTGTCAGCAGAGAAGGAAACCTTTAATTAGGGTATTGCTGAAAAATGAGTTGGTTTTGGGGCCAGGCAAGTTTTCTGCAGGATAGAAGCACGCACGTTTTTCAATACTGCTCATAGTGAGTATCTTAAAAAGAAGTAGGTGTGGTGATTTAATTTTAAGAGATTATATCTCCCTGGTTTATCATTTTTAAACCCTGTCCCAGTAAAACTTGTAAAGCGGGTAGGTCTCTGTGAAAGCCAGTCTTCATGTATTATAAAGTTACGTGGCCTGTTTTAGCTCAGAGCTAAGAATACAAAACTATTAATAGATCCATAGAGGGTTGTAGTACACATATTGCAAAACAAAAATGATTTTAAGTTCTTTATTAAGAGTGCATAGTACTTTTTGAATTACAGAAAGGCAATCTTGAATTGACTCTAGATATTTCCAAAGCTTTATTTTGGAAATGTGACATTTTCATGGAGTAAAGTAATTCCACAACTAAAAATGAGCATTGGTTAGAGAAAAAATTTTACCCATGAAAAGCTGCTAAGATTCTTTCCTTAGTAGTGTTCATTTTTAGGCGCCCAAGTCAATTAATTTTGAAACATTTAAAAGACTGTTGTCTAATTATGTCTCTGATGTTTGATTTATATTGAATGAGTGAACTAGAAAGGTGAAAAATATCTTTTCCAATGGAGATTTTGGAAAAGTTAATGTATCTGGTACCACCAGGGAACTCATACATGTATGCACACACAGGCACATAGATGCACACACACATATGCACATAAATATACTTATATAATAAACAACTACTGAAGCAATTTTATTTACCTTTTATAGTTTTAGAGCCATATGTAACATTCTAACTTTCAAATGTCTGAATAATCTACCTGGATTGGCCTAAGCAAGAGAAGATTAAAAAAAGACATTGAAAAAGAAGCCTGGAGTAACCCTATGGTAAAAAAAGAAAGGTTATAAATTAGATCTGGACTTGAAAACTTCTTATGTAAAATAAAGGAGAAAAAAAATTGGGAAAACTGTGGAGCTTATAAAGGAAAAAAGAGTTAGAGGTGGGCATTTCAACATTAAAATTAGAAACAGAGAGGTAGTGGAAACCTGGCTTCCTGCCTAAATTTCATGAACTAACCTGTGCTCTAAATTTATGAGAAACAGAGAACATGTTAGCCATAGACCTGTCTTTTCTAGCTTGACCTCAAGCCCACGGGCTGAATCTGTCTCATCAGAACAATTCATTCAGCCCATGCCCTGCTCTTTTCCTTAGAGCTGTTATTGCCCCGCCAAGAGGAATGTAAGGAAATATCCCCATCACATGATCAAAATGCAGATGTGGCTTATCATACATCCTGATTTATATCTGCCACATCCCTGCTTAGTGCGTATTTGTATTTTTCAATGGCCTCCTCTGTACACATGTCGAGAGAAAGGCCGTTTAGCTGGCCTTCAGTGCCTGCAGAAAAGGATGGGTTATTAGATGCATCTAGAAAGCTTCCCCTTCCCAACAGAAAAAGATTGTTCTTTTCTAATATGCCTATTAGCTGTGCTAAACTATGGGTTTTCATTGTGCTCAAGTTTCCTGCAGTATATTGTTATACCCCTAACAAGAGCAGGACACATGCTTATTTTTTGCCTATCTTTCAATAGTGCACCAATAAGCAAGAAGGAACAGAATAAAGAATGCACCAGTTTTAACATTTTAATAGTATAAATGTATAGTGGATATGTGCATACTTTTTGGAACTAGTAGCAGAGTCAGCCTTTTCAAGATCCTTCATTGTTGCTCGTTCTGGAGACTCTCACCAAGGTACTCACTCTAATGTACAAACCTGATCACACTAACTCAGATTCTGTGTGTGTTTTCCTTGAGCCTTGTGATTTCGCAGGCACTCCAGACAAGCCATTGGCTCTTTCCATAGTCAGTTAGCTCTAACATGATAACAGGCTCTGTAAAATCCCTCAAAATTCAAAGCAAAACAACATGCATGAATACTAATTGTGTGAGCTTGATGATTCTGTGAAATTTAGTGTTTACAGGCATCGTTAGTTTTATTGGTAGCAGGCCAACTGTGGCAGAGGTCTATTTAGCGTGTGATGGGAAAGCAAAGGAAAGTGTTAACTTGGGTTTTGATCTTATCAGCTTCAATCACTTCCATAAATCTGTGTTCTAGAAATGCATCTAAGTTTGTCCTAACTTTCCTGGGAAGCCCATATTTCCCTCTAGTCCCATCAAAGTTCACTTTATTAACCCAGGAGTTATAGGTTTCAGCAGAAATAAATTCTTTTAGCAGCAACAAAATGTACTTGTCGGGCTTTCCACCAGATTCTCTGAAAATCTCATTCTTTTGTGTAGGAGCCACATTTTGTATGCTTACCTCTGGCAGCTGCTCCTCTGTAGTACATTTGCCATCTCCTGCACCCACATCCAGACCAGTAATACTCATGTATTCGTCAACTTGTGTTTGAATTCACATCACCTCACTTGGGCATATAATTCACAGAGGCCAAAAGAAATGGTTGCCATTTTTTTGAACAGAACTAGGACACACAAAAAAAGCAGAGGAAAAGAAAGGTTTTATACTCCTGAGCATTTGCAAGAACATTGAATGGTGAGGGAGAAAATAAAACTGGATTTACCATTGAAGAAGAATCCTAAATCCTGCATACTCATCCTTGGCTTTCAATTGAGCAAAATAAACAATCATAGTTTAGATAATGGCTTGTTTGCAGTTCTGTTCCGGTTACGCCTCATGGAAGTATTCAAGTTCTCTTGCTTAGAAGTAGAAAAATGCCTTTGAAAGAGTGATCCTCCTGAGAAATCTTTTGATTTTCTTCTTTAGCAAATTTACCTGAATTTGCCAGATCTGTTGACTGATCTTTTTGATGTTTTCTTAGGAATCTGGAGGTTGCCTATATTATGTTTATAAACATTGCATGTATATCTCTGTAGTTGTTATATGGCTTCTAAAGGGCCACTTCAGAGTTAAATCAGCTGTTCTGGCCGTAGATCTGAAGAACAGCATCAGTTAAAAGGTTTTGACACCCTTGGTAATGTGCAATGGCTCATAGGTTTTGAATATTTACTTTCTCTAATCTGAACCAGGGAACTGCTTGATCACGAGATAAGAGTTTGGCCAGGATTGCAGAGAGACACTTTCAGATTAAGAATTTGAAATGAATTAGAAGATAATCCTCTGCTGAGCATCTGCTCCCCAATAGAACAAAGTGGGGGAGAGAAAAGACAGCAAAACAAGGAAACCTAATTTGAGCTGTTTAGTCTCCTGAAATTAAGTGTAGATATGTCTTCAGTCTCTTTTTATTTCTAGCCCTTTTTTTTTCCTGCAGTGATATTCTTGTAGCTAATTCCATTTCTCCCCCAGAACATCATGAGATCATGATGGTCACAGAGGGAATGGATGGGCACATCTACGCTGCACTGTGCTGTAGAAAGCAATATAGCTACAGCCACATGGAACTGTATACTTATAGGGCTGGATTCCCTCCAGAATGTGAGACCTCATTTAAATTTAGCTCCAGGATCTATATATTAGTTTACACTGTTCTATGACAGAAGATAAACCTAGCACATCCTGCTGGGATTAATAAGGTTGATAACCAGGCATTTCTGTAGCATTAGCAGCTCAATCTAAAAGTTTCATTGCAGGAACTAGAAGATTTGTGAGTTTAGGTTGGAAAGAGGAGAGACTGGGAAGAAATGGACAGCTTCATCCCTGAGCCACAACTGTGAGTACTTGGGAAGTGAATTCAGTGCACCGAGTTTGACCTGAAATGATGATCCTTGTGCTTACTGGGACTTTCTGTGTGATGATTTTGCATGAGGTTGTTCACCATACAGAGAAACATGGCAATTCTTAACTCCTCCTGAAAGGAAATCACTGTATTAGGATGCTAGGAGCACAGCGCTGGAATGGACACTTCCAGTAACTCGTTCATTAGCACTGAACATCCAGAGCAGGAACATGCTCACCGCACGCTGACAAACTCAGACCATTTGGCAGGTTCTGAGGCTTTTCACAGGTTGGCATTGTGACATGGGCTGAGCTTTTAACCTTGCCCACAACATTAATAATATTTAAATTGAAAGAATACATACTCCAAGCAAGGCATATTCCCAAGGTTGTGCCAAGATCTAAGCCATGCTGTACCTCAGGACTCTGAGTACTGGACTGCTTATTAATTTTTCCCTGTAATTCTTAATAAAATTGTATTGCAGCATGCAAGCAACAAGGGCCTCTGATAATTTACCCTCTGCAAGTTCAAGTCCATGTTAGTGAAGGGAACTGTCTGCCTTATATTTCAAAAGTAATGAATTCAAATTCTGTTGGGATGGTAATTTTATTAGAAATTCTGCATATCTTCTCTTGTTATTATTTCTGGGTCAAATGGATCATTATATTGATTGATCAACACTTAATTTGTTATTATCTGTAAGTACTCAGCAAATAATGAAAATATCCTGTCACTTTGTTAAAGAATGAACAAAAGAGACAGTATTAGGTTACTTTTTTAATTAATTTTTTGCGTACATGTAGATCAAGCTTGTATATCTCTGGAGCTTTGGCTGTCCACTCAAACATCTGGCAGGAAAAGCTGAGTAGTTAAACAATTCATATAGAGAGAGTAAAACCTGCATTTTTACCAGTGTTCACTGTAAAAATAAACAACATGCAGGGCAGTAGGGTTTGTGTAAGTTAATGATCTTGAGCACAGCAACAAACTTTTGATGTTGCCATACAAATCAGGCATTTCTGTAGCATAATCAGTTCAATCTAAAAATCAAAAATCATGCAGCTCCATCCTAGGAATTAGAAGGTCTGTACTTTCTAGCTGGAAAGAGGAGAGACTGGGAATTTAGTTATATTTATTGATTTATGTTACTTCCTTTTCTAAAGTTACAGCTGATTCTCCTGGATTTGTTAAGCACGTTTTCTCATAACTTCCACTTACTGACATCCCATATGCTGTAGAGAAGAGAGAGAAGCACTGAAACACAGCATTCAGTACATGTAACATACGTGTACATATATATTGTACCATTAATTACAGTTCTTGAGGGAAAGACGCTGGACCTTATTTCAAACATTCTTGGTGCATACAAATCAAACTGAAGCTTATAAAAGCTGAAAAAAATCATGTTTCTGAAAATTGGGACCATTTTTCCCAATGTGGGTAACCAGCATCTACCTTTAAGAAAAACTAGAAATTAATCATTCTGTGTCTTAGCTTGCCTAACTACTGTCTAAAGTAGGAATACATGATACAAGGCAGAACTGGCAAGAAAAAGATATTTTTTTTCTGTCACAGTCATCTTGCATGGACCAGAGTTAGAGGCATTATAAATTAAAATTATTGTATTATATATTTTATCAATAATGCAGTATTAGGCATATCAGGACATATCATGTATTTTTTTCTACGAGCAGGGCTACAAATGTGCTCAAATAGTTCCACAGTGGGTTGTTCATGAACAGCAGCACCAATAAGAAATGTGTTTTTGCACATTGTATCCCAATTACCTGTACCTCTGCACCAAAACAACTCACTGTTCCTCTCCGAGTGTATTCCATGATGTGCTTGCACGTAGAAATTAGAATTACTTCATATGTCTCATAAATCCCTCCACAGTATCCTTGACTAATTACAAGTGGGCAAGCTAACGTATTGTGGTTGGCGCTGAACTACCCACAGACTGGCCAGCTGAGAGGCCAACAGTCAACAGAACTGTTAAATTCTCTGTTGAAACCTCTCTTCCATGGAATTTGGCTCTTTCTTAATTACCCAGGTGCCAGTTTTTGTGAAACTTATGGCAGACTTTATATCCTTCCAGTTTTTACAATTTTGCCCCAGGCTTAAAGGAGGGGAACTGACAGATGGACAAAAGAGCAAATAGTGCTGTATTTTATCCTTTGAAAACCAGACTATAATGATATATAAAACTTCACTCACAGAGTTATGAAATATCAAACAACACTTACAAAGTTATGAGATACCTTATAAATATGAAATATCTTACAAATATAAAAGGTGAAACTCTGATTTTTGCCAATAATCTCTTCAAACACTACTGTTTATCTAATGGATTCAGCTACCAAAAATTATCGCATGTGCTACAGAAAGCATTATAATTTGGGATTCACCTGCGCCATTATATCAAAGCTGAAATTATTCCATGAGACTTTGGAACGTTCCATGTTGGTTGATACTACGTGCTTTTAACTAAAAGCTTCTCCTTTCACTTTACATCAACAGAAGTGGAACAATTAATGCTTCAAAATACAAGAGAGGCTTTTGTTCTTGTTTAAATTTTTGTACCTTAGCTTGAAAGGTATCTTGAGCTCCTTTGAAGTTTTGCTTTAATATACTGCACCCAAACCACTTCTTTATAAGAGCCTCATTTAACTTTTACATTTTAAAGATCTTTCAATGCAAGCCCAAATGTAACAAAAGAAAGTGATAATTGTTGAAACAGGCAGAGTTGTTGAATAGTGTAGACACTGAACCCTGTGGAGCCGCGTCCTGAAAGCATCCTGTGCAACTCTGGTTCCAGCTTATAGCTGGCGGGTAGGTCACATCGCATAGAATTTGCTTCATGCTCTAGACTAATGTTTTCTTGAATTAGTAATCAAGTTTAATAATTCACAGACACCCCAGTTCCACAGAGCTTGCGTGGCCCCTTGCAGAGAGCCCCACTTGTGGCATTCCAAATCTCAGAGAATTGCTTGTGCAATTCTCAGATGCAGGCTTGAATGCCAATTCTCTGTGAAGGCAGTGATTAGACTTCTACGTATTTCACTGGGCATCGCATTGGACTGTATATCCTTTGATAAGGGATTGAGTTTTCTCCTCTCTGTGTTTGAAAACAGCTACCACCCAGCTGATAATAACAACAACTGAAATGCTGATTTCAGATTTCAGTGAAGCCACTTAGGACTGCAGACAGAAGGTCAAGACAACCAACACTGAGGAGTGCAGAACTGTTTGCAACTAACGCCGATACTGTCCTGGCACTCCCAGTGACTGTATAGTGGTATTCCTGCCCAACAGCCAAGCAGAGTATTTATCAGAGCCTGCAGAAGTTGTGAATATTTTCATACCCCTATTTAATTCCCTGAATGCCTTGTGAGTAATTCTTGATAGTCAATGATGTAGAGTGTATTTAATTTACCATATTAGAAATTTGCCGTTTCAGTTTTCTGATGACTGCCTGGCTTTGAGGCTCTGATGCTGTCATCAGACTCCATCATGAGTGAGCAAATGTTGATGTCATAGTGTAGTTTATGAGTCACAAGCTTGTCATGCCTGTATTTCTGCTTGGGTTTGTGCTTCTACCAGTGTTGTGGGAACTCACACACCACGTCAGACCTTTGAAAGTCTAATTCTCATGCACCATACTTTTCTTTTCTTTCTGAACTGGGGCAGTTGTCCCTTTCTGTAATAATTTAATTAACACTTTGGAATAATGATGCATTAATTAATGCCAGATTACAATGGAAATGCTACAGAATTACACTTTATATCAACATTAATGCAAAATGAGTTTCTCCTGGATAATATTTCTTACAGAGAATACAAAAAGAGATAATACTAATTAGGCCATCAATTTAAATTTACCATAATTTCAATCCATGTCACTTATCTGTTCTCTAGCACAAAACCTTCTGTTCTACCATACACGTTTTGCTGCATTGATATCAGTATGGCAGCCAGACTGGGAGTAATTTCCTAATGTGCAGTCTTATACATTATAGTACATCCCTGTACTATAATCCTGGGTTTGATGCCTGCATTGTGAAGGATTGAACTTTAAAAATCAGGTATAGGCTTAATAATGTTCTGACATAGATCTTCTGTGGGTAGAGAAACTCTACTGGCAAAAAAATACTCTCACCAGAGGCACAGGATTTTGTATCGTGCATGGCACATTATTAGACTGTAGCACACAGTTCAGGTTATTCTAATTCTTCCTGGCATGCCCCAAATTTGCTGCTGCAAATGCAACATCTGCGAAGTCATTCTTTTGTGAGCATTATTATTTTAACTGCTTCATACCAGAATGTGAGACAAATAAGAAACCAAGGTTTCTGTTCCCAAGTAGCTTCAGTCTCAGTAGTATATTCCCACTTCTGAGAATAAAATGGTTTATTTAAAGCACGTCTGATCTCACTTGCACTTTGGTGCTTTTTTCTTTATATGATCGTCACCTAGATGCTGCCTCTGGTGTAGGCAAGAAAAGAGGATTTAAAAAACAATTCTGAAATGCAAAGCATTAAAAAAAAATTAACAGAGATGATTTAATTGCAATGAAAATCCAACAAAGCTTTGCTTTCCTCTCCGTCTCCCCTCCTGACTCTCTGACGGTCTGTGTGGAACCTGCTGGGTCACCAGAATTTCAGGCTCCTTTCCCTTCAGCAACCTGTGTCGAAGACCAACAGAGAGTCGAGTCACTAGGGGCCAGTCAGGCTGGCTTGCAAGCACTGATGTTCATTTGGAATTCCCAAGGTGTACAGGGAGTTAGCTGCACTTAAGTCCAAAATATGTGATACAAAGTGGGCAGGGATCTGGAAGTCTTGGCTGTACCAGCATGCTAGGAGTTTGAGAGTTCTTCACCCACTGTGAAGGACTTTGTATGGAAATTGTCAAAGGAAATTTTTTGATTCTCCAGAATGCATTTTTTTCAGAATTTGCTGCGTGATGAATTTTAACATATGTGGGGATTTTTATTCCAAATACAAACACCAGATTTTGAAATTCCCTGCGAAACAGACTCTTGCACAGTTCTAGTTGCTTGCTTCAATCACTGAAGTATCCTTCTTTATAGAAGTATTTTGCTCAGTAGATTTTAATTGTATGCTTTTGTGCTAGCCATTTGTACTAATTTTATTGTATAAAATGGAATCGTTTAGTTCAATACGGAAAATGCTGATGCTCTCGTAGAATGTTTTCACCAATAAGGGGATTTCAAGAAGCATTGGCCACTTAGCAGATCAGATCAGGTGATAGTAGTTGTGAGGAACTACAGAGTAGTGACAGAGTTCAAAGAAAACAAAACCTCTCATAGATGGTCCTGCTTTATGGTGAAATGTTTCAGCCTGGATAATAGCTCAGGAAATTCTTTCGCTGGCCCATTGTGTATCTTCCAGAGAGGGCCATTCTTTTTTTTATAGACATTTTGAGTGAAATGTATGTCATGTAAAGAACAAGCAACTTGTATCCAGTTAAATGACATTAGCCCTAGAAGAGGAATTATGTGGGATTTGGCCATCACAAATCTACACAGTATTCTACAGCAGAATGAATTTCACACATTGTACTTTGGCTTTAGCATACTACTTTCTCTGGAGAGTACCTTTCTGTTCTCTCTACCACGTGGGCAAATTGAGTTAATGCAATAGCTCTTCTCCTTTGCAGAATTTATTTGGAATTTAGAAAAGGTCAGATATGTAAATCTGTGTGATTTTTTAAATGAAACTACTTCTTTATTTGGGACAGTTCACTATAATTGGCCATCACTGCTCAGGACTGTTAAAATATGTATGTACTTAGGAATAATGAAGTGAGCGGATTTTTGAAAATATGAAGAAAAGTTATTTTCCGAGGTGCTATCTATTAGACAGTGGAACAGACTTTTTGGAGGAATACAGTAAACCCTCATCATTAGGTTGGCTTATAACTGAGTGCAGAGTAGACAATGTACTGGAAAAAGTACGATAACTGTATGAACTGAACTGATGTTTATCCCAATGTTCTGGAATTAAGAAATCTCACGAAAGTTTTCTGTCTCTAACTTCTGTGAGGAG
This sequence comes from Ibidorhyncha struthersii, assembly GCA_013398815.1. Classification (NCBI taxonomy): domain Eukaryota; kingdom Metazoa; phylum Chordata; class Aves; order Charadriiformes; family Charadriidae; genus Ibidorhyncha; species Ibidorhyncha struthersii. Next base: position 154,646 of record VZSZ01011573.1, read on the forward strand.
TGGCAAAGAAGGGCTTTTGTAGTCAGGACTCAAGCAAATATAGTAGAACAGCCCTGTATAGTAAAACAGACTTGCACTGAAGAAAACTTCGCTCTGTGCCAGTCTACACTGTGCTTTCCCATCTCAAGTGCTATTAATCCCTTACTTTCACAAGCAATGAATTATGTTCAGAAAAACATAAAGAAAAAACAGTGAAGATTATTTTTAGATTTTATATGTAACATCAACTAGAAACTAATTGGATTAAATATTTTAGTACAAAAATAGCACTCTTTTCCAGACTTTTTCTTTGGGTTGCCAGTTTTAAATATAAGTTTTTCTCTGTTTAAGTCTTCATATTGTATTTTTTTCCTCATTAAGTTATATATGCTCTCAAAATGAAAAATTTATAATCTTAATTTTTCAGATGATCTTAACCCTTCATTGCAAAGAATGGTATCATGGAGATACAAATGAAATATTTTAGCTGGACAGCTATCTGATGGTGCTGTGTTTAGCTGAAACTACAATTTAACATCTACAGGGAAGGGAAATAGGGTTGGATACCTCCTTCAAAGACAACATCTTTATGGAACATAAAAATCTAAATATGCAGATGTCAGCGTTAAGTTCAAGTATTTTAGTACCCACATATTGAAGTACTAGGTTTTTTTTTCTGGCACATTTCCAGCCTTAAATCAGACATGGAATACTTGTAAGGTGGTGGCTGATAGAGGATTTCAACAGCTTTTCAATTTTAACTTATGTTTAAGGCTTTTGCAGGATATCCTTCTTCTATGACAGCACCAATACATTGGTAACACCTGTCCCTTTCCAGTTGATCACACCTGTTGACACTTATGTGCATTAACAAATCAACTAATACCTTTCTTCTGGTTTTCTTTTTCATCTGCATTAGTACTGGTAGCTCTGTGCGTACAGAATTATGACATACAATGTATTCCTTGTTTAAATGGATTTTATTGAGTGCCAAACCTATTTCTGGTCTTATTGCTTAATAATACCTCTAACTCAGAATGGGTAATTCTGAGAAAAGAAAGCTTTTTCACAGATATGTGTACCTTCTGAATAATTCCATCACTGGACTGTCCTTTGAGTTATATGTATTTAAATTTTGTCCCAGAATAGTAGGACAGTTCATGTTCATATCAATATTTATGTCTATGAAAGAGAGAAGCCCTCAAAGACCTGACTTTGAAGGTTCTGTTGGTAGCCAGAAAATATGGTACCTTTACCACAGTGCTGCATATTGAAGCACAACAAAAATAATACCCAGTGAATTTCGGGGTGGATAATATATCCACAGGGAGTGGGGCAGCATCATAAGAGGTTACTAGCTTGGATTCTGAGAGCAAGAGAGCCACAGTCAAGTGATGCTGCACCTAAGCTAATACATCCTCCATCTTGATGGTGGTAATTAATCAGGGACAGCACTGCACTGATGATGCGGTGCTGCTTCCAGTCCTGCTGTATTGGTACATCCAAGTGTGGTTGCAACTAATTTAGAAACCATTGCACAGATGTTTTTCAAAGGCAAGACAAATATTAATAACACCAGAGTTACATGCTCAAATTTTACTGGTGAAAATTTTAAAAATCACTACTCAGGCATATTCATCCGAGCTATACTACACAGATTGGCTAATGACTATTGAAGATTTGTAATATGTATGTTCAAAAGAAATGAGTAAAAACTGCAATGAGTAAAAACTGCAACAATTGGAGAATGCGGAATAAATTCAAAGAAATCACGATCAGTTCAGGAATATTTAGTAAACAATAGTTTTCTAAGTTATTTGCTATGCATTGTTTACTCACCTCTAATAAGTACCATATAGTATAAATGGTATTTTTATTTCAGCTCCTAGAACATAAAATCTGTGGAAGCTAGCTGAGAATTTTGCAAGCATATCTGAATGGCAAATCAACTGAGGTAAGTTGGAGTTTATGTCCCTGAACATATTGTATGATCAGTGGATAAGACAGGTTTTAAATATAGATTGAAAACCACAGGGTATTAAGTATCTAGGAATATTTTACCGTATGGAGTTGAAGTCTACAACTAAACTTAACAAAGAGGTAATGTGAAATACAGTGAAAAAAATAATTGCTGGGTGGTCTCTGCCACATACTGTATTGTGTGGTAGAAAAGGCTGAGAGCCATAAGAAAGATATTGGGACCAAACCTGACATACTGTATACATTAAACATCTCACTATTTACCTTCTGAGAAAAGTTCTGTGAGGAACTCGTGGGTTTGTTAACAAAAACTTTATGGCATTATAGGAAGCCCAAAATCTGGGATGAAAATGCTAGTGTTAGCCAAAACTTTAGGTGGAGCAAATTTTCCAGAGTTACAAAAATATTGTTTTTTTGTGAAGCCAAGGAATGGATACAATATAAGTGGATCTCAGCCCATTTGGATAGCCTTTGAAAAAGCACAAACATTACTTTTTCATTTGTTCTCATTAACAATGGTGAACTGAAAAGAGCTGAATGCAGTATTGAAGCCTTTGGCTAAGTCGATTTTGAAACATAAAGAAAATGCAGGGGAAAATGCAAGGGAAAATACAAAATGAAAAGAAGTCCTATGAAACAAAATGAGTATGAGATTTGTTTGTTTCTTGGGTTTTTTATGCTTAAGTAGCAGGGCCCTGGGGGCACCACCGGGCCTCGCTGGCCCAGATCAGACCCCTCGGGGCTCCCTCACCCTGCCCACGGACAGGACGCCATTTCAGCCAGCAAGGCCGTCAGCCCTGTCTCAGCGACACCACAGTGGGGCCCACCTCCAGCTCCCCACAGCCCTGCCCGGCCTGGCCACGGGCTCACCCACAGGCCCACAGCCCAGCACAGCCTTGGCCCATCCCCGTCCCTGTCCCCAGGGAGATGCCCGATGCCCGGGGCTGGGGCTGCCCCGGTGGCCCCCAACCTGCCCCACACCTGGCTGGGGATGGGACAGGCCCTGGTGACCAGGCCCTGCCCTGCCATCCCATGGGGCCTCCACGCTCCTGGCCCCATGAAGGCCTTGGCCTGTGCAGGGACCCCGCTGTTAAACAATAAAGCAGGAGGGCTGCATGGTGTAGTGTTACAGAATGTGTCAGACACACAGAACAGTGTCTGTTTCTTTCTCATCTCTGGTAAACTGTGTAGGCTCAGACCAGGACTTCAAACGTATGCAGTTGCAGCCTTCCTGCAGACAGCGAGAGAAGTACTGCAGAAACCTCTCTGCTTCTCCACTAGGACAAATACAGAGAGGCAATGTAAGTAAAACATAGGCTTCTGCTAATTTCTAATGGATTTGAGTCAGGCCCTTTAACTTTATACGTTGTGTTCTCCCTTGCTCTCTGCTTGCTTCAGTCTCCTCAAAATTACCACTCATAGCTTAATGAATAAGCACTATAGCCTTAAATGCTGAAGGGAGGCAATGGAGGAAGATTACAAAATGAATGCAGGGAAGAAGTTCTAGTATGCTGCCTTATTCCTGCTGCTTTATTTTTGATTAATGGAACAATAAACACCGATGAGAACTGCTAGGGATAGCTCAAGGGATGTGGACAGATGCTTGTCTTGTGGGTCTTCAAAGGGCATTTACTAACAGAAATATTCTATGATTCTGCAATTTTGGTTGAAGGTTGGTGGCTCTATTCCATTTGTATGGGTATCCAATTACAACTCAAATATTTGCACTTGACAGCAGTTTTAGACTACATAGTTAAATGAAAAATGAACCAAATGCAGTACATACTTTAATAACAATCAGTCTTAAGAGAATTTTTTGAAGAACAGCTTCTGACCCACCAGGATTATTAAACATCCCGTAGCATTTTTTGTAAGATTAGTCACAGTGTCTTTTCTGAAACTCAATTTATATTATTACATTCTGCCTCCATAAATCGCCCTACGGTATCAACTGAATATAGTATTCTTCTGTCACATATTGTTGTAGAAAGTTAAAAAGCTGTCATGTTCCACCTCAGAAATGGATCCACTTTGCTAGAATGTAATGCAGTTCTATTACAAGATTTTGAATTTTTTGTTATTTTACAGTCAAATACATTTGCAAGAGAATCCATCATTTCTTCAGTGCTTCTTGGTGTCCTCATCTGCAGCAATAAATACAGAAATGAGAAGTATTAGTATTTTGCAAAGGCACTAATTTCCAGAGATTGTCCCCCTAGGACTGTCCACAAAAGAAGGAAAACCATACTTTTCCATTTGCATATGTGCCTAAGTGTATGCGCCAACAAAGAACTGAGTTTCTAACCTTTCAAAATGTCTCTATTTAACAAGCAATGACTACATTCTAGATGAAAGTCGCAAAAAATGTGATTATTTACATAATACATTTTGTTTCTTGGCAAGTCTTGCAGGTGATGCAGTAAATGTCACTCCTTCCTATTACTCAATATCAAGGAAGCAAATAATTTTCCTTCTTTAAGTCTTATCTTTTGACTGAGAGGAGAGCCACTAGCCCTGCTCCTCTTGATTATTATGTATCTTGTTATGTGTTTGCCAGAATGGGGATATAAACCCAGTGCTCTATCCAGATTCAAGTGTGAATAATTACATTCTGCCTACCTAAATTCCCACTGCAATTTCATTTGGGTACAGTATATTTCTTCATTTCCTGTTCTCGGACCTGTTCTGGCATGTATTGAAGTTAATGGAAAGTTCTCAAAGACTTTGGTGAAGGAAAATGTCCATAAACTGTGGCATAATTCTGTTGTGGTATTAAACAGCTTGAGTTGACATAAGTAGAGTCTGTATCTTATTATAAATTGCTTGTGCTGTATATCTTTACCAGTTTGGAAAACTTTTCACATCACATCAACATAATGTGTATATTCAAGATATAACAAATAGCAATTACCGTATTATATACGTATTCTGTTGGAGACATAATATCTGTTAAATTTACAGATATATATGGTTGATCCCAGTATCACTGAACTTTATGAAGGTCTAGGTAATACCTTAAGAGCAGTAGGATGTAGTAGATTTCTGAGGCATGGAAATTCTGCTCTCTGTCTTTGGTGGATGTCTGCAGAAAATAATAGAAATAAACAAGTTGTTCAAGAATTGAATTCAAGTCTTTTGAACCCCAGATCAATACGTAAACTACAGTGCTCCATGGTACAAGGAGTGAACGCAGCTGCAAATAATTGGTGCTCTGTACTTTCTTAGCAAACTTTGGAATTTTTGCAAAATACATTTTTGCTTTAATAACATTTCTAGAGATAAAAAAGTGCAGGTTTTGAACCCTTCTCAGTTGTCCCTAAGAAGTTCCTTGGAGAAGACAAAGAGAACATGTCTCAGTGAGCAACTCAAAACAAAGGCAGACCAAATTGTAAAGTTAATTCAGACCTGAGCTTTCCTAATGTTTTAGAGGTACTTATGCCCATCTTTAACCAGAACTGATTTTATTTAGCATTTTAATGAAGTAAGGGTCACCATCTAATGAAACTAGATGATTCCAGGCTGGAATATATTTGATACAGTTGTTCCCACCTTCTTTTCTCTTGATGATTATGTTTTATAAGTTATTCAATTCACTCATTCTTGCGACTTTTGATCATATTCTCATAAGCCAGGTCCAGGCCAAGGCAGGACACAGGCCATCTCTTTATTCCTCCAAAGTCTGTGTCATGTACTTTTAACCTTGGCCTGAGCTATTGGCATGGAAACTGCCAGTATCCTAAATATACAACATTCCTTTTCTTTGGCCTTAGACAAAACCAGGAGTAGGGCTGGTATAAAAGTCTGTGATGACAGCTTCATACCATTTCTCAGAAACCAGCAAAGGAATTCTGCAGTGAAGCTAGAGCAGTGGAGACAATCTCAAAAATTTAATTCAGTAATTCTTACTTTGGCAGTGGGAGGTCATTTTAATTCAAGAGCAAAAAACAACAGTCTTGCAGTATCACATACAGCATTTCTAATAATTTAAAAATCCTCTAAATCAGAAGTGTTGTACAGGTAAGCAAGCTGGTGAGAACCCTCCTGACAAGAAAGATGGTTTTATTTTACTTAATTTTTAAATGTTTCTGCAGCTTGCTAGATTCATAACCTAGGGCAAGTTTAATTAAAGTCAATGAAGCAGTTTAAAGTGAAGAAAAAATCAGCATTAGAAAAAGTGTTGATTGTTTTCTAATTATGCTGTGGACTTTCTCTGTAATGGATTCTTGCCTTTTTAACTCTAGATAAAGCTGCTTATATATGCCAGTGTAGACAGGAGACCTGGGAAATGCCTTCATACAATTTCCTTACTAGTCACTTCTCTAGATATCTTAGCACCCTTGTGACATGATCCATTTCATTACTTTTTGTGAACAGTTGGACAAGGTGGATTTTATTTTCTGAAGATTGTAACAATAGAATAGCATATAATGCAGGACAGTTTTCATGCATAGTTTGAAAACCTTTTGGTTTATGAATCCTTTATTCAGAGAGCAAACCTGTATGATGCTATTTAAGTTTCCAGATTCAGCCTGAATTGAGGAATACCAGTGAATATGGAGAATAATAGTTGTGAATGCTGCTCTGACCCCATAGATGGTCTCAGTAGGATTTTCTCTTGACATGGCTGGGCAGCTTGCCTACAACACAAATGGCACCCCTCTTACCCTCAGTGGATAAGGATCTGCCAGTTGCATGTTGCCTCCAGTCATCCCTTCCAAACGTTTCCTGACTTGATACAGGCAATGGGCAGTTTGTATTCCTGCCAGCTGATCAAAGACAGGTTTATGATCTGACAGCGACTTGCTCTAGTAGAACCATTCATCTCTTTTGGGATGGTGGACGGAAGTACTTTCTAGAGTTCATCCTGCAGTACCAGTGAAGCTCAGAAGGGACAATGAGGTAACAGTCCAATATCTCAGGACAACGTATACAGAATCATGGAATCATTTAGGTTGGAAGGGACCTTTAAGATCATTGAGTCCAACCATAAACCTAACACTGCAAAGTCCACCACTAAACCATGTCCCTAAGGGCCACGTCTACACATCCTTTAAATACCTCCAGGGATGGTGACGGAACCACTTCCCTGGGCAGCCTGTTCCAGTGCTAACACTTTCAGTGAAGAAATTTTTCCTAATATCTTACCCTCCCTTCTGCTAGGTGCAGCATCTCATGCTTTGGCCTTTCTGACACATCCCAGTTCATCTCCTCTAACCTACCAGAGGAGGTATGAGAAGCACAATTTAGCTGTAGCCATCTCGTCCAGAAATTTACCTTGAAGTTTTATATTTTCAGATCCATCTGCATATCAGTAAGTATTCCCACTGAGCTGTTACGAAAAACAATGTGCTTTGTTATACCAGCTATGCTTTAAAATAAAAATCAGGTTTTATAGCCTGCTGTAAGTCCCCTTCGTTCAGGACTACACATTAAATAAAGTATGTATTATAACTTTTGATACACTTATGCCTTTGTTTTATTTTAGACGATTTATTCAGTCTTCAAAATCCTTCCATCAAGGTTTTGGCCTGATGACTGTCCAGAGGCCTCCTTAAATTAGAGCAGGTACGTTAGGTTCTGCACTTGTGAAATACTGAATTGTCCCATCGTTCTTCATCACCATTTTAATGGCCATATTTCTGGTCCTGATGAAGAAAGAATCTGCTTGGCAAGATGCAGTAAACTAAGCATGAGCTTTGACTGGGCTCGTTGATAGAGTTCACTAGAGGAATGAAACATTTACAGAGGAATGGAAATGCTCCTAGAAGTGCATTTTTCCTATGAGAAACTCACTAAATGCTCACAGAATCAAAGGCTACAAATTAAATCTTTTGCATGTCTCTAGAGAAGCAATGAAAGCATTTTACATTTATTTTGCAAACAATCAACTTAATAATGAGGTTACTTTTGTAGAAATGGTAACTTGTTTGTAACCGTATATTAAAAAACACATCACAAGTCATTTAGGTTGGAAGATCAAGCACTCCCAACTTAGAGGATGGCCCTAGAATCCTACATCAGCTTCCTGCAGGTATGTGTTACAATAGCATCCTTATTTACAAATCATGCGTTATTTTTGCCTCATTTTGCGCACAAGTGCAATGATGCGCAGGGAATAAGGAAGGTGTAGTATAGTTCTTTGTAATGTCATTGCCTAGTCTTAGGCCTTATTTATTGTCCATTATGCCAGCTAATGTAATCCAAACCTGCAGTACATTTGGAATTATTAATTTCTTTTTACTGTTTTCAATGGCATTCTTCATTATAGAATTATCTGACTACTTCCCCGATGAGTTCTTCTGTATGGGGGGAGCCAAGAATGTTATCCCCATTTAATAGGTGGGAAAGTGTAAATTAGCTGAGCAGTAGTAAGAAGTCAACATGACTAAAACTTGTCCTGGCACTGTTTTTAAATTTATATCCTCTCAGTGACATTGCATGTCCTTACGTTCCTGCATTACGTGTAAGGCTAAATAGGAATTTTGACTTCTTCTATTTCTGTCATTCATTATGTGGCCTCTCTCTATTACACCATCCTTTATTTGGGCAGTCTCTGTCTTTTTAATCTTCGCACATTGGGATTTCCCTTAAGGCCCCCATCATTTTCACTGCTCGTATCTAGAAATTTCGGCTTTAGACAGAATAAGATCAAAATTCTGTTTAATTGTCCACTATAAAAAAAACCCCAAACAAAACAAACAACCTGGAATATTTTTATCTGAAAGATGTCTTTTTAAAGCAAAATATATTCCACAAAATTACTACAACATAGACAGTATCAGTGCTGACAAGTCTTAGGTCCTAGGACTGAATAATCCCTTTCAGGGATGTGAATGTGTATGCCATTAGCCGTGTCTGACAAAGGATGCTGGTCAACATCATTAATTTTGTTGCTGGTGGTTTTACAAAACAAAATTCTGACCACTGAAAATTAGACTAAGCAAATTGAGCTTAGTTTGGACAGAACACTGCAGGGTATGAAATGCAAGGAATAGGGCTTTCTTTAAACAGTCATGCACCAACATACAGAGTGCTTATTCCATATCTAAGCCACTGAGTGACTTGTATTTATTATTCAGACTGGTATTCACTTATGTGAAAGCTCTATGTATTTAGATTGGAAACAATTTTAAATAATTAACATAAACATATCAACTCCAGCAACAGGCATATCATATTAAGTAACACAAGATGTAGATTTGGGAGTGCTACTAATAAGGTGGATCAGCATGCTTCTGCAGCCTGGGCCAAGCATGCTGTTGATGGTGATCAGAAAATGGCATTCACAACCGTGAAAATTAAATGCAGGGCCTTACTGTTTGGGGTTATCTAGAGGAAGCTAACTCCTTGAGCAACTGTAGAATTTTCAGTTATGTGCCTTGCTACAGTTTCTCTGTGCTGTAATTTTGGTTGCTTGCAATGGCTATTTTTCTTTTCCAAAACAGTACAAATCTGGACACTGAATCATGTTTTGGTGTCCTGTCACCATGCATCGCTGTGATCGCACGGTGGCTAATAGTGCATGGTCTGAGTGCAACATCACTGTTCCAAAACAGATCAGCTACTAAACTGATAGGTAGTATAATGAGAAACTCCTGCTGAGAGCAGGTATTTCTGTTTTATCTGAGAATAATTCACTGAGTAGATAATTGGTGAATTCCCAGTGGGAAAAAACTTGATTCTGTCTGAGCATAGGTTACCAAATGTACCACCATAAAATAATTGATTTTGTGATATATCAAGTAGGGACGTAGTTGAGACTATTGAACTTTTCACTTAGGGCCTCAGGGTGAAGTTGAACCAAGCTCCCAAAGGTGAAGAACCAGTGCTTGACATGTGCGGGGTTTTGCACTCTTAACAGCCTCTTTAACTTCCATTTTCTCCTATTAATCTGCTTTCACCAAGATCTAGATGTGCACAGAGTCTCATTAAGATGGTTGAGTTGTCATTGGAGATAATCACCAAAGGAATGTGTTATAAAAGGAGAAAAAAAGTATGTCTAGAAAGTCTGAATAATTTTTTTATGCTGTTGTTTTAGTGAAGAGGCTTTGGATGCTGATAGGAAAGTTACTATAGCTATAGGGCACATTTAATTGCATTTTAGAAACTTCTTTTAATCCTGTAATAACAAAAAATTAAATCAGTGCTGACATTTTTTTGTTGCCAGAAGAAGGTAATAAAAGGGTAAAGAAATAATTGTTAGTTCTGAGAATATAATTAGCAACTTTAATGCTTTAATCTAAAAAATGCATATTTTGAGCCTGGGTGAATGATTAAAGAAAAGATATTGAAAGCCTTTGAAATTTCTAGCTGTTTGTTTTTAATTGTAAATTATGATCACTATAATTAGCTCATTTAGTACATTTATAATGTAAACAAATATGAATATACAGAAGTTCAGCGATATATTTCAGGGCAAATAAGAGCAACATTGTGACCCTGGGCTCTATTATTAAGCCTTTCTTGTAGCGTTTGGCACTGCTTCTCTCTTTCATACTGGGGTTTTTCCCCCCTTTTTTTTGGAAGATAAAAGAAAGCTGTACATAATACTTGCAGGTCTCTGCTGAGGTCTTAATGCATCTGGAACTACACTGAAGAAAATACAGATAGAAATCTGGTCCTTTTGGGGCTCCATTTAACCCTCACTCTGAAGCTTTCTTACAGCTAGAGTATTTATCATGTTAAAAAATAAATACTACATGTTTTCTTAAACACTGGGTTGTTAATACTGAGCAATTAGATCAACTGAAAGTAATATTATGTTTCAGGTAGACTTACCTATTTCCATAGCTAGCTATCTGCAGAAAGAAATGCAGTGTGTCTGATACTGGCTGTTCTGTTTCCTGGTGATGCACTTTATGTAGGATCCCGGGACTGGATTTCAGAAATCTGCCCCTTTGCTGATACACATACTGCCCTACACATCACTCAGTAACATCAACAGGAGCTGCCTGGCTAAGGCTCCCTGCATCCTAATGGAAACACTTAATGAGTAACAGGATGCGTTTCCCCCACCAAGTTCAAAGATTAAAATTTGGGGTTTAGTCTCACCATTATTTTTATAAAAAAGGCATCTTTTGTTACATTTCTAGAGCTCAGTTATCACGCTGCGACACACTGCATCCAGTTCCGATAAGTCATGGAAAGTTATGATTAGTTAAGCTCCTTATGAATAGAAAAGGCTTCCCTAAAGGTTGAAACCGGCCTCTAACTTGAGATTTTAAATCATTGTTGAAGTGCTTTGACTAGGCTGCCTTTGTGTACACTAAACAGTTTAAGGTTACTTTTTAATCCAGTGGCGCCTGTTTTATGATGTACACTTGCTGTGGATTGAATGTTGTTCTGTTCATCACTGCCAGCTGTCTCCTTGGGATCCTCTAGTAACTAAGTTATTTTATCTCAGAGGAATGAATTGTCAGTAACAGGCAAATAATAACTTTTCTGCTGAATTCTCAAGATTTAAAAAAAAAACCTCTTCTTCTGTCATACTTTCCCTATAATGTAAAATGTATTGTGAAGGTTAGTTGCTCTGTTCTTGCACTGTGAACCTTCAGGAGTTAATATGCTTATAGCATGAAACAAAGGTAGAAGAGGTACATATTGCAGCAGTGTATTCACCATATTCTGTGGCTATTTTTTAGCTGAAGGAAGTAAGCCCTGGTTATTACAGCTGTCACGGTGACATCCGATATTTCAGTATCAGTGATTGCCTCACCCACCACATGACCCTGATCACCACCATGATTCTCTGCCCACTATTAAACTGTGAAAGGTCTTGGCCCTCCAGGTGCTGTTTCAAGTCTGAAATAGCAACTTGTCTGTCATACTCTCTCTGCCTATCTTAATGCTTAAGGACCCATCAAAAATGTTTAATGTAGATAGGATCTCATACAGCAACAAAGAAAAGAACACATCTTATATCTATTTTCATGTCTGATGCAGAACAAGGGCACTAGGTATGCTTCAGTTATTAAAAATGAGCAAACTCCACTAAGTATGCATCGGTTATTAAAAATGAGAAAACTTTGACGTGACTTCATAGCTTGAATCTCAACAATTATATTGTTTGCATTTCGTTTCTACTTTTGAGGTATACACTTGCTTCTTGAAAGTCCTCAGAGACGTCTTGAGATTTCACACAGGAATGGGAGCGTATAATAACATGATAACTTTAATGAGTCAAAACTGAAAAATTCCAAAATCTTGTCATGAAAAATTTCAGATCCAGAGCATCTTTACTGAATTTTTGCTTTTCTGTCCACAGCAGGGAAAAACAAGCAAGTAAGCAAAAATGGTTCATGGATATCTAGTTAAAAATCCTAAATCTATAAACCAAACTCCAAAATTATGTAGTTGAAATGAACAGAACTTCCCATGATGCGCATTTTTCCCTCCTTAGTAAGTACCTTACTTGTGGTAAGCTTAATTTAACACTTGCTTAACCTAGGCAACATGAAAGTCTTAGAAAGTAGACTTTTCTATGCAAATAGATAAGGCCTATCAGACCTTCCTAATTTTTAGTAATAAGGTATTGGAAAAGATTCTGTGCTTAAGATAACAGAGCTGGCCTAACTGGCAATTGCTCTGTACATTGTACAAGCTTTGACACAGTGGTTGTCAGACAATTCCAGCCCTGAATGCTTATCTTTTTTAGCCCTGTACTGTTGCTGAATTCATGTGAACTGGTATGTGGGGCTTGAGAGGCAAGAATCAGGGTTTGTATATTGAAATTCAGCTGCATCTGGATTGTACCAGAAATTAAGTGGATGTAATGTGAGAGTAATAAAAAGGTTGGATAACCAACTTCTGTAATTTTTTGAGTGATTTTAGGTTCTTAAATGTAGTTTTACAAAATCTTTTCTTTTGCTTTGACTGATGTGATTGTGAGCATCTGACCTGCAATTTCTCCCCTAATGCAGAGGGAAAGGTACTTTTGTGCAGAGTGCTTCTGGTCACCTTTGCAAAGGTAACGCTGTTTCTTATGGTGACCCCTGTGAACAGGATCTCTAACAAACACAGCTGCAGCATGTTATATTGGAAAATGTTTTTCTTTGAAATAGAACTGTCCACACTTTCATACCCTTTGCAATATATTCTGGATTGCAGTTGCAAATACTTTTTTTTTTTGGCATGAAAGGTCCTCTTTTTGTGTTTTGTCAGAAGCATCTCTCCAGTTGTAACAATATACATATATAATATGTATATATGCATACATAGTGTATATTATATATGTCTAAAAAACCCCAAATGTGTGTCTTCTGTCTCATGTTAAGATAAGAAAAGGCCATCCTTTAAAAATAAAACCTTACAAGATTTTATATAGTTGTAAACTAAAGTTATGAAGTTATATATGTGAAGTTAAAAGGTTATAAATGCAATTCTGCTTATCCTAGTAGAAAACCAGATCAGAAATTGTCAGCAGAGTACTTTTAGAAGAGTTCTGTTATGACTCTGAATGTGGAAAGCAAGATAGACAAAGATTTAGAGCTAAAGTGAAGAGGCAAAGAGAGAAGGGAGGGTATGTGTTCCTGAGACAAAACCTTAAAAACAAATGTAAAAAGTAGGAAAATGAAGGTTTGTCCACTCTGACCATGTTTGACATTAACATCTAACAGGTGGGGCTTTGCTGTCTGTTAAATGAAAAACTACACCTCTATTGAATAAGGCACACAGACCAAGCCAATTGGATTGGAAAAAAACTTGTTGTCCTTCTGTGGAATATCCATAGTGGCTGAATGTTCTCCATGCATCCATGATTCATTTGATGTCTGGATCTGCACAGCTTTTTATACACAATATTTACTGTAATCAGAGATGTCAAACAAGCGGAACTTTTTGGGGCTGGAGATGGGATTATGTGGTTCTACCAATCCTCCCAAATCCTAAAATTTAAAGAGAAAAACCCCCACTTTCTTATTTTTGTTTCCTTTTGTAACAAAAAATAGTTGCTAAAATTAGTCAGTCATTTGTCTGTGGACAAACAATGGATTTGATGCTGCCATTTGATGCTGCTGCATCCCCTTTAGGGATTAAAGGCTTTGAGTGTTGTGCTCTCTGGAGTATAATGCTGTGCCTGTTCATTTTCTCTTATGAGATTTGGATGTGCTGTTGCAAAGTCTTGGTCCTCACTATGCTCATAAGGTTTCCACAGAGATTATGACTAGGGTCCTTAAATGATACTGTAATTACCATTATTCATAGCAATGGCTTATTAGTAATAATTACTAATAATCTTGATAATCTCCTAAAGAAAAATACTGTAGGTGGAAAGCCACAGATGGAGTAATTATAACAGAGAGACTCATTCCTTACGCCCATCTTATAATAAAATAATGAATTCCCAGCTTTTTTCAAGAGATTTCTGAAGACACTTCTCCCACACTGACCCTCTCTGCCCACCTGAAAGGCCCCAAAAATTAGGAGTAGAAGAATGAACAGGCCTATGCCCTGGTTCCTGTGAATAATTTAAGCAACAAATATAACTCCCACTTCTCTCCAGCCTTCTGTCTCTCCTTCTCTTTTTCTTCATCTTAATTTTCATGGCCTTTTGTGTTTTCATAAGCCTGTAGAGTGTGTGGTAGACAAAAAGTATAGTATTCATGGCATGGTACACAACATGCTACCAGAATTTTTTCAGAAAACCTCTTTCTCACAGGATATCTTGCCAAATATGAATTGTTTTTATATTCTTAAATTCACTTTAAAAAAATGTGCACAAAGCTCTGGCTGTGTTTATCTGCGGCTTTAAAAGAACGACAATCAAAACAAACAACATTCCATGATCATTTAGTCTTCAGACCCAATAACAAAATCCTTATTCACTTACACAAGTGTATCTCTGTCCAGTGGTTTATCCCATATGCAGAATGTGCCTGCAGCTTTTGGCACCATGGAGGATGGAGAAAGAAATATGTCTCATTGGCTGGCAAGACTTTGTGCAGATGAAGTAACGAAATCCCAAATGGTGCACTCAGATTTTTTCAATAAATGTTTTTCGTCACTACAGAGCTTTATATAACAGCAGTAAAGGCAAGAAAGGAAATTAGAAACACAGCTGAGACTGCATCTCATACTTCATAATGGCCTAAAATTCTTACTGTTGATTAAAACTAACACCCCTTGTCAGGGTGTTGATCAAAAATTCTCTGCAGTCTCTTTTCTTTGATCTTTTCATTTTACAAACCACAGATATTTGTTGCCATTTCTTTATTTAGTTTTATGTCTAAAACATTGAAACTCAAAACTGCTTTCCTATAATGTTGCATGATAAGGAGTAATTCTGAATTCATCGAGCCAGCAAACTCATCACTAAACAAATTTGTCCACTCCCAAAGAAAGAACTCTAGTGTGACACAAACAGAAATGGTCAAAGATGGCACCAGAAAGGATGCTTTCACAAAACCTGTTACGTCTGTGGGCCTCGTGCTTCTACTGCTGTCCAGTCAGAGTAAGGGCATAACCAATTCTAATACACACATTTACCTTTTGTTGCAGCAACTCCCTGGCTCCTGCACATGCAAACATTTGAATTTCCTGTTGGCTCAGAGGTGAGATTTATAACATTTATTAAAGTTGCTTTTCACTGTGAGTTTACTGGGCAGAAAGCCTAAGAGTGCCTTTTTTTAAGGGGGTTTAATTACTTGAATTTACCAGAGGGGTGAACATTATGCTTTCTTTGCAGCAGCACTATCCACTAAGATTGCCAGGTGTTGAATTTCCCTAGAGGTTCCCTATTTATTGAAGGAATTCATGAAATATCCATCTATCCAGAGCTGGGGCTTCTAGCATCCCGTTCCCATTCATCGTCTTGATTTTGTTTCCTTCATGGCTGCTTTTGAATTTCTTGATTGATCCTGTTTATTTCTATCCATTCCTCTCCGTAAGCGTCCTCCCTCCTCTGTGCTTGAGCACCTCAGCCATTAAAAATGGGCCAGACTTGCCTCAGAGTTGAATGCACCTGAAAGCCTTTTGCTGTGATGTGGCTTATGGCGCAGAGAGACAATTCAATGTTGGAAGTATATCGGTGCTCTTTAGCAGGGTGAAAAGAAAGATGAACAGAGGGCAGGAAAGAGAGAGGAAGTGGAGGGAAGGGTGAAGAGCAAAGAGGTATTTTGCAATGTTTAAAATAAAACTCTATAAATACCCCTTTAAAATCCATGAATGGACTTCTCAACAGATGGCAGCCCTACTGTCAAGCAAGCCCAAGGCAGGCAGACCATAATTGTTAGGAAGTGTATTGTTAAGGGAATTTACTAATTTACTGATGCAGCAGCCGCTTCAGTTGAAGAATAAATTGGAATATTTTGGTGCATTTCCTTTAAAAAGTCATCCATTTTTAAGTCTATGTATTAAAATGACAAAGTCTTAAATGGGGGTCTCCTTCACTAAACAAAAGATATGCAAATTACATTTCAAGATTTATATTATGATAAAAACCGAAACACAAAAGAGACATTATCTTGCAAAAATGTAAAAGTACATTGCTTCATGAGTCTATAATGATATAATGTGATGTTGATGTAGTTAAAGGTGTCAGAAAGGAGACAATGACCTTAAAAGTTTAAGGCAGACACATTAATATTGATTGATTTTTAAGAGATTGAACAGCAAGAATATATCTATATATAGCCTGGAAATTGGATTGTTTGAAAATTTGAGATGAGATACAGAACATTTCGGTCTTGTAATGCTTTAGACCTAATACCAAGAACATGCTTTAAATGCAACCATTTGTACTACAAGAAACTGGATGACGATTTGCCTTGAATTTAACAGACGATAAACCTATTTCTCCTAAAAATCAGTGGTGTTCGACAAAGTTGGATGATGAGTTCTGGCTTAACCACAAATGAAGGTCTGTCATATGAGATGTCGCAAAAGTCCTAATGTAGATTTGGTGTTTTTTTGCTTGTTTGTTTGCTTGCTTCTGTTGGTTGGTTGGTTGGTTGGTTGGGTTTTTTTTACCCTGTTCTATACATACATAGATCTGAATGTAGATTTATAACTATTTTGTACACACACATGCACACATTCCTATAGCATACTGAACACTGTAAACCTCAGCACCTTCTGGCCTTGAACAAAAAATGTGACTGCACATCTATTGTGTCACTTTTTCGTCCTGCTTTTCTCCAAGCTGGGAGAAGGTAGTCAATAACACTTCTTGTTTAAGTAAGTTTAGGCTCATCTTATATCCATGTTTATGCCAGCAAGGTCATAAAGAAATGTGCCTCGCATTGAGGTTACATTAAAGTACTAAATATTGCGGTATTTTTTTATTCCCCTGGGGCAGTTCATTTTATCATCTCAGGCTGATGAAAGTTTCATCTCCTTCACAAATGTGCTTTGCTCTTAATGTAGAGACTTTGGCTGGTCAGAAGAATGGAGATGTTGGGCATCGTTGGCCTCTTAGACTTTTAGAGACCAGGCCACAGACACCTTGGACACAGGGACTAAGAATTTAACTTGCAAATATCCGCTGGCAGCAGAGAACAAGTCTGACCTGTATGAGATGGATCATCTCGCTGAGAGGAGATCCTGCAGTACTGTACAAGCTGGAGATTTTCATTCAGAATCAAACCTCATGAAACATGAGGCAGATAAACATAAGGTGTAGACCACATTTGTAAAAAGTTTTTTTTTTTTCATATCACTTTCCAAAAAATCATTAGTCTTTTACCTTCTTCTCCCCACAAATGAAGTGATAGAAAATCAATATCTGAAGGAAGGAGAACAGCTGGGAACCTGGAGATCAGTGTAGACATTTTGCATAGTAGAGAATTCTTGTTTTCAAGAAGCAGACAAGAAAAATTATCATGTGGCCACTTTGCCTCCAGATTCAATTTTTTAAATGTATAACCAGAAATAGAAAAAGATGGATACTTTTGGGGAGACTATCAAACAGCAAGGTGTCTGGGTGTCATAGCTGCATTCTGTAAACTTCTACTTAGTTTCACCATGGTAAAAACCTCCTTTGACCTTCCAGTATAGGAAAATATCCCTAACAGCTTGTTTAGTAAACCAGAGAAAGCACAGTGTCTCCAAAGGACCTGGACTGAGTAAGCATCCAGAGTCCCAGAAAGTCAAGAAATTTGAAGGCAGTCAGACTTGATTTAATTCTTTTTTACTACAAATCTCATTTCAGAGAATGATTAACGGGAGAAGAGACATAAATGGCAAAGTCTTGATCAAGGGAGCTGCTGTCAGGGTACCATTTAGATAAATTAGGAAAAGAATGCTCAGGTTTCTGTGAAAGAAGACTAATGACATTAAGTCAAGATGAAATAAAAAAGAGCAGCATTGCAGGCTGAAAATCATAAAAGACCAGCCTGCCCTGACAAGAAAGCCTGAGAAATTTCCTGAACTGAAAAGCAACTGGAAATGCTAAGGAATGACTTTAAGTGCCAGGTCTTAAAGTTACTCAGGACTGAAGATGACCCAGGCAACCAAGTTTGCTTTTCTGTACCTGTCAGAACAAGTGAAGGAATGTTCTGGAAGCATCTGAAACAGCAGCTGTTAGTAGCAGCTCTACACACTGCAGATATTCTGCATCTCATGTGTTCACTGTACTCAATGAGGATCAGTCCCTTCACTTAAATCTGAAACAGTCCCATCTGGAGGCAAGCAGGCAGTGGATAAAAGGAGAGTGTGAAACCTACAGCCAGTGAATGCTCATGTAATTCAGAGAACCTGTTTACAAGAAAGCAGGAATGGCAGTCTCCTGGAAGGAGCGGTGGCCCTAGTTGAAATCATGGGGAAACTTTACAGGTGAGCTGAATGTAACTGTATAAAGAAAGATTTCTCAAAAGATGAGATTTGTCTTTAGGTATACTAAAAAGAATTTTTAAAAAGTAAATAAAAAAAAACCCCAAACAACAAAATCACTTCAATGGTTAAAAGTGTACTCCTGGAAATCTAAAGTCTTTAAACCAAGACAAAATGCCCCCTTTCTCAAGAAATGTTGAATTGTTTTTTAAGTATTAACTTAGTCTTCTAAGAAACACTAGTATTCCTAACTAAAGGAGCAGATCTTCCATCAGAAGTCTTGTAGCTTCAGATTTAGATTATAATATAGAGTAGCATTTCTGCAGCCAAGCACTTAGTGTGATCGGTACTAAAACTGTATGAGATTAGCTAATGTACTTTTCTGTGATGTGCAAAGTGTATGCCAGGACGCAGCATTGTACCTGACTGCAGTAGCATGAAGTTATGCTTCAACAGCGTTCCACTGTAATGTAGGATTTTGAAGGCAGGGAAGCAGTCTCTTGAGTCTTGCACATCAGCAAGAAATTATTTTTGAAAGTAGAAAATAAAGAAAAAGTTTGAACTGATGTTTAGAACAAATAAATGGGAGCAGCAAAACTTTCAGTATTAATATTACACCCAGCCATATAACAATAACTAAATGAAGCATGTATTTAAAATTTGGTGAGAAGCTTTTGTACATTTTAGTTCTGTTTGGCTCAGCGGGTGTGCTGCACTTTAGACTTCAGTCTCCAGGGCTGTCAATCCAACAACTTTCACAAGCGCTATACTCACTTAAAAGCTGAAAGAGAAAAATAGAAGGGGATGATGTTAATAGCACTTAGCACTTGTATAGCTTTTTCCTTCCTGAAAGTACAGTGCAAACATGAGGTAATTAACAAGTACTTTGTCTTGGAGATGCAGATGTGTATCTAAACCTATAAGCAAAGGGAATACAGACATGTAAGACCAGCCTGTGCCCAATTGTACATTTTCAAGGTGAAATATTGCAAGGTGGCATTTATGGTATTTTTTCTCCCTGTGGTGGGTCCATAAGTCCAGCTTGTGGAAACAAACACTGTATTTCTGCATGCAGGGCACCTTCATTGTGTGAAGAACTTACTGTAATAATTTCAGATTTTATTTGATGAAATGCCTGCTATAGGAAACCACTGGCAAGTTATACAAGGGGATGTGTTGTTTGAGTGAAGTCAAAATATGTAGTTAGGTTGCACAGATGCACCAGTCATTTAAACCGCAAGCAGTTTCTGTAGCGATTCTGCTGTTCTGGCTTCTCTCCATCAGCTCCAGCTGCACCAGTCTACCCACATTGTATTAGGTATTCTGAATATGGCCCATGAAGTCTTGTACTCTTGGACAGACAGATACCCATCTAATCCACTTGCTTAGAATATTCAAAGTTTTACAAGGAGAGAAACAGAAAAGAGAGGTTCAGCTGGCACTGAGAGAAGCGAAATCCTTTTGAGGAGGAGAAGGGACAGACTATAAGGATAAAACTACAAGTCTCAGACTTAACATTTCTCTAGAAATGAGGAAGAAAAGTGTTGGCAGCTATAGTGTGTTTTCAGTGTGCTTTTTTTCTGGTTAAAATAAAAAGTTCAGTGGTGTTTGCAAAGCTGGAAGTAGACTCATAAGTCAATTTGATAATTAAAGAGTTCTTCTGAGGCCTTGAACTACCAAGGGCTATCAGTGCAGATCAGCCAGGATGCAGAGCAAAGTCTACTGGGGCAATCGGCCGTTTCCCTCTCTTCATTCTTAGGCCATTATGAGTTTAGGCTGGCAAATCTGTCAATTTTGCAATTTCCTCCAGTAATAGAGTTTTGGCAGAAGCTGACGCCTGTGCTGTATTGTACTCATGCACAGTTAGGTAGCCAATGCATGCTCCATTTAAGAGAGGCACAGAAATCTTCTCAAAGTTACTGCATTATAGTCTGTCTTTCTGTGCTGAGCTCAGCTGCTGAGAGCAGAGGAGGTGTGAAAAGGCTTGTTAATAAAAGTCTGTTTAGATTTCATTACTGTGAGCAGCCAAATCAAGACAATACAGATCTTACCCACCCTCTGAGAATTTCACTCCTCTCTGGAAATACTTTCTCTGGCACTGGATACCTTTTCCAGTTGAACCTTTATGCAATGCAAGCAGAACTCTTCTCTGCTGCCTTTGAAGAACAGAGAGAATGGAGACTCCCTTCCAGTTGTAAAGAATGGAGTGGGAAAGAGGAAAGAACGAGCAGAAAGACAGCTGTATTCAGGGAGGGGTCTTGTTTCTCCTGCTCACACACACTGGAGAAAAAGCATCCATCTCACCCATCCTTCTGTTTTTCCCCCTTTTGTTTTTAATACTAGAAAGGGGAAGTCCTTTGAGTTGTAGGAGGAAGAAAGGTGACTGGTGTGGAGGATGGACTAGATGTGGCTATCTGGCAGACTGTTGCAGAAATGATGAAAGCCTTGGGAAAGGGCATAACTAACTGTTTGGTCCATGGCATAGGCAATTCTAGGTTGGTTACGTTCTGCTCATAGTTGGCGTTTGGGGAAGCTATGTCTTATCAAGCTCTAGGTAGCTTTTGCATTGTGCCAAAAGCATCTTATTGAGTAGATCTAGAGAAGTCTCCTACCAAGGCTGACTGGAAGATAGCATGCAGTGAGTCACGAAGAACTTACAAAAATATTCATTTCTTCTTCAGAATGGCTCTGGCCTCTAAGCAGTGAAATAAAACTGAGCATTTCTGAAAGAAAGCTGTAGCTATGGAGGTACCTTTTGGCTATGTGACCAGTCCTAGTCTTTAACTAATTTGAGGATGTCACTGATGTTTTTCAGATCACTATGAAAGAAGAATCCTAACCTGTGGCAGACTTGGCATGTGGTGTGGACAGGCCTTTTTTTTTCCCCCAGAAGACTAAACCTCTCCACTTTAATCACTGATTTCCTTTGTTGTGGTCTTTTTAATGTTCTGCAAGTTTTACTTAGATATTTATTAAAGTTTTCTAATGCTTATGTCTTGATGGAAGCCGATATATGTTTCCTAACCATTAATGCTGCTTTTCCTCTCCGTATCGGCATAAACAATCACCTGAATATACTGAATATATATATACAGATGTCAAAACCCAGCTAGTAATAAATGACATGAAATGGTTGCTGGGAAGCTGGGTCAGTCCTGTTTATCATATATTCCACTGTGTTATGTTTTCATTATAAATTCAAAGTAAATTACGAAGGTTAGTAAAATCTTATTTCACTTTTTTTCACTTGTCCACTTGTATCTTTTAAATACATCTCAAATTTTACATGATTAATGACCTAACTTAATCAAAAAGAAAATTCTTCAGAGAAGAACACACTTTAGATAGCACATTGCCACACACATATTTTGCATCATTACTGAGTGATAACATAATACAGTTAATGAGTACCTTTCTCCCTAGTATAACTTCTTTGTCATCAGGAGTAGAATTTAGTTGTTTTCATCTTGTGTGATGTCATGGCTTTTGGTGTTATGTTTGAGCCCTGCAGTACCTAGCCCCATCAGGAGATCCAAAAAGGTGATATTTCATTTGTTCCATCACTGGAATCTTTGCTGTAAAGTTACTTAACAAAAACATTTTGTTATATGAAGTGTTTAGTGGTGTAGTCATTGAAGTCAATATGACTTTCACAATTGATTTCAATCAGGACTGTGTTGACTGTGTCACCCCAGTAAAAGATGAACACTGTGCCCTTTTAAGTAACGTATCTCACCTATATTTTTAAGAGATCACTTGTAAAAAAAGCCCTGGAAAAGGAGAAGAGAGGTGTGCCTCTTATTGCAAAACTTACCTTCTGAATTCTGTTTCTGCTTGCAAGAGAAAAATGCAGAGTGTAAAGCGAATGCTGTATGTTAATATTTATTCAAACTGTCTTCTGATACATTGCCTTTCTGATGCTACATGGTGTTCTCCTGCACTATTTCCCAGCATGATGGTTAATGTCCTGCTCTGAAAATTATCCATTAAAATTTTATCAATTTTGTATTTTGGTGAGACAGTATGAGGAAATGCCATTGGAAAATTAGATTCCTCTTTGACATCAGGCGCCCAGTCAGCAATCCAATCCCATGTGTTTCTACTGAGACATTAGGATTTGATATAATTTTGGGCAGAAAACATTTTAAAATGAAACAATTGAATTTTCTAGATGGTCTTGGGGACCACTTAGCTTAAGAGAATACACTTCCAAATCAAAAGCCTTTCAATCATTCTAAATATTATTTGGATGATATTTGGTTTATGTGTAGTAGCAGTTTGAATTTGTATTGAATGTTTGACTGGCTCGTGCTTGCATAGATGATGTATGAAATTATTATTTCATATTTTTCTAGTGTTTGCATTGCAAGTGACATCTGGCTGACAGGAACTTGGAGAAATGGGATACAAAGTGAACGCTGCAGTTACCACAGCATCATATTTATCAAAAGGCTTAAGGTTGGTCTGTCTTTGTTTAACATATGAAACTCACGGCAATGAATAAGAAACAGTGCTTTTTTTTTTTTAACTGAGTTGCTTAGGAAATGAAGATAGATGAAGAAAAAATGTTAATGGTATTCTTTATTCTGTTCATTGTATTAATTTATGTAGACAATCATGCATGCTGGCTGAAAGAGTTCTCAACTAGTTTGGAGGATTTTTTTGCTATTATACCTTTAAATTTTGGTTAATGTTATATAGTTCATATATACTATATCAGAGATAAGGAAGTCTGGAATAAGGTACTATAGCAGTACAGTTTTCTGGCGCAGTTTTCTTTTTAAACTTTAAGTGTTCAGCTACACTGGGGTGGGTTTAATTCTAATTGCATTATAACTTTGAAATGTACCTGTTGAAGTACTGTCTTCAACCAAACTCTTGCCCTAACACTTTTCATTAAGCTCTTGATGTGTCACTTGTCTAATGATAAATTGTAGCTTGATAGGATATAATACAGGTTTAAAAATAATAATATTCTTTTACAGTTTAAAATGTGATATTAAAAGTTATGATTTTCTTTAGAAATACGAATTCAGCCTTTAAAAAAGGCATTTTCAAAATGCATGCTGTTTGGGAGAAAGCTCTGCTGTAGTGTTACATAGCAATGACAAACATGATACAGTGAAGTGTCCAGCTTCTGGCCGTGCCCTGGCAGGGGAGAGGAATCAGCTGTATTACTCTGACTAGAAGGGTCTCTTGGACACTCCTTGTCATTGTCTTGATATCATTCACCCTTACTGGTTATTAGGACTGTGGACTCTGTGTGAAGAAAACCCACCCTTACAGAACTTCCCCATTATTTCCCAGCTATCCTGGGAAGGAAGGAACCCCGGGGCTGTTACATATATGGATGTGGAGCTCCGAAGAGAAAAGGAAGAAGAGGTTGTATGGAGATGGGGAGGTGGGTAGAACAGACTAGGAGAGGGAAAGTCTGCTTAAGAGAGACAGAGAGATGTCAGACTAAGTAATCAAATAAATAATTGCATCTGTACTGCTGCCAAGTGATTTTCTGATCTACGAAGTTATCAAGCTGAGAGCACTCAGCATCTTCCAGAACTTGGACCCTTTCTTTTCAACAAATAGAAAATGCAGCTTTGCAGTCCAATTCACAGGAAGAAAGAACTAAAAGTGATTTTTCTTCAGGTCTGCAATTGCAAGGTCTAGTTGGGAAACTTAACCAAAAAACCCAAACCAAAACAAAGAAAAAGGTGGGGCAAGACAAAGAAAACACTTCAAAATTGTTCAAAGGGGAAAATTCTATTCCCCTAAGTGAACCTCAAGAGGAGCCCATCTATTTACTGATGATATAGGGAATTTGCCTGTCCTCCTTTGTTAGCCATTAGCAGTGTGATTACCCTGCACTCTACTTCTCTCTCCCTTTTGCAAACATCTCCAGTCAATAAACAGACTCGTCCATTGCAATGCTTGCCTTTCCTAGGAGTCATGAACTTTCATTTTTATTGTAGGGGAAAAAAGCCTCCTTTTTTTTGGTGTCAGACAATTGAACAAAGAATACTGAGATGCTGATCACTTCAGAACAGCAAAGAAGAGTATCAAATGAGAGCAGTCAGAGCAATATGTATTCTGAGTGTAGCAATGACAGGAACAGAACCGATCAGAAAAGCAAAAGAGATGATACTGTAAGCACAGTTTGCCATTGAGGCTGGTTCCTTAAGCATTGCCAGTAGTTATTTTCAACAGTTCTTTAACCATGCAGAATGTTATCTATGATTCATTGGAATATCCTTTAGATGGAATACACACTTTAGATGAAGATCACAGAGTATTTACCTTGTGTTGGCTTAGGATATTATGGCAAGGAATTTGTCATGCAGGAAACACTGGGTACCTTATCACTTAAAAAAAAAGTATATTATAGGTGGTTTCGGAGCCTTTCTGAATGGGTCTTAATCACTTTTGCAATTCCCATGTGCTCTGATGCTTTGTAAAAGATGGGGTATTATATAACATAGTCTGATTGCCTGTTTTCCATGTTATTTACTCTTTTAAACATGACACTTTTTCTTGGTGTTCTCTCAAGCTCAAGAGACCTGATGTCAGTCAGTCCTGAAACATACACCTTTGTCCTTCTGCAATGAATGTCTCCAAACTCTCCTTGTCTCTTTCAGTGGATGTGGGCCAGTCCCCATGTCTCAAACTTTTACTCAGTGTGCCTTTTCTTACTAACAAAATGATTCATATACAAAGATACACAAAGTGTCTTGAACTACTTTTAAACAAGTCTGCAACTGCTATTACCTCCTATTGAACTAAAACCAGAAATCTCAGAAATCTACAATTTACTTTTTCACTTCCATTCAGCTCCGTGTTGTATTATGCTACGTAGTACTTCTGTCTCTGCTTTGTGATATATGGAACAAAGCTGTTCTAGTTTCTTGGCCGATGTTATTTACGCTCTGTGATAATGTATATTACACTTGTATTTGTCTACTTCTCTGTCTGCCTAGCCACACACTCAGATTTTATCAGCTTCTGCTTAAGATTGCTAGACTTCCTGTATGCCAACACAAACAAAAAGCAAGGAAATAAGTGGTTAAGTCATTCAGCACCCCATTTACACTACTCTCATCAGCTTTCTTTCTCAATCGCAACTACCTCACTTCCAGTGTCCACAGTCCGCACACTTCCAACTTCATCCTGATTACATTAATTTTCCTCTGTTTACTCTTCCATGCAATATTTCTTTGGCTTGCTGCATGATTTTACACTTTCTGTCTTGAGTATTTGTACCCCAAACTAAAACATCATCATTAATTAAAAATTTAAAAAAGTCTGTAGGTCATGTGTATTTGCTACATTGCAGGTTCTAAAACCAAAGAAAAACTACCTAGCTGTAGAACTGACAGCAATAAGGCTGGAAACGTATGATCTGCGTTCTTGGTATTAAGATATTTTGGTAGAAAGCTTTGGGATAAAACTTTCAAAAGGGCGAATAGATTGGATTTTTAAAGCTATTTAGGGGCTAAAAAGTCTAGTGGGCTATTTCTAATATTTTTAATAATTTTATTTCATACTTGTATTATTTCATCATTAGAAATATGTCCCTCAACTTAGACATGATATTCTCCATTGTACTTACTGTCTTCTGGCTGCATTTAGTCTTTCAGACCTGTACCTTACCTTTTTTTAGCATTATAATAGTAACTATGCAGCTAGTCCAATCAGCTGGTGTCTTACTCCACCTTCCGTTAAGATTTTGATTTCTCTTTACAAATTTAATATGGTCATTTATGCTTGGTGTAATATTGGAATTTCTATCAAAGCAATGGTTCATCTTTTTAAGAGCTGAGGGTCTGGGGATCAATTAATTTCGTTCTTTAATATTGTCCTTTATGTGTTGAGTAGTGAAGCCATGCTTCTTAACAGTTTGCATTTACAGTGTGTTTCACAGAACAAGGATAGGTCAGACTTCCATTATTGCTCTTTTGAACCTTCCTCAGTCTGTGGGGAAAGTCAGATTTGTCAAAGGTCTGATCCCTGATCTCCGCACTTTCTTCTGTGTGGGTGAAGATGAAAGTGAATGAATGATACTCAATGTAAACAACCTATCCTTTTCAAGAGAAGGCTAGTAGCCCCTACATGTATGGATATTCTACAGGAACTGAGTTGTCTAGATAATGTTAATGTCAGCTGAAGTACTTGTAAGTGAATTTTGAGGCCTTTTTAGGAGCAATGTGTATATATAATAAGAGTCAGAAAAAGTATTCACTTTTTATTTAAAGACTGAAATTAGTATTAGCTGTGATAGACTGATGAACTGCCTGAGACGTTTCAATACAATAGCAGACACTGAATATATATTTTTTTTTTTTTTTTTTAAAGTTTGGTTGGCAGAAGGCAGCAGGAAGGGGAGGGGAAGCATATGGACATAAGCACACAGACTAAACCATGAACCTGAGATTTTTCCCTCCTCCCTTTCTTTCCCTGTTTTGTTCCCAATTCTTGCCTCTATAAGAGTTTTCAGAAAAACAGCAATCCTGAGGTATGGTTCCATAACAATTAAAGCACTCCAAAGAGGGTGGAATGGAAAAGAAAGGGAAGATCCCATAGGACAGTTAATACAATGCTGATAAGTAAAGTCATATTTTGTAGTTCACACTCCGTGTTCTCGCATTCAGAAAAAGTATAATTGAGACCAATTCCCTAACTTTCTTTGTTATTAACTTTGTTTTCTCTGTTATGCCAAAGGCAGTAGAAGATGGAGAAAGAGAGGGAAAGAAGGAAAAATGCCTCTCAGCTCCAGGTAAAAAAAAATTATTTTATTCATTCTGCCAAATGAGGACCCCAAAGTGCAGCCACTGAGAAGAATTTGAGACTTAAAATATTTGGGTTTTTCCCTTTGCATTCCATTTGTTTTCTGTCACTTTCTTCCCCCTTTCCCTTGCCGTGCTGTCTCACATCAGACACGCAGGGTCCAGTTCTCAGCCACTTTAAATCTTAGTTGTAGCACTCATTTTCTTTCAGCTTTTACCTTCACAAAGTTTCAGGGTAGTTTAGAAAAGAATGTTGCCTGCTTGAAACATTGCTTTCCCCAATGGCATCACACTAGTGTACTGGAACATATTTGTCCTCCTAGATTAGAAGAGTTTCAGGTTTTGTCCGTGGACATCCTAGGCTGGAGGAAAAAAGTATGGAAAGACTTTAGAAAGCTATTTATACCCCTCTGTTGGGGCTAAATGCTGTTATGACACATCTGAAGATATTGCTGGTGACTGATTTTTGGCCTAATCTCTTTAACATTTTGGTAGAATATTTACTTTTTCTCCATTTTATATTAAATTTCTAAGGTTTGAGTTCTGTGTTCTAATTGTTGTGGTCCTTTTTTTTTTAAAAAAAAAAAAAAATGCTTTTGGTCCATATTAATCAAATTAGACTTTATTTATAGATTTTTGGCTAGAAGAAACCCACCCTGCCTACTCTGCAGGTGATCACATAGCACTCAAAACAGAAAAGCATAATTTGGAAAGCTGTTGTAATGATGGTAGCTGTGAATTCCAGTGATAATTTGAGGGTTGGAGGAAGTACTGACTATATGATCATTCCAGTATATGTGCAGTTGTCTGGTCCTTGTGTGTGGACTAATCCTTTTCCAAGTCTTCTGTGTAGATAAAATTTGACTTGAAGCTCATCAATCTGAACAGACCTTTAGTAACAACTATTTCGAAGTCTAAAATCCTTTAGAAACAGTGTTTCACCATCCAAGAAGTTGACTTTGGCTCAGTTAGTAGAGGCCCTGACATCTCAGAAACAGAGAGATCCCATTTCATCCCTAAAATAAAATGGGATTTAGATTGTTATGCCCTAACCATAACCATGTGGTTGGAGACTGCTGAATTCACATGAGAATGCCTGTCTGCTTTCCTTCTGACAAACAACTCTCTCTTTCTACCAGCAATCATTTCATTTCAATATAATATATTGTCAAAGTAATCTTTCCTTGATCAGCAGACTACAGTATTTTATGATTTTGTAAGTTTTGTTTCCTTCATAGGTGAATACTTCCACCAAATTGCATTTAATACCTATTAACTTGGATTTTTAAAAGATCAAGTGGCTACCATATCTCATTATGTTGTTCCTCATAATTTTTTATTTCTTCCAGTTTGGTACCACTGCATTCTTAGCACTTGATTTCTGTTCTGTCATCCTACCTACAGACATGATCCTGACAAGAGGCGTGTCTTAAGAAATCATGAACTTCCTGGGAGTGACTGTTATGCCCTTCTTTTCTTGAAAGAGGCCTTTCTATTGAATTTCTACTCTTCAAGTAGATACACGAATCTTCTGTTGTTTACTTTGGGCATCTCTGTGTTCTGTGCTTCAGAACACAGAATTCACTGCTGTGATTATATGGGTTGTTTTTTTCAACTAGTTGAGCTTTTATGTTCTGATCTATTAGTGCATACTTATACTGTTCCACCTGCTCTTTGGCTCTCTTGGTTCTTTGTCAGAGGTCAATGTTGATGTTGAAATTTCAAAACACTGAAGTAAATAACACAACCCACACTTCTGCTACTTTTTCAGAGTCAGCTTCCCAAAGAAAGAATTGGATAGTTTTGCAAAACTATGGAAGCAGCAGTGGTGCAAATAATAAGAGGTGTTGCTCATATTCTTATTCTGTCCTATTTCTTAAACTATAAAGTTTACCCTATTATGTGAGACTTCATCCTAGTGATGTAACTGTGTTTTTGTTTGAAGATGCCCGGAGTACTCAAGTTACAGCTACTCTGAAAATAAATATACTATGCATTAGCATTTGAATATTCATGTCCAGAATGATTTTCTGTGTTGATACAGGTATTTTCTCATCTATTTTATGCATAGATACTGCAAAATACAGAATAAAAAAAAAGACCCAAAATGGGGAAGAGGGGAAAACCAGAAGAAAATTCCTTTTTTAAATTGGACTGAATAGAAGTTAAAAAAAAGTCTGAGAAACCATTGCTTGTTGTACATGTATTGTAGATAGATGTACTCCTAGTCAGGGGTGGCTGGTGCATATACTTTATGTCCTCTGAGGCAGCTTCAGATTTGTAACTGTTTGCATAGAAAACATTAGAACAATTTGTAGGCTATGTGCAAATGCATGGTATAGGTGTTTTGGCAGACTTGTAGAAAGTTGTTTAGAATTAGGCATCAGATCCAAATATGTGTGTGTCCAGTCACAGCTAACAGGAGTTAGTTAAAGCACTCGGACACAAATGCTCCTGTGAGGGCGGAACTGCCCTGTTAGCTATTTGCAAAAGTTTCAAGGTGCATTAGTCTCACTTGAAGCTCCACCCATAAGCAAGAGCTCTCTACATATTTATTTAGTTAATTTTCTTCAGAATTCAGTACTGATATGTTCTACTCAGATGCACGTTTTAGGGTTCTTGTTGGTTATCATCTTGATGGTTAACCATCATGTTGTTGGCTATGAGGTTGGCACTGCTGAATGGCAGTTCACGTTATGATGCTTCAGACCGTAAGAGGTTCACAGAATCACAGAATCACAGAATAGTCAGGGTTGGAAGGGACCTCTGGAGATCATCTAGTCCAACACCCCCGCCAGAGCAGGGTCACCTACAACAGGTTGCACAGGACAGCGTCCAGGCGGGTTTTGAATGTCTCCAGAGTGGGAGACTCCACAACCTCTCTGGGCAGCCTGTTCCAGTGCTCCACTACCCTCAAAGTAAAGAAGTTCCTCCTCATGTTAAGATGGAACTTCCTATGTTCAAGCTTGTGCCCATTACCCCTCATCCTATCAATGGGCACCACTGAAAAAAAGACTGCTCCCATCCCCCTGGCATCCTCCCTTCAAGTATTTGAAAGCATTAACAAGATCCCCCCTCAATCTTCTTTTCTCCAGACTAAAGAGACCCAAATCCCTCAGCCTCTCCTCATATGAAAGATGTTCCAATCCCCTAATCATCTTTGTAGCCCTTTGCTGGACCCTCTCCAGCAGATCCCTGTCCTTGAACTGGGGAGCCCAGAACTGGACGCAGTATTCCAGATGCGGCCTCACCAGGGCAGAGTAGAGGGGGAGGATGACCTCCCTCGACCTGCTGGCCACACTCCTTTTGATGCACCCCAGGATGCCATTGGCCCTCTTGGCCGCCAGGGCACATTGCTGGCTCATGGTCATCCTGTTGTCCACCAGGACTCCCAGGTCCCTTTCCACAGAGCTGCTCTCCAGGAGGTCGGCCCCCAACCTGTACTGATGCATGGGGTTATTCCTCCCCAGATGCAGTACCCTACATTTACCCTTGTTGAATTTCATTAAGTTCCTCTCTGCCCAACTCTCCAGCCTATCCAGGTCACGCTGTAAGGCAGCACAGCCTTCTGGCGTATCAGCCACTCCTCCCAGTTTAGTGTCATCAGCGAACTTGCTGATGGTACACTCTATCCCTTCGTCCAGATCATCGATGAATATATTGAACAGGACTGGACCCAGTACTGACCCTTGAGGGACACCACTTGTTACTGACCTCCAACTAGACTCCGCACCACTAACCACAACCCTCTGAGCTCTATCTGCTAGCCAGCTCTCAATCCACCCCACTGTCCATCCATCTATCCCACACTTCCTAAGCTTGCCAGTGAGGATGATGTGGGAGACAGTGTCGAAAGCCTTGCCAAAGTCAAGGTAGACAACATCCACTGCCCTCCCCTCGTCCACCCATCTAGTGACCTCATCATAGAATGCTATCAGATTAGTCAGACACGACTTCCCCTTAGTGAATCCATGTTGACTACTTCTGATAACCTTCTTTTGAACTTTTTTCTTAAATTCATTTTTTTTTGTTTTAATACTTTGTTTCTATTTCCCTTTGCAGTCTATTTTTGTGGTATTATACAGTGAAAACAATATATGCAAGTTTTATACTTGTACATGCACATATATATACATGTATTTATATATGTATACTGTAGTTTGGGTTTGGGGATGTGATTCTGAAAGAATCTGTACTAAAGAAAATCTGAAGACCTCTATTTGCCTGTACAATAAGACTACTAAGGAACTTCCTGTATAACTTTTTTCTTGCTATCTTCAAAAAACAATTGTTTTAGGTCTGGGTGTGTGTGTATATATCTCTAGAATGGCCATGCTGCAACATTTGCCCCAAAACAGGACACTGATGTGTAAATAAAGCTGATTTTCTGAATTCTAGCTGCTGTGTATTGTATTTGAGACGTAATGAAGTTTCTGCCTAGACTGGAGGCACTGACCTAGAAAGATAAACAGGGAGCACATGTTCCGTGCTTGCGAATTACTGTTTGTGGTTTGCTTTGATAATTTTGGCCTTCATGTAGAAGTAGTCACTTGTAGACAACTGGCAATTACTTTTGAGGCTGTGGGTATAATCCATTAATATCCCCTAATTTAATGCAACCATCCAAATCAAACATTCTTCTGTTTTTAAAAAAGCCTGCAGGTAATGGAAGCTTCAGAACATTCATGTGTGTAGTGTTATGGCAGAAAAGTCTAAATTCAGTACTCAAAGACCTGGTAAAGTCCCAAGCTCTTATTAATGCCACTTCAAGCTTCTAAGGGAGTATTTTGACTGTTTGCCATTGG
This sequence comes from Ibidorhyncha struthersii, assembly GCA_013398815.1. NCBI lineage: Eukaryota > Metazoa > Chordata > Aves > Charadriiformes > Charadriidae > Ibidorhyncha > Ibidorhyncha struthersii. Next base: position 186,948 of record VZSZ01011573.1, read on the forward strand.
CCTTATTGCTTATGGAAAAGCAAGGAACTAAATTGGTGCCCGCTGGCTTTTAATACATCTTTTTAGGGGAGGTCAAAACTTGGGCCAAAGAAAATGGGGGACCCACCTCAGTGTCTGTGTCTAATGACATTACCAGATGTGTCTAGAGAACATAGAGCTACATCTATGAAGTCCTACAGAAATATCCAACCTGCCTACTTTACTGTGGAAAATGGTGGTGGTGGTGGGAAGACTTTCTTTGTGTGCACGTATTTCTGATTAATCTGATATGGTAAATGTTAGGTTTCCCAAATGAGGAAACAGCTCTCTTCATTCCTAATTTGAAAAATTTTATGCTGTGAGACTATTGAGTATGGATTTCTTGTGTCGGATCAAAAAATCTGACCATATCTCAGCAAAAATGTAACACTGTTTTTTTCATTAGTGTTGGATATTAACAGAGTGTAAGAAATCTCATCAGCAAATTACCTTACAACTGGCAAAGGGATCCTCAAATCTGTCTTTCTCATCCAGATGTCAGAGTCCTGTAAAGCCCATAAGGAACCTTCACTGTGGTTGTTCTCATACAGGCAGATCAAGCCATAAATGACTTCAAAAAAAATCAAGCTGAGGAAATCAGTTTAACATGGGCTGAGGAGGCTTTAAACAGTTGCATTCTTTCCTCTGCTTTTAATTGCTTTGTTGTGCAGTGAGTCTGTTAATAATCTGTTTGTGTTGTTTATTATTTCTGAATCTTAGTTTACTTAGCCTGTCTATAAACTTTGAGTCCTTTTGGTACTGCTGCATCATATTTCTGAAGAGTAAGATCATATTGGTATGAAAGGAAGCAATATGGAGGATCTCACTTTTGTATTTTTCCAGTCTTAATGTTCTCCCCAATGACAAGAGGAAATCACTAATAAATACAAATTTGATAACCTTCAGAAAACCTTTTACTGAACAGTCTTGATTTCTGATTTGTACTAGTTTAAGTCATTCCATTTGCATACAAAAATAATCTCTCTTTTTCCCATCTGTTATATTATTGATTTACATCTCTCAGGTAGTTATCTGCAGTGGTGCACACAAACATTCATAGTTTAAAATTGTCATTTTGAGCTGATTTCCTATAGTGTATTGATCATAAACCATGAAAAAATTAGGATACATTTCATCTTTTAAAAGTTTATTACAAACTTTGGAAACCAATTGTAAGTGTTTTTTTACAGTAATGGGTGCCTTTACATTCTTTTTTTGATGCTCCATACTTTTGTGACACTTGATAAATATCACACTGTAGACCAATAAATAGTAATTTTGAACCAGTGTAGACCTTGTTTGCTTTGTTTGGATAACTGAGTGTGTGTAATCATGCACACAGACATTCTGAGTCATAGCCTGCCAACTCAGATCACAATAATTGAAAATGCTTCTTCCTGATGGCTCGCTATATCTAGCCACTAGTGAAATCAGTAGGTAGTTTTAGCACACTTCTCCTGGTTGGCAAGTACCATCACAGATGGTGTTAACTAGGGCTCTCAGCAGGTGAACCAAATATTGACCTGCAGGCCTTAGGATGGCCTTCAGGACACAATGATGCATTGGAAATAGTCTGAGAGTATCACCTACGCATTAAAATGTCTGTTAAGTCATCTCATTGCAAGGGTTAGTTTGAATTAGTATGTATTAGGTTCTTCACCAAAACTTGCCTAATGTATGCAGATGGGACCCAAATTATATGCAAAACTGGAGTTACAGCTCAAGTTAATACAGCAAAGACAAAGTCTAATGTGAGTTTGAATAGATGTTTGTCTGTAGTAAAAGGGAAATACTGTGAAAAACATGCTACCGGGCAATGATCAGTATGAGACAACCAAGTCAATATGCTGAAGTCCAGCTTGCTTGTCTGTTCATCTGTGAAAATAGCACCTTTCTATCTGTTGGTGAATAAAATAGCGTGCTTCCCCTTAAATACAGTACAAGACAATGAAATGCATCAGCCTCCCTTTCTAGATATGCAGTCCCTCTCACAGCTCTGAGGAGCTTCTTCTTAACCAATAGTTCTGGACACTATTATATCAAAAGGTAGTCAACAGTTTGGAAGGAGTTAAGAGAACACTAAGAAAACTTATGAAGAAGTTGGAATGATGAATGTTCTATATGAAGAATATATTGTGTATATATATATATGAGTAAAAGAAATAGAAATATGTTGGATGGCTGACATGTTCTGGCTAACTATCTGGAGAAACTTCATGGTAGTGACATCAGACTACAGATGTGCCTTTCAATAATCAGGGAAACTGTCTCTTTAAAACTATGGTCCATAAGGTTGGACTAGCTCTGGTCCTGGGTTACTCCACAGCAAAAGTACTGGGGTGGCTTAAAGCCAGACAAATCACCAAGAGCTGAGACTTCATTTCACTACACCGATGAACTGGTGAAGGCTTGAGGTCCTGTGGTTGCATCTGCCCTAAGTCCTTGCCTTGCCAGTTTGTACTTCTGGTGAAAATGGGAGGCAGACCTGCTGTCATACTTCTGTGATGCAGAAAAAGGCAGAGGACTTTATTTCATTGTAGTAGTGTCATCAACAGATGAGGAACTTCAGAAAAAAGTCTCTAAAAGACTAGTGTTTGAAGGATTAGCCCACTAAATGGGAAGGAACACAATTGAACAACACAGTATTAAAGGACTGAAAGATTACTGATCCTATAGAGAGCTGACAGCGTATTTTGTATCTTTTTATTCTTCTACAAGGGAAAGACTGTTTCTTGATCAGAAACTCTTAAGTGTTTTAGTAGCAAGGGAAACTGAGGCTTGAAATTGTAACACAAGTTTCCCTATGCTTTTGCAAGGCAGGGCAGGGGCTTAGATCTGAAGTGGGAACAGCCGCACTTGGTGCTGGAGGGTAAGAATAGTTTACACTTTCCCTTTGGGAATGGTGGAAGTCCTATTAAAATGAGTCATTTTAAATTTAGACTGAATGAAGCACTTCAGAACTAACTATGGGGAACAATCCAACATTGGCAAGAGAATGAACATAATGACCTAATACTGCAAAGATTGTCTATCTCTGTTTCCTGTAGGTCTATGAAATGTCTGACTTTTGCAGGATTTGATTCCAGTGTGACCACCAAGAAAACAGAATGAGGAAAGTTTTCTTATTCTTGGTGTGGGTGTAATGTTCCCACATTTCTTTATGGCATTCCTAATCTAAATGATCTGAAATCCTTGAGCACAAAGCCTTCAGGTTTAGCTGGGGCAGGTTGCAAACTGCTGAGCCCTGCTAAACATCCTCATGGCTGCAAAAAGCACAGGGTTCTTAAGCTTTTATTTGAATAGACTGTAGCTATTATTAAAATAACCTTCAAGTGTTGACTCAAAATCCCTTCACACTTTGCTAAAATTGTCCTGAAATTTCTGTCATTCTCACTAATATGTTTCATTTTCCGTCCCACATGCTGTACTTAGCATTGTGAGAATTTCTCCCTCTTCTACCTGCTGTATATTAAAAAAATGTTGGTGCCATTTTCCTAAAACAAATAAGTAAAGTGAAATTTTCCCTTTGATCATTTTCTCTGTTCTTATTATAAAGTACATTGCATTTAAAGCTGCCTCTTGTCTATTGTTTAAATGACGAGTCCAGATCAGGTGCTTTAAAAGTTTGCAGTTACAAATGGAAATGTCTTTAACTATTTATAATCATCTTTGTTTAAATTGTCTTCACATGTAGAAGCAAGGTAAGTGAGGCACAGAAAACGGTGTCTTGTTAAAAAGTCAGTGTTTTTGTGGAAGGGCACATTCTTATCAAGGACTGAGAAAATATCTTTTTTTTTTTTTTTTTCTTCAGCTTATGAAATATTTACTTGTTAGGCAGTATCAGGAATACCCATTTTCCATAGTGCTGTACCAGCCCAACCCATCAATGTGCTGGTTAATTAAGTGTGACCTAAACCAACTTGACTTGAGCTCTGCATTAAATGCACAAAACCCATTTGAGCTGACCAGCAGCAGAAGTGGTACTCAGAGAAATTGAAAAGGATTTCTCCCAAATGCTTTCTACTTACTTACAGCACTCAAGTAATGGCTGAAGATTAGCATATGACATGACAGATTACATTAAGTCATGTCTTTCCAGTGCTTTATGACAGCACTATCACATTAGCTTCTTAGCACTGGCACATCGAGGCATGCAAATGTTTTCAGACCCTCTTATTCAAATCTACAAGCTGACATGGCAGCCTTGATATGATTATTAGTCATTTGAGAGACTTTAATTCACGTCATCAGATAACAGGTTCTGCTAAAAGGTTAGAGAAACTGTCTGCTTTTAATGAAGCCCTCAAAAAAGACCCTCAAAAACCTCACTGCTCACAGAAAGCCTGATTTGACTTTATTGACAAGATCCCCCTAAGAATGAACTTGAGTTGAATAAGTAAGCAGGCATCTAAAGTGAAAAAACACTGACTCCGTTTAAAAATTAGATCGAACTGGGTTGAAGTCCTGTCTTTCCGCCTCCCATTTTCTCTTTCCGGTTTTATCCTAGCTTTAAAGACAAGGTGCTCTGTCTGGAAAATGTTTTCAGCATATGATGTTAAATGAGGAAAGGAGGGGCAAGGACTGGTCTGATACCTTAGTGGCAGACTTTCATTGTTATACCAAGTGGAGGGTCACTGCAGCTTACCACAAAGGGTTAACTGATGGTAACTTGTCACGAGGAGCTGTGCAGCACAGTTACAAATTCTGTTTGCACTCTTTTAGTCTGCATCTATTAACATAACTTCATATTCAGATATTATTTTATGTTAAAACATGGTGAATCTGCATTCCAATGGAAATATGTTGTAAATTAGTCACCCATAGGTCAGTGGTGGTTGGAACAGGCTTTGGTCTGTTTCAGATGAAGGGAGGATGAGTAAGGTGCGAGGTGATGTCCTTCCTGGGCAGTTAGAAAGGGAAGGAGGCCTTTACCGTTAAAACTTGTTGCTAGAGCAATGATTTCTCTTTGCAGAAGGCATGGGAAAAAGGTGCTGATCCCAGCCAGCACTGTCCCCAGGCCAAAGACACATGTCACAAAATCACAGAGAAATGAATCTGAGTTCTTAAAATCCTTTTGGCATCAGCATTGCAGTGGTGTCTGCATCAGTAGAGCCTATGCCAGTATAGTACTGCCCAGACTACGCCAGACTTCCAGAAAGGTACTGGTGTCTCGATAGCTGGAGCTCATTGCAGGCTTTTGTCACCAGATCCCTTATCCTTGTCTGAGGAAGAGGCTGGAGCTTGCTTATAGATTTTGTAAAGCACCTAGTTTAGAGATCACTGTGCATGTGATTCAGACTTTCTCAAGAGCCTTGCTTTGTTTGCCTCTCGGCATTGTGCTAACTTGGAAAGTGGTAAAGAAATGTGCTTGGGTACACAGACATAGTGTATGTTGAGAGAATTTTTGCAGTTAACTTTAATTTTTGTCCGGGTTCTTTGAAAAGCCAATTCAGAGCCCCTAGTATAGGACTCATACTTTGGTTATTAGGACATGCATAGTCTGAGTTTGAGACAAGCGGTTGACTGCAGCCAATTGACCTCGGTGTTTGTATCACCTTTCATGTTACCTCTCAACGTCATTTCTATAGTACACGTGCTCCAGTAACTGTGTTTTTATTCCTTCTGAATGTAAATGTGCCAGGCGCAAACCAGCTATGTCCTCTATACTGTCCCACTAAATCCTTCCATCTACATTTGACTTTGCCACTCCTGCATCTTTGGTCTCAGTGGCCTTTTCAGATCTGATCAACTTACTCTGTTGCTTTTTCCATGTCTTCCAGCTCTTTCTTTTATCTGAGCAAAATCAACTGCTGTAAATACTACCAGTCTAACCTGGCTGCACTTCATCTCATTTCCTAGGGGTAAATCGACAGGATAAGCAACAAGGCAGTGGAGCACCAGCTCCCTTGTTACTGTTCCCGCCCTTTTTCTCAAGACCTTTTCTGTCCTTAACCACAGCTCCTCACCACAAGACTCTTCTGTGCTTTGCCAGCATGGACCAACCTTCTTTTATGTCTGCTTCACTGATCCTTAATCTCCTCTCACATCCATCTTAAAATGCATCTTTCAGCCTTGTTTATGCTTGTTAATTTTTCTCTCTCGTTGGATTTATGATCAAGTACTTTAATTTATTAATCATACAATGTCTTTGTAACTGCATTATGTAATTTAAACCATTGCTTTATATAACTTCGTACAGTGTTTTGGGCCACAGCTTGTATAAAGGCTACTATACAACAGAGGAAAAAACATGCAAAAATCTGGTTAGAATACAGTAACTAAAATATTCAATTTTATTGTGTTAAGTCATTGCTCGTAAATTAATTTGCAAGACTAAATGAAATATTTAGACTTCAGTCTTGCAAACTCTTCCACATGAGTTCTCCCACTGACCTTGGACAAGATTGAAAAGATTTAGGCCTGTTTATGGGACGCTTTGGCAACTGGCAATATAGGCAAATGAAAACAGAGGGCTTTAGAGTGGTGCTCTCAGGTGCACTATTGAAACTTCCTACCTATGGCAAGAATAAAGGGATACAAAATTATGATAAAAGACAGGACATAACAGTAGTAATAGTTTTTCCTCATCACAGAATGAACGTATAGATTCTCCTACCACAGGTTATCCTTGAAGTTGTAAGACAGACTAGGTAAAAAAAATGCACAAAATGGTCCATATCCGTGTGTATGTATGTCGATTGTATGTATTAGTAAAGATAAAAATATATAATTGCTGTGAGTTCTCACAGCATAGGGAAAATCACTCCCAAAAGTGATCCTTATGGGATTTGGCATGAACTAGCCTGGCTGAAGGCTGTTTCTTTTAAGTCATCCATCATTTCACTATGGCTGGGTACTTGCTGTGAAAAGGAAGTCCTATACATCTTTCTCCTGCCGCTCTACTAGCAGCAGAAACCTTAAGCAATCTGTTACTGCACTGGGTGTTGAGAACCCGTCCCTTGGATCCGGTACCACCATCCCTCTGGCGGTGGATGTGTTGGTGCCAGCACAAGCTTCAAGTCCTCAGTCTGTGCAGTCTGGCACAATTCCAAACCCAAAATGGCTCCCTCCTGCTGGCTGATTCCAGTAGCAGAGGGAAATAGCAGGAAATGGCTTCTAAACTGGAGGTTCCAGTTGCTGTCCCTTCAGCTCCAGTCCCAGGAGGGTTTAGCATAGCTGCTGCCTGTATTAGGGCGTCTGACCTGCTCGCATCTCTTCTGTAGACATACTCCTGATCCTCATTTGCCTTTTCTGAAACACATCAAGTAGAAGACTGGGATTAGACAAACACAAATTATTTTAAAAGCCCTGCTGAGTCTCTGAAATTTCGCAGATAGTTCTGTACTTGCAGTTATTTCCATCGTGTAGTTTAATACAAGCCAGAAAATCCATACTGCTTTGCTCCCCTCTGCCTGTTTCTTCATGTTAATCAATAAAGAATCTATCCCCCTCCTTTTCATTACTTCTAGCCTCCCGTCATACTTGTATTCTCTTATACACAGGTTATGAACGATTCCACTGTCTCAAAATTATTTTAAATGTAATTTAGGCTAGAATGCTGGGGAGTGACAAATGCCAGTGAGTTGAGAGGGTTTGTTCACCAGAGGCTGCAATCTCTTGCGACAGCTAACTACAGCTCTAATCTTCATTTGCACTCTCCCAGTCTTGTAACAGATTGCATTTCTCTCACCCTTTCTCTCTCTCTGTGTTATTAATTCTTCACCTTTAAAAAGATTAATACCTTTCAAGAAATGGACTTGTGTGCTGATTCAACTATTCTGAGTGCTAATATATGGAGCCCACAGCACTGAGAACAGCAGTTTGATATCCACCACCTGATGGACCTTGATGTACAGCCACTGTTATCTCAAGTTTTCATGGTTTGTGAAGCTTAACGCTTACCGTACTTGTGTACAAAGGTGCTGCTAGTGGGAATGAAGCAGTTGCTTTAGGAGTTAAGAGAACTACAGGATAGTTTTAGATGAATCCTACCTGCTAGTTGTACATTTCAATGTTGAAGGGCTGATCTCAGTACCTGGATTTCTTGTCAACAAAAAAGCTTTCAGTGACCTACCTGGGGATCAACACAAATATAAAGTGTGATAAAAGAGAATGGCTGGGGTAAGTGACAGAAATAGTAAGAATCACCTAAATTTGGCCTATACCAGAACAGACGAGGATGTTGACTTAACAAGTTATCAACTCTTTCTCATTACATTATGCTATTGCTGATATAGAAGTATTTCAGATTATTTGCCACTGAAGTCTTCTAAGTATGAATTTGATAAAAATCCTCAAGTTTAAAAGCCAAATCCTTTAGCAATCTAGCAGTCATGAAAGTAATAATTCTCATTATTACTGATACCTAAATTTGTATAAAATAATATTTTAAAAAACAACTCTGTGGTGTTGTCATACTCTTTTTCATGCCTTGACTGGTCTTGTGTTCTTCAGACATTTTATTTTCTAATTATTTAATAATTCTAGGAGTTAAAAAAGTTATGCAACTAAAATTTGAAACGAGCAGCTGGTATTTCAGGAAACAGCTTACTAGCACAAGGCAATTCCAGGAGCATTTTAAGTGAATATACAGACAGCCCAAACTAATGCAACTTCTAAGCAATTATTTTTTTCCTTTGGTGTGTTCCAGCTCTTCACCATCCTGGACTGTCTTACACATGCATCTTTTTCTCATTTTAGTCTAATTGTCCTTCAGAAATCAGTTCTGAGGTCTTGGCTGAATTAGGACAGATGACTTTCAACTCCATCCCACCAGATATGAACAGATGTATTTTAACTAGCTGTGTATTTCTGTACCATCCAGTTCCATGCTATGTAAAGTGATTTAAGCTTTAAACAAGCTCTTCTGAGCATATTGGACTCGCGGAGTGCTGGACAAGTGTGGGTTATATATTTCTGACACTGAACTGCCTCAGATATCCTAACAAACATTGCATTCCGATGTACAAACACACTACATACTTCAGATTGCTTCTGACTTTTTTTAAACATGAATTAGCAGGTGGAAGTGGTGCCTAAACTACTTTTTAACTGTCCCTTTAAAATATATATTTAAATCCTAGGTGGTACATGACTGAATTTGATTTAGCACTTGGTCTTAAACCACAGTTCAGTTTTAAAGTGAGTCGGTAATTGGGTTTTCCTCACAGTGACAGAGGATCTCAGAATGAAGTTGCTTTGACAAATATTGTGGGCATTATATTTTTATAGCATGAAACCTTACCCTGTTGTCACTGAAGTCAAGGGTATCCATTGATTTTTACTGAAGAGTGGAAGCGGTCCCACAGCCAACAGGGCTTTAAGACACGGCTTAGCAGAAATAATTCCTTGGGCAGGTGGCATTGTCCAAAATACTCTTGGCAAAAGGAACAGATTTAGAAAGCAGCTCAACACTTTTTCTTGGTGATGTAGTATGACATCTTTGATAAATGGGTGTGCTATTAGATGAAGCTTATATGACCCAGAGTTGAAATTAGCTATAGACCTTAGAAATAAACCCACATTGATACATCTCTAGAGAGAAAATATTGCCATATTAATGGTTGGCATTCCTCTTTTGCATTTCTGTGAATATATTCGTGCATGCTTATATGCCCATACAGTGTGTGTAATCACACACATGTACAGGCTATACTTCTAGTCTGTTGGGAAGATATCATCTTAAGGTCAGTAGAGGGGGTACTTACCTTTACAAGGCACTTGCCCATCCATGCCTGTACTTTACGTCTTCTAGTATCTCTTGAAAGCTTTCATCTTCAATGCTCTGCTTTACCATGCTGCCTCTGCGGTAAAGATTGCAAAAGAAATTATTGTGTGATGGTAGGAACTGCATTCTGCTCTACATGGGTCCTACACAGTAGAAAGTTTTTCTGAAGCACTCGGATCTGTTTTATAGGATATGCCATCCTTTGCTTTTGTTTGGCGTACCTCTGAAGCCAGCAGGCATAAAGGGCTCTTGGTAGTGCCTTCCCGCAGTTGTAAAGGAGCCTGAGCAGTAGTGCTGGCAGTGAGGATGCCTGGGCGTCACCATCCCTGCATGTGCTATGGCTGAGCATGTTTAATGGCACCTAACAGCCTATCTTCTGTCAAATAAACTGAAAATATTAAAAAAAAACAAAACCAAAACCAAACCAAAAAAAACCCACAAACCCCAAAATCTCTTTCCTGGGTCGTTTGGTGGGCATTTTTTTTTGGTTTCTATAACAAGTGTCACTTAGTTGTTCTCTTATTTCTTACTTGCTTTGTTAAGCCTTATTTTGGGATTTTATGTAATAGCATAAGGGTAGTGTCTTAAAAGGAAGTGTTTGATTAAAAAAATATAATTTCTTATTTATTCTCAAGATTGTGTAAAAGATGTGTTATTTAAAAAGAACCTGGAATTCTGAGTGACACTTCCTGATTCAAGGTGATCCATTAGAGCTGGACAGGCAGTCACTGTGGAAATCCTCATCACATGATGCTAAAATTTTACACAAGTTCAAAAACAACAGGGGAAGGTCGGAGTCAGGGGGGAGAATCTATCGAGGGTTATTGTATACAGCTCTAGTGCTGGTATGTCTGCTGGGAAAGCATTCTGGACAAATGTCACTATATGCTTATTCATGTGTTTTTCAGTGTCTGATGGATGTTTTCAGAGTCGGGATGCTTGATCAGATGGATCTTTTATCTGACATGGTTCTATTCTTAAATACTGCAAAAAGAAAGAAGCCTGGAGAAATTACCTTATTTTATTAAAATATTTAATGAGTTCTTTATTCTTGTCCCCAGTGCCACAATGATGGCAAGATAGACTCTCTTATCCGCTAGGCTATGTCTATCCACAGCATTCTTCGAAAATCTAGATGATGATTGTATTAGAAACGTGACTTTTGGAATTGATAAATTGTATTCAGGCCCTAAGAAAGAAGGTGTTGCTGGTATAAGTATGTATATAGCTTTATTTCAGTAGTAAACATAAGCTAGAGAGCTATTAGACCTCTATCGTTAGATGATAGATAACATTTTCTGTTAAAGCTAAGCAGAACATGGTCAGTGTGGTCATCTAGCGACAGGGCCACTTGTTCGCACCTGAGGAACTGCTGCTTTGACTCCAATCCATTCCATTTGAGGCGTGATGTATTGGTGAAATTCTAAGGAGACATTCACTGTAACCCCTGGGTGGGGAAGAAAAAATAAGGGTTAATCTGCTACTGCTCAGAGTCCTAAACACAGTTTTTAGTGGTGGTAACAGACCAAAACAGCATCCTGTCAGGTAGGTACACCTCTCGATTAGACGGAATGGTCCAAAGGAGACATGGGTCCCTGCCCACTGACTTAAGACAGAAGATACCTCCCATGACCTTCAGCTACAGATTCTTCTCATGTTTGTAGGGCCAGGGGAGGACAGATATTAGACAGAAAAACTCCCAGGGAACTAGCAAATGGCTGTAATCTGGGCTGTAGAGAAAGAGTGCTGTAGAAGAGGGGGAAAAGAACTTGCTGCTGGGAAAGGCTGAAATAACCAAAATACACCACTAAACATGACTTAGAGGCCACTGCAGAAGGGAACCTCTTTCTTCTTATTTTAGCAATTACCAAGTGTTTAGTAATAGTTCATTCACCTCATGACAAAAATCAGGAGACATATTTTACAAGGCTTGTTAAAGCTTGACCAAAAAAAAGTTGGCTTCTAGCACAGCATGATGTCAGCTGAAAGAAAGAAGTGTGAGAGGAAGATGGTACTCCTTGGAGAGGAGAATCACGAGGGTTTTACAGACACCAGGTCTCAGTTGAGAAGGACCATGGAGAGACACAAAGGCAGATTCTGTGGTAGCTACAAACCAGGTGCTCGGGGAGGATGAAAGTCTGAAGGACATGCTGATGCCTGCAAGGCCTGGCTAGAGGGTACAGTCAGTTAGCATAGCTGACAGTAGATGCCTGCTGAGATAAAAAGTATGGATAAAATCAGATAAAAAGCTTATTTAAAATCTGCTGTGTAACAGTTAGCATATTTTAATGCCTGTTTTTTTTTTTAACCACAGGCAGATTTTAAACTGAGCTGGTTCTTACTGGTTTTTGTCATTTCTTTGCATCGTTGTTAGAAGTTTGCATTGGCACCTTCTAAATTGTAGCTGGATTCCAGATAAACAAAATGCTTCTATTTCTAAGTCTGCTAAACCCTTTAACTTCATAAATATTAGTATTCATGTTGCTGCTTCTCTTTCTGCTCCTGCTAGTCTATGTTTGCATATGTGTAACCACCACACACTCACCAAAATATACTACCTCAAAAAGTGATTCAGCCCAGTCATTGTGCCCTGAGGCATACAGCTGAACATTCACCTCAAAAATGAACAATTCCAGTAAGTGCGCTTGTGTGTATCCTATACAATCAATCCTCTTCAGAAGACAACACACTTAGAGCAAAATGTTACCCTGCTTTGTTGAAACTCAGTGTATGTTTATAAAAGTATCTAAGTAATGGTTTTGAGAGGTCCTTTAATATATTCATTGGAAAAAAAAATGACAAAGTTTTGGAGGAAAAGTAGTTGCATTTCAATCTGTCGTGGTTTGGGCTGAACTGGCCACTGGGATGTGGGGCATCCCAGATGGGACCAACAGATGATCCAAAACTGGCCAATTAAAAACAGTTTTGAAGACTGGAAGTTTTTAAAAAACTGTAAATTATTCAACCCATTTCAGTCAAAAGCATGTACAGTTATGTGAGTGATGTATGATATATATGAGAAAGTTAGCGGTAAAAATGCTGGTAGTTTTTCATAAGAAGGCTTTTTTAGAGTGCTCATGTGAGACTGAAGACAAACCTCTGGTTGAAGAAACATTAAGTTTCTGGTAGGTAGTTCTTTAGAAATTCTGTCCATTCAGAATACACAGTATATAACAATGCTCAAGCTTGGCTTAAGGCTCCATACGATTTACAAAACAAATAAAGTTTGACCATAAATGTTATGATGGTTTTATAACTCTATTTCTGTAGGAGCATTAACTTGCCAATCTGTTCTATACATGCATCTGTACCCATAGATGTAATTCACTTATAAATATATATGAAATCAACTCTATATGTGTGTGTTTTTTACAAGGTTTTATTCATATATTTATTCATATTCTTTTATACCTATTTTTATTCAATAGGTATCAAAGGTTTTTATGAAGGACGTTAAGTATGAATATTGTCTCTGCTTGGCAGGTGGGGAACTGAAACTGAGGAGGACTTTGTAGATTTGCTGAAGACCTAAAAGTAGTTCTGAACACTGAGTGGTGGTTTTCTGAAAAGCTCTAGACAATACATGTCAAACCATATCTGCTGAATGTTTGTGCTCTGGTCTCTCCAAAACTTTGTTAGAAGTGTGCTATTACCCCAGAAGACTACTATCTACATAGGAACAGATCTGTAAAGTGTTAGCTGGATTGATGTTATTTTGTTGAACTTCAGTTGGAGTTTTTTTAAGTAAAGTTGGGTGGAAGGCAAATCCTGTTTTTCATGTGAAGTTGTTTACGTCAATCCATAGCAGAGAAGAGGCAACTCGCAATGATAAAATAATAAAAAATATAAATGTTTCTAGATTCTGGACTTCTGGTGAATCTTATGCAAAATGAAAACCCTGTACTGTAGTTTCCATACTTGCTGAACAATATGTAGGTTGCCCAATATACATATAGACCAGAAGTTTCTATATCTGTCTATATAGATGCAAGCATGTGTGAAATACACACGCGTGCCTCCATGCACATACTTTATATTTTATGATCCATCCTTTCCCTTCTGTCTTTGTAGCAAATTGTAAGTTGCACTTTCCCCTTCTTTTCTTGAGCTTCAGTTTTAAAGCAACCTTCGTCACCATGGGTTTTGCTTTTACAGCATTTTCTATAGTGCCAACTGCAATTAAGTGTTTATTTGAAAAGTTTAATTGAGAATAGCAAAAAAAAAAATCCTTATTACTTTTCAGAAATAACTCTTACTATCAATTTTTATTATTTAAGTGTGATGAGTATGGGACTATTGAACCTGCAGCCTCTGTAGTGATAAGATTAAAAAAATGCAGATTTTGTCTGCCCTGCAGTTTGTTCTGATGAGATCCCATTTAGGAGTTATGAGTTAGTTTAGTCTTGTTTGTGACTAGCCAGTAGCTTTCACACAGATAGGTATAGATGATGGGCTGCACTACTGAACTAGATCTCAAGGCAGCATCTGCAAGATAGGCAGAAATGACTGCCCTAAGTCACCTTTTCTTGCCTGTCTTGAAGTTGATCCACATCTATTCAAATCGTTACTTATTAAGCTAAGATCAGCGGGTAAAATGGTCTTCACAGAAAATGTTCTGCCCACCAGTGATTGCTGGGGTACAATCCTTGCCCTGATTCACAGCCCTGAAGAATGTGAGAGGTTGGTTTAGAGGTAATAAAACCTTCAAACTCTTGGCTGTGGTGAGGAAATCTCCCTTTCCCACTGTGACAGTTTTCTAGCTACTCTGTGTTGCTCAAGCCATCTGAAAACCAGCACAGAATATTGTATATTAGAATACATTATGCTCTTGAGAAGGTTATCTCCTAGCTGAAATCCAAAACAAAAGGACATTCTAAAATATAGTCACAAAATTGCGTACCAGGCTTATGTGCACAAATCTTCATAACAAACAGCTAGTGGAGAAATTATCATAAAAATCCAATTTATCAATAACAGAGTTTGTGCCTGTAAACTCTTGAGCACCACTTTGAAAATGGCCACCATAATAAAAAGGGAGGAATCAGATTGTATGGACGCATTGGTAATCGGTTCTTCTAGTAAGCTTTGGTAAGGAATGCCCATGCTCATGTTCAGTGTATAATAGGACATTGTGGTATTGGTACAGTCCTGTTTCTAGCAAAGAGTTAGACTCATTTGGGTCTGGTTCCTCTGTGTCTTCATTCAAAAAAATGTAAAACGCAGAACAAGAGCATTACAGTGAAGCAAAGCATGAGGATGTTTCAAAATTCTGGCATGTCATCTTTAGTAATCAATTGCAATTATAGCCTTTTTTTTGTTTAATTTCTTGTAAGCTTCTGGCTGATTTGCCATCCTTTCATGAGCTCCATGGGTGAAGAATGTGTGATAGGCAGGCTAAATACAGGTAAACAGAAAAGACAGGGTGTTCCCCATGGATCAGTGTTCTCTGCGGAAATGTTTATTTTACTTAATATTACTTATTTTAGTATCAAGAATTTGTTAATGTGTTCTGAGGATAATCAGTTTGGGCAGAAGTTAGTGGGGGGAAAAAAGTAGATTTTAAATGTCAAGTTATATTTATAGAAATTGCAGCTTAGATTACATGTAATTGACAGTGTCCTTTAGATTGACAAGTGAGATAGGATCATCTTATTTTCAATAATCTTTTATGTTTAAGGTATTTCTTTAATGGTTTGGATCGCAGTTTAAAAATAGAAAGCCTGTGCATATGCTTCTGCTTGCTAGGGTACTGCAAACTTGATTTCTGAGGTTGCTGACAGCTTCTGAAAGATTTAGGAACTGTCAGCAGGAAACATTCCCATAGATTCTGTACTGTGAACTTTTTCTGGAAAAACAGCATCGTTTAGCAGGTAATATATCTGCAATAAAATTACAGTTATGCAATAATGGCTCGTTAATATGGTAAATCATAACATGGTCTTTTCTATTCAATTTAAAAAGAAACTTGTGGAAAGAAATAAGTTCCTACTCCGCTAGTTGGTGAACTTAGTTATTTTTTGTATTCTTGTTTTTTAAACTTTGAAATAGCTCTTTGATTTCTATGAGAGATAACATTTAGTCATGACATTTTATTTCTATGTAAACAGATTTCCATTTGGGTTTACATTAGTACAATAGGATTTATTCCCTTTTCTCTTTTTTCTTTTTTTTTTTTTTCCTTTTTGAATATGCTAGGAACTGCTGGAGTACTTTGTTTGGTATGTAACTGCTAATTTATCCTTTATGTCTTTACGATCTTGTCAGTGCCTCATGTCTTCCTTAGTTTTTCTAATCTAAAATAATCCCAGTGAAATCCTTTGATTGTCTGTTTGGACCGGATCCATTTCTAAAGCAGGAATGTAATGGGTTTTATGGCACTTACTTGGAAGTAATTTATCCAACAGAGTGAATATAGATACTTGTTTTAATAAGAATATGCTTTATGGTAAGTGGGGACGGCTATTTAATTAGCCAAAGGGAAAGTAGTTCATGATACAATCTGTTCCAATCATCTTGGACATTAAACAAAAAGTCAGACAAAGTTATTTATGTACATGCACTTTATTTGCAGTTCTTTTGTGTAACCTCTTAGTACAACTTTACAGCATTATCTGGATAAAAAAAGTGGATGTGTATTTCAGAAAAAAAAAATGTAAACAGGAGTTTCACTTATTGCTGTCAGTGCTTCAAGTGCATATATATTAAAGCAGTTGACAGTGGCAACAGTGCTCAGTTTATCCTGGATAATATGGTCTTTTGACATTTGGTGGTTTACATCTTTCTGGTGTGAAGGCTGATATAGGATGCTATAAAAGCATTACACTCTTCTTCTTTCTAATGTGGATTTTTTCTATTGCCTTGAGCTGCCTACTGCATGGATAAATAAGATGTATTTCTGAAGCATAAGGATTCCCATGCAGTGCTGTAGAAGCTGTTAGGATTTTAGGAGGGATTAGAGCAGCATTTGGAAACTAAACGGGGACATGCTTCCTTTAGTTCTTCTGATTTTATTGAGTACTGGACATTTACATGATTTTTTGCGTTATAATTTGCTATTAGTAGGAAATGTAGTTATAAACCTATAAAGAGCAAAGCAAAGAAGGAACAGTGTGCAGACTTTAAAGCATTCTGTTATTTATGAGTATGAAATACTAACTACAATGCTTCATTTTCCTACAAAGTTATCTTTGTCTAAGGGACTAATCCAAAACCTATTCGTTTTGATTCAAAAACTCCTATGGACTCCAGTGGTCTTTGGATCATGCCTCAAGGAAGGTGGTCTCATTTAGCCAAAGTTGGAGCTACTGCAAACACAGGGCACTGTTGAAAGGTCTCTCTGAATGGGCTCGAGGTGCTTGCCTTAACATTATCAGTTGCTATAATAGATATTTTCAATTGGTAATTTCTCTTCCCTGACCACCATTTTCTCTGTAGAAAATCTTCCAAGGTCTTTTCACTCAAGCAGATCACCAGGATGTCCTGAATAACTGATTTCATATGCAATTTGTCAGTTCACAGGAGCCTATCCAGCATTTTGTGTAGTAAAGTCTTGTGCTGAACAGCCACAGTATTTTCTCAGCATTATGAAGACACAGATATCAAACATACTCATTCAAGAGGAATGCCTGTGGCAGTAGGAGTGAAGTCCTAGGGCTAAGTTTACGTAGTGCAAAGAAAAATATCAAAATTAAGGAAAGGCTTTTCTTGCGGCTCCAGTTTCCAACCTCATTTACAGTAAGTTGGAAGAGTTTTTGATACAAGACAGCGGGTAGTGTGTGCTGATAGTTTCCCTCCTCCTCAAAAGTCCGTATCACCAGCTGGTTTATGTGACCCTGCTCATTCCCATGAAGTCAATGCTAGAACTAGACTATTAAGCAAATATGGCCCATGTACAAACACGAGGCATGACATAGCCTGGAAGATACTTAAAGCCAACAGACTCATGGCTTCCTCCTTGTCACTGCAAGAAGTCAGAGATGAGCAACTACTGGAAGTTGTATGGGTACCTCAAACAGATCATTTTATTCAGCCACATTATGCAAATAAAAGCATCATGGTAAAGGGGAGAGATGTTTTATTTGGGTCGTATTATAATGCATTTCCATATTAAATCAATTTAGCAAAATCACCAGTAGGTTACTTACCAGTATCAGAGACTTGTTGCTGTGTACAGTCCTAGCATGGTATCAAATGTTAACAGATACCTCAAGCTCTGTACAAAATTACATTTTAAAAGGAAAGCAAAAAACTTAAACGGCTGTTTATTATATACAAATAGTAACTGCCCCAAAACCCAGAGGAAAACCTGTCTGAACTTGCTAAGAACCTGTCTAAGGCCCGTTTTCTGGAAGGTGCTAATTGCCTCCTAAGGGATGCCAAATGCTCTCAAATCCCATTGAATTCAATGAACTCCAGTTGATGTATTTCAGTGAATTCCTGATGAAGTCAGCCCTCTGAGCACTACAGATGCAAGGGCTCTCAGCAGTATTCAGGATCATGTCCTACATGGACAAACAAAACAATGTTAGTACAGTGTCCTGGATGACAACCAGGGGGGTTAATAAATCAAGAACATCAATTAGGAATTGTGTAGCTGCACCGCTCATTTATGCCTTCATTCTTTGGAGACAGATGCGTCTTTAACTTCATGCTCTGTGAGCAGTCCCATTGATTTAGATATAGGGAACTATTCAGTGTCTACAACTGAATATGCACCTAATTCCTTGCAGGGCTAATGCCTGAAGGTTTTAATCGCAGCAGATTTAAAAGCAGGAATGGGACAGTTGACAAGCTGTCTGCTGTTCTCCCGTCAGCTAAACAGCTGAACTTCCTCAGGAGCTGCTCCTCCACCACTAACAGCTTGGAGCCCATTTTGTGGACTCCGATAGTCCAGGTGTTGCTGCAGAGGCAGCTCACCTGTGTGTGCAGGGGTTAGAACGCGTAAGCATGCGTGTAATAATGTCAGTGGTAACATCAGGGTTAAAAACGCTCTCCCTTTGTAGAGCTCTGAGACGGAACAATGTTTCCAGGGTAGATATAGACCCTTAAAAAAGACATCAAACACTTCTTAGCACCTCTCTGGAGCTTTTGGGACTTAAACCACTTACACCATATTGGCAAATCTAGCTTTTCAACCTCCTTGTGAAGTTGTTACATTATATTGGCAGCAGTTATCTATTACTGACATGCAACCACCTCTACAGTGGCATGCAGTAGCCATTTCAAAGTGACATTGTAACACTCATGAGGAATGACAGGCATACTTCAATGACCACAGATCATCAGATCCTTAGATTTAGATCTTGCACAAAAGACCTTCAGATCTCCTAACACCTGGATCCAATACTGAATCAGAAGGAAGAACATTATCTATGCATCACTAAGCTGTTCCTGCAGTGGTAAGCTTGCTTGGAGGTCTCCCTTCCAAATACTAACCAGCCCAACCCGTCTTAGCTTTTAAGATCACAGCACAAGGTGGTATGGCTGCAGGCCATAACTCTAATGAAAACCTGGTACAGTGGGTAGATTGTTCCTGGATCTCATTATAGGCAATTGTTCCACTACTTCTGCTGTTTTTAATTCCTAAACCTAATATTTACCTCTGAGCATTCAAAGTTATTTTGAATTTTATCTTGACAAATCACTAAGGGGTCTATTCTTCTTTCAATGCATGCATTTAACTCTCATTAATGTTCATATGAGTTATGCGCAGAGCTCAGCTCCAGCAGGTTTTTCCAGCAGGGCCTGAGTCTCAGCCCTTATATGGTGTTTCAAAGTTTCTTATGCTTCTGAACAAACATAAAATTCTTCTGCCTGAATGGAGCAGAACAGTGCTTCCTCCCACCCTCCGCTGTGACCTTCTGGTCTGCTACACAGATCAGGCCTGCACTGCAGTGGTAAGAAGTCTGCCCCCTTTTCTTTCCCCATTTCCAGCCGTGCTTATGTATGCGTACTGGGAATCCTGAGGGCCTGATTTAGCAAAGAACTCATTCAGGCTCAGCGTTACAGGAGCCTTGTGCAAGCTTTTACTGTGGGGAAACTGTGGGTGTATTTTGTACTGAATCAGGCTCTAAATTATGCCTAACATTCAGTTAACTGGAAAGGAAAACAAGCCCGGGCATGTTGCACACCACTTTGACGTTCTGTGAGCTCTCTGGCAGTCTTTCAGTTATACTTCCTGAAGATGCTTTTGCTTTTTTCTTCATATTCTTGACAAAGTGTTATGTCTGTTGGACTGAGCCCATGATATCTAGAAACAAACAAACCCTCAAGGAATTAATTTTTAGACACAGGAACCCAAAGGTTTAAGAGGATGAGTGTTGTTCATACTGTATTAGCTACTGTAGCAGGACTTGAGAGACTTAGCATAAAGGGTTTGGAAAATTATGATTTCCTGGGGCTTCTGCATCAACACTTTGATACAGTGCAGGTTACTTTATCAAGCGCTGACTGAAGCAATCTCAAAGAAAATGCTGGAAATAGAAGGGCCTATTTTGAAACTTAAAAATGCCTCTGCAGGGCAAGGTGCATTCTCCTCTGCCTGGTGAAAGGAAAATAAATCTCTTCCTAATAGAGAAGAGCTGTAGAAAACAGACCTTGAAATACCAATGTCTGCATTAAAGAGATCTCTGGATACTGTCATGAAATAGCCAAATATGTCGCTTCTAACAGTGCAGGTAGAGCTGGCTGGGAGGCTGAATTTCCATTCTGCCATAGTTTTTAATGTTTTCTTTGAGGTTGGAGGAAGGAAGAGGGGAGAATTACCCCCCATTTTTGACAAAAGCCAAAACCACAGGAAACACAGTATATCCGAAATGAACTGTGCTGCAGGGAACACTGAGCTGACTGATGGAGTCTGACACAATTTTGGTCAGTTTTAGTGCTGTGAGTTGCAGAGAAGAGTCAAACTGGAGGGAATTCTGTTGCTTCCAGGGCTTCCAGGGCCCACAGTCCATCATACAGTCTGTCCTGAGAGCAAGGACCAAAGATTTCTAGACCACTTGGCTCCCAGCTTGTGGAGCAGTATGGGAGCCAGGCAGCCTGCACAGATATCAGAACTGGGAATCTGAAAGCTGTAGGATTCAGTATGATGACAGATGTCATCCTGCAGACACCCACAAGCTACAGACCCTGAAAGCCATTTTCAGGCATGTGTCAAGGGTCCTTGATCCCAAAAGCTCTGGTTGGACTGAGGCTGGCAAGGCTTCCAGACAGATAAGAATCCAGTTCTGAGAACTTCAGAAGAACATACAGCAGTCTGGGAAACTGGGCTTCCCAGCAGCTCAGCAGACAGTCTGGCAGGAAGCCAGACATGCCAAGACCTGCCTGACAGACAGGATTTCATCAGATGTTGGCTGAAATTGAGACTTTGGGGAAAATATATAGATTTTGATGAACCAGCATTTTCAACAAGCAAATTTCACTGGAGAATTCCCAGTGACCTCTAGTTTCCAGCAGTTTGAAATGGTTCAGATGTTGTTGGTTTTAGACCAGCTCTTCTTATAAAATGCAAACAAACAGCAATTACTAAGTGCAAAACTATGATGTAGTAAAAGTTATCTGTTTAGGGGCATGGGTTACTAACATAAAGTTAGTTCCTCAATAAATACTACATATGTTCTGTAGAGAAGGCCAAGAGTTGTAGGAATTTGCCTCCTTTCCACTTCCTAGATGGAGCTGCCTGTCTGGTCAGACAGTAAATGAGGGGGGGAGGGGGCAGGAGTAAATAGCTGCAGCCTCAAAGGGAAAAGTGCTGTTTATTGTGATTTCTACTTCCTAGAGGAGAGAACTAACAACTTCATGGTCAGTTATAGGTTCTCAATCATGATTGCCTTTCTTGCACCCTTTGGCACTAAACATGCTACATAGCCCATGTGTGTTTCTCTTGTGGAGATTTCAGTTTGTCACGTGAACAGAACCCACTGCGTTTATAGCTCATCTTCTAATTCTCTTTAGTTTTAGGACAAAAATGGTTGTGACAGAGCCTGCCACTCATTTGTGCCCTACTTGTTTCACTGGGGTAGCTTTCTGGGCTTGTTTCAACCTGGTAATATTTCAACGTCTCTTCCCTGCTGTTTCTTCCCCGCTGTCCAAGTTCCTCTCTCAAGGTGCTTTTTGTCCTAAACCCTTGTGCTGGTTCCCTGAGGGCTTCCCCATTTCCTGTATGTCTCACCAAATTGTGCAGCAATGCAACGTGGTCTCATGTTCCTACTTGTTCCAGTAACAACCTCTTTCTTAACCTCAGACTAACTTTCACTGTTGTATGAGAAAGGTGGTGTTGATGTGTCTGACGTTGTATCAGAAACTCCTGTCGTTTTCCATGTCCTGGTATCTAATGTTAAACTAACGTACTAATCCAAAACATCATGCCTTGCAGACAGGCAGTCCAATATAAAAGTCATGCGTTTACGAGCTGTCATGCTTAAGAAAATCGAATAGAAGAGTAAGAGCTAACAACTGCATCTGGATAGTAGCCATTATAACTTTGTTTTTAATATGCTATTTATTTTTATTTTTCCATCCTCTGGATAATTTTTCACAGAGATGGTAGTGAACTGTGCATTCCCCAGTGATGAGAGTGGCTTTGATGCTCTCAAATGACAGTTAGTTTTACCTTAGAATGAACAATAACCAAGCCTATATTTCCACTAATTGGTGGCACCAGCGAGCTCTACAGTTGTTGCAATATCTTTGTTTTAAAATAGTGAGCTCGTTACAAGCAGTGGACTCTGCTTCCATTGGAATGGTTAACAAGCTGCAACCCAGAACATTTCTACATGCCTTTCCACCCCCTCAGAGACTGCCTTAGTCATCTACGCAGTTATAGCCTGTAAGAAAGACAGATTGTTTGCTGAAATGTGAAGGAATTTTACCATTCTGTGGTATTGGTATTAACATATTATTATTATTGGATTCCAGGCCTTTATTACTTTGATGTCTTTATTTTGACTACAGTTCTTAAAAAAGCAGATCTGTGAAAGAACTTCTTGCTTAATACACAAACATAAAACATATTTAAGGGCAGTATGGTGGAAACATGCTTGATTGAGAGCTGTGGGTATTAATATAACTAATTGAAGCTAAACTTACTTCAGTACCCTGTATTTACTGAAACAACTTGAGCTAAGCAATGGTTATATTGTCTTATACTGGAAGGAAAACAATTGTCCATTGTATATCTCTTTTAGTGTCAGCTAAGTGTTAGGTTGCTGGACGTGTTCAGTTTCATTCTGCCACTCCGAAATAGCACTGAGCTGCTGTTTTTACAGCAATCCTGGGGACTAAGGGACAGCAGTGGAAAGAAGATCTGATAACAGTAATACTGTCTTTCAAAACTCATAAGCTCTGGTGGAAGTCATGAGAAAAAGCGACAGATTCACATATGGTACTAGCAACATGGCAGAAACAATGTAGAATTAAGCCCATCCCCCGGTGGAGTGCCGGGAGCCCCTCACACCCCGGCCCAGGGCATTAGAGGGTCAGCCGAGTCTTTCAGCTAGCTTGATGTAGGCCCATCACTTTCTGTATCCGGTCTTGCAAAGGCAGCTATGTGCTTAGCTCCATGGCTAGTCTGAGTCCAGATGACCAGATATCCCTCTAAAGATGAGTTGACCACAGGGACAACTACTGGATTTGAAATAGGACACCAGAGCTTCTAATTTCAAGACATCATTGTCCTCAAGGCTGGGAGGAGGATGAGGACTTGCTTAAATTTTCCAGACTAAGATAGCAGTAGATGACACTGGCAGCTGAAAAGGTTGTCAGGTGTCAATAACTGTAAAATCCAAGTAACAGACTACCCAATGCTCTCCTGAGGAGAAGTCTTGAGACCTAATTTATGGGAATTCTGAAGGATTAACTGACTAACATCGATCATGCATTCTGGGTATCAAATCTGCTATATTCAACAAGTGCCATGAGCAGTTGCATTTGTACATCTCAACCGTGTCTTGGATACCTGGTCAGAGATATAAAAAAAAAGATTAGAAACTTCACCTTTCCAAACAGTGTAGTTACTGACACCTAGCTCAAGCAATTAAGAGAAAAATGTGCTCAGAACTCTGTTTAGTTATGGGGCTATCACCCAGGCTGGTCACCCTTCTCCTGCGCATTAGTGCTATTTTAGCTGGGCTTAGCCTACTATGTTTGGAGGTTTCTTGGATTGTTTGCTACCCATGGTATTAATGGTGATCTATACACACTACTTCTGTGGGCCTGTAGACCTAGTTCTTTTGCTGAAATCAGAATAGGTGTAAAAAAATGTCCGTCTGAAATACGTTCGTTCTGTGCCAATGTGTACCCCAGTGGCAACAGAAAGGATTTGCATTACTTGCCTGTTGTTTTCTGTTTCTCACGTTGAAAGAAAAAGGAAGGTAACATGGTCTGCGTCCTCTGCAATCGCAACCTTTTCTAAATACTTGGGTATGTTATTGTAACTTGCCTTTTCCCCCCTTAAAAGTCTCTTCTGTACTACATTATAAATACCAATAAAATGTTAGGAGAAAAAAACCACATAAAATACATGTTATTTGTTTTAGAAGTCTACGAGATACAGTGAGTGTAGGAGGCTGAAATTTTTTACAAGGGGGAGTATTATTTTCACTTTTTAATTTCACATTGACCAATATTTTTACTTTGGGTAAAATAAAAACATACATTTTCCTGAGCCTTTACCAAGATAAATTTTCTGAACATTAGGCATTCCAGGATATACAGCCAACTCCTCCTGAGAGGCCAACGGATAGATCCGTTTGCTTTGGGATATGGTTTTCTACCTCTCTCATCTGTCAGCTCTTGCCTGTGGCAGCAATGCAAAGTGTCATGGACAAAGCAAATGAAAGCTTTAAAATGGCCTGGTCCCCGCCACCTTCTCATCTCTCCTGTCCTCTTATGGTATGAGTCAATTGTGACCAAGAGGAAAGACTGACCTCTTTCCTCTTTATATACTAGGGAAAAGGTGAGCAAAACAAGTGTTTGGGGTGCAGTTGTTGCATGTGCCCTAGGGTGGCAGAGACAACAAGGCACTGTGATAGGGTAAGGAACATTGGAGTGGAAAGTCAGCTGATCAGCTTGGTCACCTCTTTCCATTCCTGGCAATGAGTCACTGTAACCATGTTGTTAAATGAAGTCATCTGCTACCTCTCCTCCAAGCCATATTATTAATACATCTCATTACCAGCCAGTCACCGCTCGTTATTCCCCAGTGTTCTCAGATGCTGCTTTTTTATTTTTCCAGAAGTATCTGAGCCATTCACAGAGCACTGGGGATGCCTAGTAGGCTGATTGTCTTGTGAAGATGGTGGCTCATGTGCCTTCTGAGTCCCAGTGCAATCTTTGAGCAGTTCATTTATGAATGGGATATATTCCTGTACATTTAAAAGCAAAAAATACTTCAATTTGTACCTTGACTTATATATTTAAAAGTTATAAATACATATATTTTCATATATTACTGTGCACCAGTTGGATGATACTGTAAGAGAAAACTGTATCTTGGAAATTTGAAGGCATCAGTATTGCTTAGCCCTGCAGTTCTCACTCTTAGAGATGCAAACAAGAAAATCTTTTACCCAAACAGGTTTTTATTGCTGTTAACATAGTTATACCGTATGCATAGATAGAGCCTTTCGCCTAAGGACCTCTCAGTGCCTTAGAAAAACATAACACAGTGAGTCCGTAAGCATTCCCACTCTAAGACACATAAGTCCTTATGCCCCTCTTACAGAAATTTGCACAGCAAAATCGTTTAAAAGTTAATTTCATCAGTCTGAATAAAGACTTAAGGTAGAAGCTGAGCCATCTGATTTTCGTTGTAGCCTCTTATGTAACAAGGACATGTGGAAATAATCTGTAAACCTTCCACAGATAATCTTCCACTGGCAGTGTGATGTTCTTGAAGGATGCTTCCAATTCTTCCTTCTTTTACTGATAGCAATAGACCAGTTTTCCCCCTTATAGATGACCAGCTTTAATCTTTGTTTAAACTTTTACTGGAAAGTTGAGTTTTGCTCTACTAGGGAAGAAATGATTTAAGCATCTTATTCATTAATTTTGCCAAAGTTCATAATAAGCCTTTCTTACTTGCTCATAAATATGAGGGCTTTGTAGAATGCTTTGTGACGGCTGTTGCATTTGAGTCATGAAACTTGCTGGTATTATTGAAACTTGTTTGTAGTATTGAACAGTGCATGCCCTGTGTAATAGCAAGGTGCTATGGAAACATACTTTGACTTGCTCTTATAACTGTATTTCAGGAACTGCTCAAAGATTGAGTCCCTGCAACCCAGCCCCAGTGTGTTGAATAGGATGTACCTGTCTTAACCTTCCGTATCCTGTATAGTCAGGCTTTCATCCATGTTCTCCCAGGGAGGCATCTTGTAGTCTGGGAAATTCCCCCTAGATTTCAGTTAATAATATTTCTCACCTTTGCTATATATTCTGGTGAATTAATTACAGATTGAATATACATTGACTATATCATGGTTGGTTTCAGAGTTTGTCCGTTTTGAGATGAACAGGACAGCTTCTATCTTGAGTTATTTTTTCAAGCTTCTTCCAAACTCAAGCAAATCTATCTGCATTTGTTTCACTTGTTTTGTAGTATGTTTTTTTTTTTCTTTGAAATTCTACAAACTATAGGCTTATTCATTTTTAATAAATGTGAGACCCTTGAGTGTGAATGAAAGGCCCAGATGTCCTTTCCACACAGACTGCAGCAGATTTTTGGATTCTGCTTTACAAAACTTGACATTAGACTATATGGAATTTTTATAGTAATTTTGTAGAAAAGATTTTTACTTTAGCAACTATTTTTCTGTTATGAATATTGAAAAATATTATTTGGGAATTTACAGTGAAAAGTGTGCTTCAAAATACTGTGGAACTCATTTTCATATTCTTGTAGTTGAGGTCCTAAGGTGACTATCAGCTTTCATACCAGACTAAGTGAAGTCTGTAGTGCAGTGCAAGCGCTGAGTTCTTCCGTGTGATATAGCTAGGCAAGTCTTCATGTGCGTGAGAAACAGTCTTCATGATGGGCTTAAGTATCAGCATCTGCAGCATTTGGAGTGCACTCTTTCTCGCAGCCAAAAGAGTACAAAGGAGGGTCTGAATTATAGTCCACATAGCAAAATAACCTCCTTCTCCATTGTGAAGATTGTGAATATGTCATTATTTAGTGACAACAGATATTTTAACGTTTACCTGCTATTAGTTGGTTACTGATTCTGCTGTGTTGACCTGCCTGCTTGGCAAATTGAAATAAATACTATCAAAACAAAGAAATTGAGCTGTCTGCACTCTGGAAAGGACTTTAGATTTGTCTCTGACAGTGATCCATGGCAGACACCTGAGATAACAAGTGTCTACATTTGTCCTACATTAGGAAGGTGTGGGATGACTTTTCTCCCTTACTATTCAATGTCTTTATAATACATAATATTCTGAGACTGATTTAAATTTTGAACGAAGTGCTTTAGTATTCCATCAACAGCATTTTCAAAACTCAGTTCTGATAACTCTGGCTTTTTATCTTTTTTTTTTTCCCTCTGTAGAAGTATCAGTTTTGTATCTTGAAAGGTTTTTTGTCTCATTTATTTCCAGTGGCTAGAAATGATATAAAATGTTTTGAATTCCCCAACTTTTAACTTGATTGAGGGTTTTTTGGTTCTTGATCATGACAGAAAAAATATGATTACCTTCTCTGTGCTACTCATTAGCATGCTTCCAATATGTCCCCTTCTTGTTCATCGCTCTTCTAGGGTAAATAATCTTAGTCTTTTCAGAGTGTTCCAACAGTCTAATTGTTATTCACTATATCTCATTCATCACCTAACACTTTTTTTTTTTCCTTTTTTCTGGCAGTTGCAGATTTTGCTGGGGTTTCATTGGGGTTTTTAGGTCCTGCTGCTGACTTTCAGGGTGCACATTTTTTATTTTGATATACATTACTTTACAATTGTCAACAATTAATTTCTTGTCCCATTCGCACGGCTGCTGTGATGTCTCAGCATATCATGATCCTCCTTTGTCCTAAGGGTATTTAACTTATGTACCCTGCAGATGCTGTCATCGCACTGCTCCTGGACCTTCCAAAGCATTCATAGACAACAAAATAATAAGAGGTGTAGTACAGAACACGAGGCCTTCAATAGTTAGCCTTTTGCTATACAGAAAATGGACCTGAATGCTATTTTGGACTTTCTGCTACACAAATTTTTACCCCAGCAGTATATGTCTTCCTAACCCCTTGGCTTCCTTAGTAGTTTCTCATGAAGAAGCTCATCACAGGCCCTTTGTAACTGGAATTACCTTGTGACAAGCAGCTCTCCTTAACTGCTAACATACTGACGCAGATGTGATGAATCACAAGAGATTAAGTGAGGCATAGTTTCCTATTACTTGAATCGGTTTACCAAATTGAGATGGTCAGTCATGATGAATGACACAAGTCTCTAATTCCTTGATCATTCTGGGATGTCTCTTTTGCACTGAAGGGACAACATTCACTGGGCCTGAATCCTTTGGAGTGATACCTTTCTCAAGTTAAGAGCTTGCCTTTTGCCAGCAACCTAGCCAATTTATACTTAAGACCTTCTGAACTCTTGGTGTAATGTCATCATCTGTACCTGATGATTCATTGTTGTTATAATTATCAGTTTTCTCAAGAACCTTGTCCCCCGATACCTCAATTTCCCAAAGCATATCGTCTTTATTAGCAAAGAGGAGGGAGCTTGGATCCTGGTTCCCACCTACAAATCTCTATTAAATGCATGGGAACATTAGGCTTTAAAGCAGGCCCTGAAGGTCATGATATTTTCTAATGAAGCCAGATTTAGAGATATGAAAATCCACCACAAGTAGCATTACTTTTCCCTCAAATTCTGTAATTGGTCCTTTTTGTCAGCTTAGTGAAAGTAGAGCAGTATGTCTAGTCTTTTTTCCCAACCTATTCTCAATTTTCCAATTTATATAGTATATAAATTGGTAACTAGGCCAAAAAAAAATATTTGTGGATAGGTCCCAGATTTGCCATCATTTGTCATTCAAGAGAAAATTAAATTTTTGGTTGAAAAATCACAGCGTTCCCACATAAAATGTTATATTGAAGTAACAGAGTTCACCTTTCACTCCATTTTCATCCTACAGTCCCCTGAAATTCTTCCTTCTGTGTTTAACTTGCTCCTTGTATATGCGTTGAATATTTATTTAAGTACTTTGTTACCTGTGAAATTCTTTTCAGGAATTTAAAAAAAAATAAAGTGACACCCCCCCCCAGTGAATGGGGTTTGAAAAGTGCCAAGCTTACAGTCCAGGGAGGGCAGTACATGGCACCATTAAGGATAACAAGAAGAATAATTCTCTGATGGGGACTCTAATAAATGTAGTCGCGTGCTGTAATAAAGATGATAAGAAAATGGATGTGGTATAACAAAATTATTCATAAAGAGAAATGCAAAAGGTTGTCACGCTGAGTGGTTACATGCAGTTATATGGAGCACTAACAAGGTTATCACCAGAAGCTGAGTGCTGGGGTGCTCACAGATGTTTTCTAACTAGCACAGAGAGTAAACTTTTTGTCTTGGAGGATATAGACAAGGCTGGAGTTGAAGGGGTGCTAAATCTTTTTACTGATTGTTAATAATTCAGAGCCGAATGGCAATAAGGGCTCATGTAGGTCAGTGTAACAAAGCAACTTCACTTCAAGATGTTTGATGGAAGGTTTTCAGGCTAAATGCTTTACTGCTGCTGTCTCCTGGATTCTTTTTGATACAAAATTATCATATTCTCACCCTGTGCTTTATAAATAAACAACAAAATGTGTGTGTGCATGTGTGTGCCTGGGCACACAAGTGTTAATGAACTATAGCGAGCAAGCTGAAATACTCGTTGAAAAGTTTTACGTGAAAGCAAGGAGCTCTTGCTAAGCAGCTACTGTAATGTTAGAAAACCAGAGGCTGAAACTCTGCTCACATTCCAGAAGTACAAAATTTCTAGGAAGTGCAGTAATTCAGAGAGTTGGCTAAGCGTTGTTCCAGCAACTCAGAGAGCTAAAACATCATTTACTCACAACATCAATATGATCTGAGTTTTATACTGTCATTTAAACATTTAAACAGCAACAGATTCATAGTATAGACTGAAGATACGGCTGTAACTAATACTGTAACAAAATCAATAGACAAATGTTTCAGCAAAGGGCAGTCACTGCTGTTTTCACTGACGTGTGTTTGTGTGCATAGCACAGTCACACCAATGTGTTTTAAATTCAGCTCATAGGAAGGACTTTTAAGCTCAGGGATTTAAAGCATTCAGACTTCTTCAGACCAAAATCATATCAAGACACGGCTAGGAGTATCGGTGGCCATGTCTAGAGCCAATAAAAATCTGTGGAAGTGTTTTTCTACTGAAATTGGCCTTTGGGGATTTTCCTTTAAGATTACATTTTAATTGAAGTAGTGAGCCAGTTCTGCATGTGGTGGAATTAAGAAGGCCTCTAACATTAGAGTTCCTCACAGAGCCCTGCGGATTTTGCCAGGTTAGTTAAGACGTCTCTATTGGACTTAGCCTTCAAGCCGTAGAATGATGAAACACTCTGTACTGTTTCATCAGTGACTCTCATCTTCAGAAGTTGATTTTAAGCAAGCTATTAGTGGTCATGGTGCTCAGCTGGGATAGTAGCTATTTGCTTTCACATTTCGAGTATTTACATCAATCATCATAAGCATTTTGTCACCTCATAACATCCTAGATTTAAAAATACATATATACAAACAGGAAGAAAGGTGAAAGCTGAAAGGATGGACAGAGCCTCAGTGGCTTGCAGCAGAAAAAGGTCTGTGTAAATATCAAGCATAAAAATTATAACTTGGAGCATTTACCTCCAGAAGTTACAACGTGCTGAGTACCTTTGATCCACACACCTCAATCATTAAAGTTACTAAATAGCTTTTTCTTCATATATATGCCTTTTACTCTGCATTTATGGGCTTAGAGTACCGACCTAGACATAAAGACTTACATTGATTTTTATTTTTAAATTAACATAAGGTCTAGTACTCAAAGCCTATTTCATGAGAGGCAGGTTGTCTTTTCCTTTTATTTTTTTCCCCAGATTAGCTGTCCAGAAACAGAGTCAGAAATAGAAATCATTAAGTAAACTTAAGAATTAACATGTTCTTTCCTCACCTTAACAGAGAGTTGCAAAGAACAGTTTTTATATGAAATAGGACGTAAATTAATTTGATTTCTTTCTTAATGGAGAGTGTTTGTGCATGCAGTTTGAGAGGAGCAGACAATACCAGGAAGGTGATTTAAGCTGATGTATTTTAGTCTGCCTTGAGGACTGGCTGAAGGCACATGCACGATCCGTTTCTATTGTTCAGCTGACAAGTAGTAACTTGTTAAGTTATAGGAGCACAATCGCTTTTAAGCGTGAGCCTATATACAAAGATATTAATCTGAGGCCCTCTTCTAACTGTCAACAGTAATAAGTTTGTTCACGTGGTAAAGGTATCACTTGCTGGCTTACGACAAAAGGGTTAATGAATAAGCAGTGCCAAAAAAACAAAACCACATGTTGCATTCGGAAATGTTTCCGCAATAGTGTGTCATTGTTAGGGTGAAGAAATGTCACGTGCAGCTTCAGACTATTTATACTGCCTAAAATCAATTTTGAAAAATGTAAGCACTGGCCACAGTAGGGACCTAGCAAGGATTTGAAATAAACCTCCCAGGAGGAGGATGTAATTATTTTCTCTTAATATCTAAAATATCAGGTTTAAAGGGAGAAGGTAAAAGCATTCATTCAGCACAAGTGCCTCAGTGTGTTTATTGAATGGAATCACACAGCCTGGAGGCCAGTGCTGTGCCGTCTCACACGCCTGCTATCCCACTAATTTTGCTGGGATTAGAGGGGGGGTGTAAATGAGCACAGAATTTAGCCACGGGATTCTAAATCCACTTTGGCTGAGAAACCACACGTGGGCATGTGTTACACCTACATGCACAGACACTCACAGTCTGCCTCGTGTCCCTGCAGGTGGAGGTTGCTGTGGTATGCTTGTGGGGTGGGGTCCCTATGGCAGGAATGCCAAAAATCTTTTTAATCTTATTCACCTCACAGAAGTTATAGCCAGCCTTGACAGTGGCATTTTTGTCTTCGAAATGTATTGCTATTTTAAAAACTAGCCAAATGCACTTAGTTTAAGAAAGCTGGGCTACCCTGGTACTTCTCATTGCATTTGCGAGCTTCCACCTGTCAGCCAGCTCGGTCATGGTCAAATGAGATATTCACATACCAGCAGCGTGTGTGCATGGGGAGCTGAACGGGAAGAACCCATAAACTCTTTGCACTGCTGAAAGATAACGATGTGTCTTTCATTCAGGAAAATACACTCAGAGGCTGCTGTTGATGAGACATTCTTCTTTCCAGCTAGAGCGACAGATGCAGAGCTGAACCCTCGGCATTTGGGTGTGAAACCAAAGTGAAAGGCCCAACCAGAGAGGTTCTTTGACTGCTCTGGAGCTCTGTGAGGGCTGAAGGTAGAAGGTCAGAGTGAGACTTTCCATTTTAAGAGGTCTTATCCCATAGTGATAAGTACTTGGTCTTGCAAAGTAGTGAAAACCTCTTGAAAATTACTTCTGTTACTCTTTGTCATCACTAGTAGAGAATTTGTATTCCCCAGCTCTCAGGAGGATCAGCAAGCATAGGGTCTGGGCATCTGTGTGACATTAGGGCCATGTACAAAATTGGAGTCAGGGCCTGAATTCGAATTTCAGACATACCCAGGTGACTGGAATTCAGACGCCATGTTTTACTCTGGGCCCATCTCTGATTTTTACTCGGATATAGTAGGAGCAGAACAAAACAAGCCAGTCTGTCCAAGAGAGGAGATTTAAAAGCAAAGATGTGAGATCTACAGGAAGGATTGCTGCTATCTCTGGGCCATATTGTGTCATTGATTTTTAGGCTGATCTCTTAACTGATTCCAATTGGGACTTAGACTTAAAAATTGATGATACGGTATGGCCCTACGTGATGAAGAGTAACGGCTCAGGTTTGCTCGCAGTTCCAGCAACGTAAATCCTGAGTCACTCCACTCAGCTGGAGTTAGGTCACTGGAGCTGGAAAAACTTGGAGCCCGTTACTGTGGGGTAAGTGAGGGTGTGGACCCACAGCGCATCAGCTGCTTCAGAGGATCGGCCCATCTACAACCTCTCTCCCCTCAGCTAATCAGATAATTCAAGGCAGCTTACCTCTCTATGAGAGAAAGATAAACAGCCTTGAAGTAAGCACAGGATAAAAGCAAGCACACAGGCAATTACCAGAGAGGAGCTGATGCACTGTAAGTTCACACCCTGTGGTAACTTGTTTGCAGGCTGGTTCTCTCTGAACACAGCACTGGAGAGCAGGCTGCAGCCCTTTACATCACCCTAATGTCTGCTACTCAAAAAATATTTGCAGCCTGTTAAGCTCTTTCAAGAATAAAGAAAAAGGGTGGGCTAAAAAAAAAAAAAAAGTCTTCCTTTTGGGAATATTTTCCTTATGTTTTGAAGTTAGGCCAGCCTGACAGTTCTTACTTGATAGTATCTAATAGTACTTAAATGTAGTCCGGTTGCTACCCTTAAGATTCCAGTTTCTGTCTGCTAGAATTTGTTACAGCTGTCAATAAGCAGATCACAGTAACAATTACAGTGGTGCCTGCTGACACCTCTGTGGTTAATGACTGTCATTAGTTTTATTATAAATCCACGTTTATTAGGAGTTGTAACTTGGACAGAGAACCTGCTCTTTAAGATGGATTTACCCATACAATTATAAACTACTGCTTTTTCTAAATCCAGTTATTTTTACATTTACTAAATGCCCCAAAATGAATGCTTAAGAATGGTTTACAATGTTAGAAAACTTTTTATTATTTTTATTTGATCATTTAAAAAACTCATTGTTTGCCAGAATTCCACTCAGACCAACAATGAAACAAGTTAACACCTCAGATGCTGGGATATAATAAACTACAAAATGGCCTCAAACATACGTTCTTTCCAGAAGCCTGCAAATTTTGACAAATGCATGGAAATATTGCTTGGGAACATATTGTGCTATTGGAGACACCGAAACCCACAAAACAGAGAACTAACGTCTGCCCTCAAATATAACTCTGCAACTCGATTAACTATGTTCTGATTAATGCTATAATTTGGCCCAGAAAATTTAGGGCAAAGGCTGAACCTATTGGTTAACACATAACTGCACTGAGCTATTGCGTGAGTCTCAACCCTCTTTTTTGTCTTACAAATCATTGGCCCTGAAATACCTATTAAAGGCATAAATGGGTAATTTATAGATGAAGGGCCAAATTCACCAGTGCTGGGTCTGGAAGATATAAATAACGCTTTCTTGTTTCAGCATGGCTCGTTGCACTCTGCCTTCCTTTGGTGTTTTCTGATGATGGAAGGAGATTAATTTAATTTGTGGTTGGGATTTCGTATGAGCCTTGCTGTTAGTGGCTGCTGAATCAGTGCATTCCTCTATTTCTCTGGCCATTTGCTGCTTGGCTGTCTAGCACACGTTTTGGTCAGCTGTGGTACTTTCATTCCCCTGCTGCCAGCACTGAACGGGGTACTAGGCTTCGACATAGATTGGTAGAAGCTGATATAATTTCGGTTTGAATTTGTTCTGGAATTTTAGCTTAAAGTTAAATTTGTTCCCTCCGATCTGCACCACTGAGTGACTGACTGCCAGTCTGCTTCTTCTAATCAAAACATCATAACATTGCTTTAACACATATATTTGTTTGGGTTAATAATAAAGCACCAATTGTTGATCGGGAAAAAAAGTTTGCTCTAGGAACCAAAACTATGTTTTGATTGGGATATATTGGAATATTTATGGAAAAATTCCTTTGACCAGAAAAATTATAATAAACTACATGCTACATTAAACCTTAAAAAAATGGGCCTGCTTTATGTTGCTTCCAAAAAGCAGATCATAATCCAACAGTATCTGGTCAATGCTGATGGATAAATGGGCAAGTGTACTTAAAACACAGGGGAGCCTTGAGGCAGGAAATGATATTCATTTATAGGTACTGGTGCTTCATTAGGAAATCATAGCTGTGAACCAAGATTTTACTAGTTCTTGTAATGTAAAAATCTGATTACTTTGATTCTGTTCATTGGCGAACGTTTCAACTAGAGGCTTTAGCAATAAATTTGGACAAAACAGAGACTGCACAATTTCAAAGCCACTCCAAGAAAAAAATGCACCTCTGCTGGTGTTTTATATTAAAATTTATACGATCTATCATTCTAATAGATTTTCTCTATGATTTGTCCATCATATCATGAGAGGAAAATGCTATCTTTTCTTCTTGATATTGCGCTTTTTAGAAAAGCAATCCCTTTTCTAGTTCTCTCCTTTGAAGTAGCTCATAGCATGAGAGGTCCAGCATCAAGAGTAATTAGACTAAACCATGCAGAAATCCCAATGGAAGTTGGCAGGTAAGGATAGCATTAACTGCTTAAAAACTAAAAAACAAATCAAAATGTTTTAGAGGACAAGGAAAGTGAATGAATCCTTTTTACATATACACAAGCAAACAGGATCATTTTTTGCATATCATGTACTCTGATATTCTTAATTAGCAAAAAGAATTAGCATATTGGGATTAATTTTCTGGAACCCATGAAAACCTATCCTTAGAGGGAGTATACGTAATAAGATTACTATAGTAATTGCCATGCTGCTGGGATGTTGCAGAGCAGCAAGTTACATGCAGTTTCACTATATGCACGTACATGTATTTGTGTGGACTTTTTCTCCAAATTGGGAAGAGACATTGTACCAGGATATGGTCCCTGCCTTTCTGCAGGGAATTACTTTTAGGTGTTACGTGTAAACTTTTAATTGACTTCAGAAATCAAATTTATAGAGTAATTTGTTGAGGTTCCTTTAAGTGTGTTGTATGTAGGGCTTTTTCTCGACCAGTGGTCTTTCAAAGAACCAGCAAGTAACAAAAGAATGGGCCCTACTACTGGTCTGTAAAGAGAAAAGCTATATTTATGTCAGCTCCATGAGGAGATGCCTGTGCTGTGTTTCGAGTTACTTAACTGCGTTATGAAAAAGAAGTAATATAAACATCTCCCCAGATTAATTCTGTACCTTAAAAACTGCTCTGTTTTGTCATGGATGAAAAGGAAGCTGCCCATGGAGGTATGTTTTGCAGCGTAAACTTAGGTATAGCACTTAAGAACCTTGAACTAACCTGTGAATATATCCATCATTTTCAGTTACTATATGGGCACAGCTTAACTCGCTAAAATTAGGTACTCTCAATTACACATTAGTAAGATGCCTCAAAATCCTAAATTGGATGTGAATAGCTCAGCTCAGGGCAACCCATGTA
This sequence comes from Ibidorhyncha struthersii, assembly GCA_013398815.1. Taxonomy (NCBI): domain Eukaryota; kingdom Metazoa; phylum Chordata; class Aves; order Charadriiformes; family Charadriidae; genus Ibidorhyncha; species Ibidorhyncha struthersii. The sequence continues at coordinate 223,101 of VZSZ01011573.1, forward strand.
AAGAGACTCTATCAACACTGTGAACTTGAACCTTTTGCTTATATCTGACAGAAGACGCAGAGCTGTATATATTCTGGTCTCCACTTTAGACGGATACATATGGTAGCAGTAGTATAAATACCTTGTACAGTCTGTCTCCATCAGGTTCTTTTTAGCCCCAGTATGTTGGTATTTATTTTTCTAGTTGAGAACAATAATTATGTTTTAATGAAATTTGCAAAGTAATGTGCCAGCCAGACTGGGACTAGTTATCAGACCACATAGTTATATTTTGTAGTTTTGTACTTGTGAATAATTCAGAACAATGTCTTTTCTATATTATCTATATGTGTGTTTTATTTTTTAAATGGAATAAAAATAAAACAAAGAAAGTGAGAGCTATAAGAAGGATTAGACCTCTTCTAAAAGGTTTCTTAGTGCTGCTGCTGACCTTCTCAGTCTGTTCTGCTTTGCTTTGGTATGTTTAACTGCCCCGGGAGGTCATTATCAGACAGTGGTGACTGTTTTGTCAGGTCGTATTGTTTAATTAGATCACAGTTTATGTCAAAATTCTAAAATTCTTTTGGCACATGCCAAAATTTTCACAGTTTTTAGTTTTTAAGTTGAAATATTTCTCAAACAATAAGCAGCAGCTACAACGGAGTAGACAAATTTATTTAATATTTACAGTGTGCACTTAAAAATTTGTGCCTTGGGTTAAATTCATTGAAATGTGACATCTTATTTTCAAGAGTATCCTATGGGTAATCCCTTGAAACTTGTATTGACATTAATATAAGCCTTAAGAAATAGGCCTGCTGAGGCTCACATTATCTATAGGAAAGTTAATTTTTTCTACTGATCTTTCCTCCATTCATCTGAAATAGTATAAGATTGTGTAAACAAACCCTCATCTACAGAATTAGGAAACGATGGTTTTGATATGCCTTTCCTGCCCTTGAAATTATATGCCTGGAGTATGCAATCTGCGATGTACCATGTTCCACTAATGGTAAGATAATTGGTACAAATTTCTAGGCTAGGGGTAAATGCCAAACTGCCGTACCACAAATTTGTTGCTTGGATGATCTACTTATTTCTGAATAAGGCAACCTACCTATCTTTTTTCTTTGCCATATTTAATTAGAATCTATTATAGAAATTAGTGGAAAAAGAGGTGTATTACTCATTCCTCAGCATTCTATTCAAGAATAAAGTTTTAGTCGTCATATTCTTATTCATCTTGTGCAGAGCCAAATCAATTAGTGCCTTTGGAAAGATGCAGTGCCCAAACTGAGCCAAGAGTGATGATGTTCAAAGGATCAAAACATTAAATGACCTCATGCAGGGCCTGTGTTATGGAAAATGTAGCTGCTTTTTCCAGCTTTCTCATATGGCCTGATAAAGTGTATCATCTCTCTCAAGACACCTGGTGTCTCTCAGCAAAATAAACCCCAAAGCTCCAAATCTCCCTCCCAATAAGTGATGAGTAAGGCTATTCTGTGTCTTGATGCTTCAGTGTACAAGGCAGGAAATCATACAAGCTTTGGGGGGTAATTTATTTCTCTAGAGCTATCACCCTTAGATATCTCAGTATCACTATTCTCCAAGCATCTCTCTGTTGAATATTTATGGTGAATGACCCTACTGCCAGGGACTGCCGCGAGCACTGTAGTATATCAGTGCCCAGGCATTTGATAGAGCAAGGTCTGTGCTACACCTTCAGAGCAAGCACTATCATTGTTCCTCCAGGTGTAACACAGGGAGCTGAATCACTCACAGAGACAGATAAATGACAAATGTAGATCCCAGACAACAGCAAATAGTAAAGTATGTAAGGGAGGGACTAGTTACTGCTGCAGCTGGGACTAAAGCCCATCAGTAGGGCAGATCTAAACTGAGGCTGCTCTGGTGTGACTTTGGGGAGGGAGAATTGGCTTGAGAACCCTAAGGTCTCTTATCTTTTCTTCCCTGAAAGTAGTGACACCGGTGAGAAGCCCAAAGGTGACCATATGCTAGCATGTGTTTTGGGATTGGATTTGATGTTTCCAGCATCCGTGAAAGCTGAGAGCCCTCATCACGAAGGCAGCAAAGCAAACAGGGCTGCAGCCAAGCATAGTCATGAGGGGACGCTGTACAAAACAGGGAACCCAAAATGTGTTGTAGCTGTCTTAAACATGGCATATTGTCAATCACAAACAAGACCTAAACCTAACTAAGGCCTGAAGGGAGAATCAGCCCAGGTGTGAAGTTTGCTCCATTTTTTCCTCCCTGAATTTGGCCAGTGCAAGGGGCATTTGGGCAAGCCAAACCTCCCATGCAAGAAACCAAGGTTTCTTGCCCAATGTGTTCCATGCCTGTCCACATCACTCCTTTGTTGGCATATTGCTCCCAAATATCTGCCTACCTTGACTAATTGTTGTGGTTTAACCTCAGCCAGCAACTAGGACCACGCAGCCGCTCACTCATTCCCCCTCCCCCCCTGCAATATGGTAGGGAGAAGAGGGAGAAAGGAGGGGAAAGGGAAAAAAATCTCGTGGGTTGAGATAAAGACAGTTTAATAGAACAGTAAGGGAAGATGATGTTGATGATGATGATGATAATAGTAAGAAGAAGAATATACAAAACAAAGTGATACAACACAAGTCGCTCTCGCCACCCGATGACTGGTTGTCCTGCCCGTGCCGAGCAGTGATCACACATTCCTGCCCCCTGGCCAACTACCATTTATATATGGAGCATGGCGTCTACGGTATGGAATATTCCTTTGGCCAGCTTGTCCTGTCTGTGCTCCCTCTCAGCTTCTATGGGAAGCTGAAAAAGCCCTTGACTAATATAAACATTACTTAGCAACAACTAAAACAATATGTATTATCAACATTATTCTCATTCTAAAGAAAATTAACTCTGTCACAGCCGAAACCAGGACACTAATGCTGTTCTGCTTATCAGAAATGGGCTGTTTTCTAGCCTGGTGCTAAGCCTAGCCTCTCCACACAGTCATGCACAGGCTCAGTCCTGCCTCTTGTCACATTTAACCTTCCCTGTGCTGGAGAAATTTTGCAGCCCTCTACTGTCTGGATAGAGACTTGCAGGTAAAGAAATTTTATCAGTGATCCCTGTAGGTCTGCATTCAGCATTTTTTCAGTCTGGCCATTTATCATTAGCCCTTCTCTATTATCTGACACACAGCGGTAGCTTTTCATAACTGTCTCAGTTGCAGGCCTTTCCTCAAGTATGTTTCTAAGAGGTCTATCAAGCATTTCATTTCACCAGTGTTTGTGGTCTCTAGTGCGTGCTCTTATTGACAGATTCCCTAATTGCCCAGTTTCTAAGCAGCACGTAGAACCATACCAGAAGGTATCCTCAGTTTACTGTGTTGACTGGTAGAGGCTAGAGAGAAAGCAGAGAGGAGCCTTTCACCCTTATAGCTCTATAGAGAAGATCATCATGTTAACTCTGCATAGCTGGGGATAGGGCCAACTCTCTGAGGATAAGCATGCCCCATGTTTTCCCATGCCTCAAAGCATGAAGAAAAACAGATCCACTCCATATGTGAAAAGGGCATTTGAAAAAAAGATTCAAGAGTGTGAACCATTTCTGCAGGATCTTTGCTATAATACCTAATATTAGTGTCTCATTCACAGAGGACCTTCAACAGCACATCTTATAGGGTTGGGAGAAAATTTAACTCAACTTTGAGCCCAGCTCTTGACTCATAAAGAACTGTGTTTATTTCACATCTGATTAATTTGCCTTTTTTCTCCTTCTAGACTGTTTTGCTAGGCTCATATTGAGGTTTTCTGTTCTGCTATTATTTTATTATGAGTATTATGTGAGGAGTAAGTATGTATATTGTGTTGCATGTGTGTGACATAATGCAATCTCTGCCCTGAGGTACTGGCTGTCTAATACAGAAACAGCTACTGTAGCATGCGAGGAATCTGATTTTTTTTAGATAAAAAGTGTGGTTAATAAGGCATCTTGCTCAATTTTTGAAAAACTTAAATTGCCAAAGTTATTTTGACAGAGTTTTAAAAATGAAATTGATAAAATTATGCTACGTGACAGCATTTATACTCAGAATCAATATGTATAGTAGTATGTTTCAGGGAGAGTTCATAAGGCTGCAGCTACTTTGTAGCAGATACTACAGTACCACTCAGCTGCTACACTGATTTCTCTCCTAAAGAACAGCATTGACAAGAAAACGGATGCTGTTTGTGGTATTAAAAGAGCATATTGTGTACAGATATTTGTAAACAAAGTAGACTATTAAATTATTACTTAGTATTTATTCAATTATTAAATACCTCTCAATTAGCATTTACTATTGGAACTTTAGTGCTGAAATGCTGTATTGGGTAAGAGCAATGTGTAATTGTGGTTCCCTCGTAGCTGTCCATAAACTCTGCAGAGAATTAGCTCACTGCAGCTCTCCCCACCAGCAAGTGATTCCCTGAATATCTGTGGATTCATTGTGTCTACCACACAACCTTTCATTGCCCAGAGCCCTTTCTAGGCACTAATAACACCTTTCCAAAGCATTATTAGGATCTTCCAGACATGCTTATGGTATTTTGAGCTTTCTTGAAGAGACATGTTTTAAAGTTCGCTCTTAGCGTGTTTTCTGGCATTGTAATCAGAAAGGGGCTGTGTTTAAGGTTCAGGCATTAGCACGGTGGCTTGCTGATGCGAACATGCCCACAGTGCTCGTATTGGAGTGAAAGCATGTCACAGCATCGTTTTTACTTTGAAGGTTACTACTATGCCCACTTTTATGGACAGCCGATTGCTTTCTGACAAAGTGTAATGGGAGCAGCTACCTCAGGTAGAAGCAAGATCCAACCAAACACGCACTTCTGGAGGCTCTCCAGAGCCTCCACATGGGCAGCTGCAGACTCCTGTGTGGTAGGCCAGGGTCCTACTGAGAAAACTGTTGAATTTTAACTAGTTTGGCCTGTACATGGAGGGATAAAGGACTTCCTTGGTTATTTCTAAAATGTGCTGCAGTATATGATGTGTATACGTACCTCCAGCAACTAAGAGGCTATTTAAGCTGATGGTAAGTGGGTAGAAAAGGTGCTGCACCATCTTCCTCTCTAGCTTTGAGTCTCATCAGGTTTTGTTCTCCTCTGCCTAGATAGTAGATTGGTGATAGATCAGTTGTCTTTGATATATATAAAGGAAATTCTCTCCTATTTCATTTTCAACAATGCTGTCAATATGTTCTTAAAGTTTCTCCTATTTATGTAGCCTGTGATGACTTTCTGTGCTGTGTCTGCCTTCTGTTCTTATTTGTTCCACCTTTTCTATACGTGCTCTCTTGGCTCTTTTAACCTGCAAACCTTAGTCATTTCTGTAGTTTTATGTATTATAGGCAATGGATTTGAATTAGGTACATAGCCCACACAAACCTCATTTTACTGATGAAGCATATTCTTAAAGCCTTGACTTTGTTGTCACTATTAATCAGCCCTTGGCTTTCAGTTAGATTTCTAGTTTTCAAATGTGGGGTTCAAAACATATATCCAGGCTTGTTGAGGGCTATTTGAATGGCTTCAGGCTATTCTTTGAGACTGTACTGGGATGGAGCCAATGGGAAAACACATTTTGTTAGCAAAATGAGAAGCTTTCAATTTTCCTCTAACAGGTTAGGAATTTAGTGCAACCTGTTCAAGTCATCATGAATCACCAGTGCAATATCTAAGATATGTTTATCGTTGTTATTACTATATGATCTGCACAGCTACCAAACAGGCAAGCCCAGGCTTTTTTATACTGAATGGAGAACATGAAATAGAAAGTTTGGAAAAGCTATTGATAATACTGTCAGTGGGTCACTACTCCAATTGTGAATCCCAGACACAGTATTTTGGGGTGGTATTGTAGGTCTCTTGAATTCTATGTGTAGAAGTATATCTCTCAGAAGTCTATATTCAGTCTGTGCTTGTGCAGACGGACTGAAAATCGTTTCCGGTCTCATAGGTGAAAGCTCTGACAACTATAGGCACTCTTGCTCTGTTCCTTCTCTTGCTGATCAAGCTTTGCAGCGTGGATTCCATTAGAAGGGATTCCAGAACAAGGTGAACAAGGGAGTTTCCTCCCCTTCAGCATAACTTGTGGCATGGTGGTTACAGGAAAGATGAGTACAAGGTAATACACAGTACCTCCTGAGGGAGAGTTGGAAGAGAATCTGGGTATGGTTCTATTACTTGTCCTAAATATTAAAAAAAAGGAGAAATGACTTCCTATACTAATTGCAAGTGTCTGGGTGTCTGGTATTTGGATCTTATTGAGAATCCTGGTTGGAAATAGGAGTCTTCATGTATCCTAATGCAACGTTTAAGTAATGGTTATTGTAGTTTTAAATTACATCTTCTGCCCCAGAGCTAGCTTGTTTCAGCCAGTTTGGAGCATAGAGAGAGGCTTACATCTCTCTCTACCTTGTCATATGGATATGCCCTTTATCTTTCATATCTAGAATTTAATATTTCAAGGGAGACTAGATTCTTGCAGTTGGGAAAGGAAGCGTTGCCCTGAAAATGTAAAGACTCTGACATATAAATTATGAAATCACAGTTGTTAATTGGAAATTGCAGAAATCTGGAGGATTTAATCTTGTATTTCTCTTATGAAAGGCTGAAAGAAGTTATCATGTCAATACTTCATGCTTCCATCATAAAGAAAAGCAGAAGAAACAAAACCATAACTAAAAAAAGATCCAAACACGCAGATTTGTCAGATATGTGACTGCAGTTCAAAGATAGTTGTTAGCACATCCCAAAACTTTGGGAGACGCTGGGGTATGAGGCCCTGTTGGAACCAGCTTTTCAAATACTGGGATCTGTTAAGCTTTGCAGGCCTGCTTGCACCGTTTGCTACACTGGTGTACCTCACATGCTGGCAAAACAGAAAAAGATGACTGGAGAGGTGGCTTTTTTTTTTTAGCTTACAGTTTCGTTCTTTTTCCAGTTAGTCACTTTTCTTTATTTACTTCTCACTTCTGACCTCTTGGAATATGAGCTGTACTAATTTGGACTTAGAGTCTGTGCATCATATTCAGAGGCAACATGGAAGTTACACATTATGAAGTAGTTTGCCTAAGTAAGTAACTAAGTCTCAGTACATATGTCTAAGTAAGTCTCAAGGGAGTCTAAATTGGTATGATGTGCACAGCAAGAGGTCTGGAAGAAGAGGTAAGCTACCCCAATTTAGACTTCCTCCAGGCTTAATTGGCATTCTTCAATTTACTTAGGCTCCCCTCGGTTGTTGGCCCAGCATCTTCTCATAAGTCAGTTTCTATTTCACACTCTAGAAATAAAACACAGTAGAAGCACAGGATTTTGAATGTAATCAGACTTATTATCTGGTTTGATCATTATTTTGTAGAGATTTGATTGCTATTTATGATCTGTAATAGAGGTCGTTATTTTATTACATGCTTTCTGGGTATGATTAAGTCACTTAAATGAAGGCTTTCTTTCAGTTTAAGTTAGTAAGAATAATATATTTCTGATTCCTTGTAAATAAATCTGAATTTCCACAAATCTGCATGCATTGTACTATGACAGAGTTTTTGTTAGAATATACAGGTACAAGTAGATTAATAAAGTATAGAACTTTGCACAAGCTAAAATGTTATTTTTATAGAAAAATTATTTTTGGTTTTAAATTTCATGCATAGTATCTCCAATGCTGTGATCCCATTATTCATATGACAGACTTTGAGGGTGGCAGATGTAGTTCCTTATTGGATATGTAGCCCTTAACAGGAAAAGGAAAGCAGTATTACTCAACAAAGTTGAGTGTTTTCAAAATAAATTTAATATTGTTACCATTTACTCTGTTAAAAGTTATTCAGTGAGTGAGCTGTGCAATTGTTGAACTGTGTTGCAGATTTAGGAATTAGATTTTATTCAGAAATGCAGTTCCCTCAGATATTTTTCCTCAGGTTTCTTAAGGGCCTGTAATGGACTCTAGCAAGCCTTTAATGCTTCTGAAGAAAACTGAGCTAGGTCAGTATTATGCAGTCTTGAGTGAGCCTTTAAAAAATACCTAATAGAGATATTTGCCATGCATCTTGTTCAATTGAGGACCTGGAAACAAAAGAACAAGGAGTAGGTAGTGAATGAGTTGGACAGCCCCTCCAAGGAGGCAAGAGATGCATATGTCTCGAGAGATGACATAAAGCTGAAATGCCGTATAAGGAGCATTGCTGAAACTAAAGCCAAGCATGAGAATTAGGATGAGAGAGTATAGTCCTGAATGAAGAGACTCTGGACTTGAGAAAGGATGACATTGATTAGCAATACATGTTGTGCTGGATAGTTTGGTCTCTTCATGCACTGTTCACAGTTGGTCTGACCAGTCTGTCTGACCCCAGAAGTTTATCTTACATCTATGCTATAGCTGCTGAAAAGCAGTTTAACAACAGAAGTATACAAGAGATGGGACTCTTGGCCAAAGTGTTTCATGGCTGACACTGTGTAAGACACTCAGAGCCTTCCAACCCTCCAATGGACTGGGGACTCCAAGACACAGTGTACAGAAATAGCTTTCTCACCCACACCCCTGAAGTTGTCTGAGTATGTAAAAGAAAGGCTCCTTTGCCCATCAAGTCAGCACTGAATTTTTTCTACACTGGTACATAACTTCTCCTCTGTACTTATTTATCTCAAATCTTTGCACCATTTATATGATTTTTGTTCTCAAATAAAATATTTGTTACGGATGCCCATTACATGTAAAGCATGCAAGCCATGCACAGCTGCACTACAGTTAATATAAATGTTCACCTACACAGCAGGCAAAAATTTCATGAGGTTAGGGAAGATGATTGGTTAAATACAAATCACATCTGGAAACAAACAAAAAAGAATCCATAAGATCCTGCAGAACCTGTCAGAGAAGTGGGCCATTTTGGCAGTAGCAAACCAAAGTGAACAATGTACATCAGAAGGGACCAGGAAATATCATATGGAGCATGTTCACCACTGACCTGGTCCCATGCAGTGCTCCTGTGTGCCAGCTCACGCCTATGTTGAAGGTGCTTAAGCAGCATCCTGAACATCCTGGCTTTCAGACAGAGCTCAGTCACACCCCACCTAGTGTTCAGACATCTTTCCGCTTCCCACTCAACAGCAAAAAGACTAATTTTTTAGAGGCTGCAGCTAGCATATGACTTTGTGAGCAATAGCAGTGGCATGAAGCCTCACCAAGCATTGCCAGAAGGGGTGCGAAGCAGAATAAGGGGAACAATCATACTACTTTTTTGTGGTGAAAGCAGTTTTGGCAAGCTCAGTTTCTGACTGGTCTACCCTCAAGAACTTTTTTTTTACACTGATGAAAAAATATGGATCACTTTCCCGTGGCAGAAATAAAAAATGTCCTGCTTGGTTATGAGTTCTAGGAGTGGAGAGAGAGGCAGCTTGAGACCAAGAACAAGAGAGTGTTCCACCTGCCACCTGAATACTGTAGAGTAATGCTGTTGTATTTAAACTAGAGAGTTTGCTTACCTTTCTTTACTGTGTAACTCAGGAACCTCACCTTTAGTAGTAAATGTGCTTGCTCTAAATTGTTTCTCAATGCACTGGTAACGATCAGGCCTCACCAGTTTTCTGAATGGCTGCTATTTGTGTCTGTGACTGAAGACTTGCTGGGAAAGGTATATGTAATGGTATGAATTCAGCTATATTATTGTGATATGCAAATAGCTACTGTGTGGTTTGTTAGGGAAACCATGACCATATTTTTGCTATCCTAGGTTCAAAATGGTGTCATCTCACTCTAGAAAAAAAAACTTGTTTGGGGAATATTGTGATTCTACTGTTTGTTTTATTTTGGTTTTATTCTGACTGAAACTGATTTAGCTTGGAAATGTTTGGGTACCTTCTTCCCTTTTTCCCAACTTTCCTTTGACTAAAGATTGACCCATGAGTTCTGTGCAGCTGCCATAATTGGCTCTATATTTATACTTCAAGTGAGCTTAGCAGACTCCTTTGTCTTAGAACACTATCCTAATATAAAGACTCAGTAACTCGACTACTAATTGGATAAATAATCTCTTTCAACAGAAAATGCCTTCTGATTTTCCTATGGAAGCTGCTCATGTCTGTTTTTTCTGTGTAACAGGACTTAATGGTTTCTGGTCTAAGTTTTTGGTATCAGTCCTAGTTATGCAGCAAAACAGGTGGCTGAACCAAAGAGACATTCTTCCTGGAGCTGCCTCAGAAAACAGCATACAAGTTGAAATTTCGTTTTTAAATTTAACTTCTCCTTCTTGGAACAAATTCACTAAAGTCAGAGTCTCACTTTTTATAGCCTCAGTAACTGTTTCTGGATTTTCCAAGTCAATTCAGCTCTAAGCTGAAGTAATTATGGCACATGCTATAAACCATAAGCACTGTAAACTCAGCATGGACTGCTATATCACCATCTTGAAAGTATATCAATCTCCTTTTACTCTAATTTGTTATACACACTGTTTCGTTGGTTGCTTTTTCTTACCCTCACATTCATCGATTAAAAGATACAAGAATGGCGCCTATTCCCAACTCATGAAAAGGTAGGCCACTTTTGGAACCATGAAACTTAGAATTAAAATGGCTTTAGACTAAAAGTGAATAAATTGTACATTATTCTCCATGTTGTCCCTTCTGTTGGAAAGCAGTACACTGTTAACTTAGAGGCTATTATTAAATGAGACTGTGTGTACTGCTATCAATGAGGATCCATTGGCTGCACAAACTATCGTAGCCATACTTACTAAATTCAACTTATTCCTGAATGCATAGAACCCATACAGTATGGATAGCTTTTTTCGTATGAGGCATCTCTAAGAAGTAGGCAATGAAACTTCGGATGTTTTCTCTTTAAGGATTGGCAGATAATGAAAGAATAAACCACTTGCAGTGCCTCATACCTGAACATTTCCTTGATGTTTATAAGATTTACAGAGAAATTCTTTTTCATTCTTTTTTCCTCATTTTTGCAAATGTGTGCTTATCCCAGTTTTGCCCAGGCCTGAATATGAAATGCCAGACTACCACAAGAAAGCCTAGGCATCGCAATATTTTCCCAGCTCAACCAGCAACTGAAAGTCTCATGAGACAGCTTGCATATTTCCAGCTCAAACTTGTAGAACCAAGATATTTACATAATTTATATAAGGTGGGGCTATATATACGTGGGATGGTTAGCTATAATAATAGCCAAATTTTCAAGTTGCTCAGTGCATGCAGCATTTGGGCATTCAGACCCTTACAGAATGGTGATAAAATAGTTGGTCCAAAATAATTTGGAGTGGGGGGGAAATTGCTTTTTACTACCTTTTTACTTGGTTCTAACAAATCTTTATTTTAGACCATAGGTGTTACTTTGTTTATTACATAATTATTACAACTTTATTTAGCACTAGGTGGTAGCCATTCAAGGGTTCAAAACAGCTAGCAATAGTTAGCTTCAGGGAATACTCAAATATTCACATCAGAGTGTTTGAGTAACTCTATTATGACATCCATAGATGTGACGCAGGGATAAAAACCTGACCCCCACCTTCATAATGAATGACAGAATTCTGGTTACACTGATGTATAAACTGGGTCAGTGACTGAGAAGATGAAGGAGACCTTGATGGGTACTACCAAAAGTTCCTCTGCTGTTAAACATCGATGGGTTATCATATGTCCTCTTATTTTCTAATTCAGGCTGTTCTGAACAGTTGGAACAGCTTCATAAGGCTCAGTAGCTTCAAAGAAAAATGATACCAACACTAAAGGTCTCCACACTGAAATATCTGTGATGACAGGAAAAAAAAAGGTAATATTGCCAGGGCCACTGTCCATAAGGAGATAGGTGCAATAAGCATGCTGTTTGCACTTTGATCTTGAATGAAAGGTCATTAAAAACCTCTCACTGACTGCAGATAGCACACTCCAGGAGCAACAACATGTATTCCAGTCTTAAAATACTGCAAGGTGGAACAAACTTAAGGGCTGCCACATATGATAAGATGCTTCAGGAAACTCTAAAAGATACAAGTCTCAGAAACCCAAAAGAAAACAATTAGTGAGCTTAAAAAGGACACATTTTTTTAGAAAATAATCATATAGCATCGTTTTCTAAAATATCTGCTGGCCACAAAACAATGTGCTTTCATGTTACTAATAGATTAAGTTACCTGTAAGAACCTATTCCTTCTCATACTAAAATGCAGCAGAATGCAAGAGGCATTTCTGAGACTGATTTCCCCACCACAGCACCAGTATATTTTAAAAAGAGGCAAAGTGCACTTTATAAGGAAATGAGAGAGGGCCCAAAATGCTTTTTAATTTATTTTTATAATAAATATCATTAAACAGAATTTTGAAGCCATATATTTTTATTTTGTATGTAATGCTTATAATGTAAAAAGGAGCCATTTCATGAAAAGGCTGAAATAAGCAGTTGCTAACAATGAAGTCACTATTTTATTGAAACCTGATAAACTTTCCTGGATAATTTGGGAATTTTTAACAACATTTTTCAAAGCTGAAAAGAAAAAAAGGGAACCTCAAGTTTGGCAGAAATGAAAAATTATTTCTGTGGCAGCTTCATTTGGACATGGAAAACCTGTTTCAAACCGTTCATGGCTCCACCTCTAAAACTATTGGCTCACAAACTATTTATTGTGTACTATAAATAACGTATAACATATAACATAAAAATTAAATAGAATTGTTCTGGAGCCATAGATACAGATTGAGGGTTAATTAAACGAATGTGTGGGGAAAAATCTGTGTGAGATACAGGACTAGGGGTTCCCTGCTGTACCTATTTAATGAAGTCTCATCCATCTGATGGCTCCTGGACCCACTCTTCAACACTTCCACAAAAATGTCACATTCTTTATGGGGGAAAAGTGTAGAATGTGCCTTACCCACATCAAGTACACCATTTTACAATTCCAATCCAATTAATTAAGCCTCTATTCTTCATGCATGAGTGGCTGTCTCTCAGTTACACACCCAAGGCAAAGCTCCAAGGGGGCCAGCCAGCCAGCCAGCCAAAAAAAGAAGGTACGTTCCCAGCTCTCATTTACTTAAATACATATTTTTGGTAGAAACAAAATGTTTAAAATTACTTCAACTGAAAGTGTGTATATTTCTCCAGGGCCAGAGCATCAATAACTTATGTCTCAGGAAAATGAGCTTTTATTATTTTTATTTTTATTTTTAATGCAGAATCATAATTAAAGCAGGGAGGAGAGGACAGCCTCCTCTGTGAATGAGAAAATTAGACTCAGTGTAGTGAGATGGGAGGGTAGAAGGAGACTTCTGATGCGTGATTAAATGAGGAAGCAGTATGGTGAGGGCAGATGAGACACAGCACAGTGGGAGTATGGAGAGCATGGTGAAAGATATAAACAGAAGACAAGATGTTAAAGTACCATAACCTGACTTCACTCCTGAAGAGTTAAAAATGAACTGATCATCTGTCAGGAAACCACACAAGAGGGGGGAGGTCTGATTCCAGGCCCACCTCCCTGAGTAGGAATATTGCTCTTATCTGATTAAGGGAGAAGAATAACTATTTTCTTCTTACTGCACAGCATTGCACTGGTATTTTTAGCACTCGGTTTCTAAGTATGTTTTCTACAGATCATCTGTCATTTCAGTGTTAGAAACAACCAAGCTATTTTTCTGTGTCTGAGTCTCTTCATTTATGCACTTGGTTATTCTAATTATATTGATCAAAACCTCAGTCAAATTCACTGTACTGCCTGGACACCTGAGATCCAGCTTAGGTAAGCACACGCTCAGGTTCTCTCTTGTACTGCAACCTCACCCCAGAATAAAAGTGCACATTACAAATAGCAACATGTATAAAAAGCTATGCCTGCCACCTCAGTATAACCCGTGTCTCAATGCGAGGTGACAGACAGGGATGAACTCTTCCAAAATTAGTAGTAGAAAATGTTCCAGCTCCATCTTATTGCCCACCAAATGGTATTACTCTCTATGGGAAGAATCATGTTAGTGCTGCCCCAAGGCAGTGGCTGTCATTGTGAATAGTCAATCCTTTTTGTGAAAAAAAAAAAAAAAAAACCAACCCCACATCGTAGCCATTCTTGGCTTGTCAGAGGAATTTGGGGTGGGGGTTGGAACTGGCAGGCCTTGCTGGTACTGTAGCATCAGCTCTCCCCTTCTTTTCCCAGCGACGGTTTCTGTGCCAATATGTACAAAATGCCAGTGCAAGTATGTCCTTAACAGGTGCTATTAGACCAGAAGATTGTTTCACCTGTTGCAATTACACCTTAGAACTTTTTTACACTTTTCTGCAGAGGTGATATTTCCCAAATGCAATTCTGTTTTCCAACTGGATTGCAAATTTGAGGCATTTCACCCATTTACATATCCTTTCAATCTGTTATCATTGATGCTAGAAGGGAAAAATCTGAAACAGAAAGGGAAAGGTGACAAGTCCTAAAATTAAAAAGTTATTGATTAAGCCATTTGACTTGTTCTTTCATTCCAGTATCGTACTCCAGGAAACAAATGTTTAATTTATTTTGGATAAAGGGATTCAATTTGTGATAATGCCATGAAAATATAATATCCTTACAAACTCAGATTTCTCATAGGAAAATGTTAATGAGTCTTTTCTGTTACACTAGAAATACTGTGTAACAGAGCTGGTTGACTATTACCCAAACAATGTTTCTGAACATTTGTCAGAATTGTTACTTGGTTGAAGAAAATTCGTATCCCATTGTACTTACGATTTGCCAACATTTGCATGAACAGTTTTTGTTTAGGTCGAGGTTGGTATGTTGGTATGTTCACTAGGGTGTATCAGTTCATTCAAAAACAGAGAACAGATACAGTATCAGGTGATTAAAGGACCAACCACAATCATCATTGCTAAGAATAAATGTTTTACTTTGCAAGCAACCTGTAAGATCAAAATTGTTGATTAAAAATGCAAACATACTTGATATTATGCAAAGTCTTGTTTACATATTATTCTTCTGCAGAAGAAGGATCAATGCCTAATTGTCAAATGCAGTTATTAAACATATTGCCAGAATTCAGACTTGGTCCACAAATATTCATTAAAGGCAAAAAAAATTCAAAAAGTTATCACAATTCCTTCACTGCAATTGACTAAACAGCATGTATTGTTTAATAGCATAAAATATTGTTTTTCTCACTCCAAAGTGTTGTTTTTTTTTAAATACAAGGAAATATAAAGAACTAAGTCTTTGTCTTTGTTTTGATGCATTGGCAACATTACAGTCCTAATCAGAGCACTCAATCAGAACTGGCCCTTCTTTGCACATAGTGCTAATAAAAGACATTCATTGCCACAAAGTGCATAACCTAAAGTTATTTCAACAAAATAAATGCCTTTGAAATTGTGAGAACATAGTTCATCAGCTCTTCCCTAAATTATAAAGTACACTTCACCAGCAAGCACTGCATTCTTTCTAAATATTAAAATTTGACATATTATAATTTCATAATTAGGGCTTTATTTGGGCTGGAGGAATTGCTGGATTTTTAAAATTCTCATCACGTTCTTCAGAAAGATTTTTACTTTTTTTTTAAAGGAAGTCATTAGTGCTGGGGAAAAAAACCCTCTAAAACGTCATCTGAATGTTGCCAATGCAGTAAGTTATACCTGAGTCTGTAAAGAGTCTGAAACAATAACATTGAAAGGTAGGATTTGCAAAATGTGTTGTAACATATAAGATTAGTTCAGATACCCCACAATAATCTTATCTGAAAAATTTAAATGGCAGCTTTTGTAACTATTTTATTACCCCTAAAACTGATAAAAAAGGAAAGGGTCAGTAAAATATCAGTGGTCTCACACAAGGTGGATTTAATAATAAAATCACTGATTTCAATAGGCAGTTGGCTCACCTCAAGTTCTAGGATTTGGTCATGGAGCTCCTCTCCAAATACACCAGGTATGCTACTGCACTCCCTCTGGCCCATGTTAAGACTCCCCTAGTGAAGGACGTTTTGGTGTTCATCTGACTGAATAGCCATGAGCTGTCACAGAATGAAGGTAGGCAAGACCAGTGGAAAGCAGTCAGTACACGTAATTTCATTCTGCTCTAAAGCACCCTAGCAGCCTCTTCTGGAAAAGAGAGCCACTGGCACAGCTCTAGCGAGCTCACAGTTCGTGGTTGACTTTGGACCGGTCATTGCTCTCAGCCCAGATTTGTCATAGCCACCCTCCTGTTAGTTTGCAACGAGGAGGCATCAAACCCATTTCTCTCCCATTCTGCTCAAGAAAGTGAAGGGAAAAAAAATATTTTCCGTATCACAGCAACTTCATTCTCAAGAGCAACAGAACTGGACAAACCCAACTGTAGGACTGAACACAAATTCTGGATTGAAATAGCGGTTTTGGATGAAGTTGCAGCTAGGGGCCGATATAAACTTTATGATAGTTGTCCATGCACTCAACTGAAATTCTAAATATAAACCACCTTGAACTCTGGGACAGTTCAGCTTTGTTTTTCTATGTCTTTCCAGTGAACCCAACGCCAGTTTTAAGTTTCTCATGACTTTTAGATTTTGTTATAAACATTTTCACTATTCTCCTCATGCATTATTTCATTTACTGTGAACTTAGTAATTAATTGTTGGGGTTTTTAGTAACTGTGTTGGGGATTTCTTGTAAAGCTTTTTGGCTGTGTTTGTTTTTAGAGCCTATAAATCTTACTGTATTTTATAAGACAGGATTACTCAGACTAAGATATTTAGTAATATGTTGAACTGTGTTGTTTTTTTGTTTTATTTCTTAAAGAACTGTCATAAAGGTTGTAGGTATTTAGTGATATTAATTAAGAAGCATAGTAGTTAGCAGATTAAACCAGTAGTTTCCTTTACCTACTCTCATGCAATACATATTCTTATTCCTTTCCTTCTTTCTCACTGATAGCCTCCTAATATTGTCAGGGTTGATGTCATCATTCATCCACTCCAGAAGGATATATTCACTGGAAACTAATTAGTTGGGAGGGATAGTGTGGAGGGAAGTCCAATCTATTTTAGCGATTTAGATTTTTTTTTAGAAGTGTTTTTCATGAAACAGTGGTTCCTAATAGGGTATATTTCTTTATACTAGTAGTTTTCTCATTGTTGACTCATTCTCCATTCATTCTTCCTCCCCCCTGTAGCAAAATAAGAAAAACAGATTACTGTAAATTTTGGCACAGAAAGGTATTTGCATCATTTTCTTAGAAGTCACGTGCTTTGGATTTCCTCTTGTTTATGATATATTGAAATGTCTTCCAGATGTTTTTAATTATAAAAAGTTTTCAGGAAAGCAAAGTAATCCGTAATAAAATTTCCTCTACATTTTTTAAAATAGTCAATAAATTAGTGTACTGTAGCTTATCAAACTGCCACATAATTCTACGTTTGACCCCAGTGCAGCAAGTTCTGGCATTTCCTTAGACAGCTAGTTTGGTCAGAAGCATAGCAGGCTTCCTCAGGCATACTTTCAGTTCCTTTTCCAAGGGAGAGCGTTCCCTTCCTGGGGCCAAGCCGACAGTGCGAGCGCTCATTGGTGCGAGCGACTCTGACTTCCTACACAAACATAACCACCTCTGCTGCACTGGCTTGGAAGAAGCAGATGTGTGACATGCAGTATGCCAAAGTTTGGATTCAGGACAGAGAGAAAGAGAAAATATTTTAGCTGCTAGTACATGATGCTGATGCTGTGCTGCATGAGGATATTTTCATTTATAAATTTTGGGCAGGTGCCCAGATTGCTGTGGTAAAATCTGGAAGAAAGTGCAATAAAAATAAGAAGATCAGTTCAATTTTCAGGGACATATATATGGACGGGGGGAAGGTTTTAATCATACAAGACATTTTCAAATGGTCAAAGAACTAGACAGGACAATGGCTATGAATCCTTAAAAACCTTCCCTGAATCTACTGCCTGTATTCATTCAGCTAACTGTTTGTTCATCCTAATGACACACCTGACGAGCGTGCTTACTCTAAGCCTGTATTTATATCAGGAGTTAAGGTAGGCAGGCTAAGAGGAAATAGAAACTAACTTTGCCATTCCTGTGATTTTTCAAGCTGTGTGTGTATGTGTGAGTGTGGTGGGTTTTTTTCTCAGAAATTTGTTACTAGAAAAAATCAAGATCTGAAAGAAATGTATAGCTTAGCAAACATCTTGGTGAAAGAATTATTAGGCATTGAACGAGACTTGCTGTTGGTTCATGCGTTTAGTGGCCTGCATGGATCTTTAGGTTTGTCCTTCCAAGAGATCTCTTTATCTCTGGGAAACAGGGACTTCAGCCGGTGTCCTGCAAGACAGGAATACACAAAAAAGTAAGTATATGCATTTGGTACTAGCCAGATATGAGGATTTTGTGGCACTCTGAGGCAAATGTGAGGCATTAGTCAAACGGTATGATATTGGGAACTGTAAAAGTGGGAAAGCATACAGGATCCTAATAGACTAGATCCTCCTGCTTGTCAGAATCAGTTCTCTTCCAGAGGTGGGAAGGGAAGAAATTGCACCAAAAAACATCTTTGTATGACATTTTGTTTTTTTTCCAGAGTATCTAAGCTCAGTAGGACTTGTAATAAAAGCAAATTACTGTTAATGTAGCTATCCCACATCCTCAGGTGGTATAAATGAATGAATGGTGAAAGTGAGCTCTGTTGGCTTGTACCACTCGAGACTCTTGCCTTTTCTCACTAATTTGCCTTGAGTACTATTTCATCAGCTAGATTTGCAAAGAACAGTTAACAGCCATGCAAAACTCCAAGCATTTTTTGCATTAAGAGGATAAAAGCAAAGATTTCCCCTTGCTATTGCATCTACTTGTATTTATTTAAGGACAAATCATGCTTGACAAACTTGATCGCCTTCTGCAACAAAGTAACCTGCTCAGTTGATGTGGGGCGAGCCGTGGACATTGTCTACCTGGATTTTTCCAAGGCTTTCGACATGGTTCCCCCCAGCCTCCTCCTAGAGAAACTGATGCATTCCGGTCTAGACAAGCAGTCTGTGTGGTGGGTGAGGTAGTGGCTGACAGGCTGCACCCAGGCAGTGCTGGTAAATAGCTCTTTTTTAAACTGGCAACCTGTCACAAATGGGGTCCCCAAGAGATCAATATAGGGTCCACCACTGTTTAATTTTTTCATAAGTGAACTGGATTGTGGGATCAAGTGTACCCTGACAAAGTTTGCTGATGATACCAAACTGAGTGGGGAAAGAGACACCTTGGAAGGGAGAGCCACCCTGCAGGAAGACCTGGATAGGCTGGAAGAGTGGACTGACAAGAACCTTATGAAGTTCAACAAGGACGAGTGTAAGGTCTTGCACCAGAGACGATATAATCCAGGAATGCAGCACAGACTGGGATCTACCTGGCAGGGGAGCAGCTTTGTGGAGAGGGACCTGGGAGTCCTGGTGGACAAGCAGCTCAATGTGAATGAACAGCATGCTGCAGCGGCAAAGCAAGCCAACAGGATGCTGGGTTGCATCAACAAGGGCATCACCAGCAGAGATAAAGAAGTCATTATCCCACTCTGCTCAGCACTTGTCAGGCCACTCCTGGAATACTGCATTCAGTTTTGGTCCCTGCTGTACAAAAAGAATGTGGACAGGCTGGAGAAGGTCCAGAGAAGAGCCACAAGGATGATCAAAGGACTAGGAAGCCTGCCATATGAGGAAAGGCTGAGAGAATTGGGTTTGTTCATCATGTTCCAGTATTTAAAGGGTGGCTACAAAGAAGATGGAGAGTCCCTTTTTACAAGGAGTCACATGGGAAAGAGGAGGAGTAGTGGTTACAAGTTGCTCTAGGGGAGATTCTGATTGGACACAAGAGGAAAATTTTTCACAATGAGAACACTCAGCCTTTGGAATAATCTCCCCAGGGAAGTGGTGGATTCCCCATCATTGGACACTTTTAAGATTCGGCTGGACAGGGTGCTGGGCCATCTTGTCCAGGCCGTGCTTTTGCCAAGAAAGGTTGGACCAGATGATCCTTGAGATCCCTTCCAACCTCGTATTCTGTGATTCTATGATTATTGCAAAAGCAGCACAGCACAGAATTTGGACCCAATTTAGCAGAGGAGACAATTCTAAGAAATAGATCTAAGATACGTGTCCCCTTTACACCTCTTAAAAACAGTAACTTGAGTGCAGTCTTGCCATCAAAATAGAAAATAGAGATAAACAAGTTGAATTTTTTAAAAGGCTCATGGAAGTAAATTACTTGTGATTTAGAGCTGATCTGGGTAAGGATGGTGGCAGGATATGAGACGCAAGGAGGACCCTGCTGACCTCATTACAGTGGCTGAAAAACTTGATCAAATTTTGAAAGGGACTTACACTGCCCTCCCCACCCGCCTCCAAGCTTCCTCGCCAAAATCCCCCCAGGTTTTGAGATGCCAGAATCTGTTGGTCCCCATTCTTAGAATACTTTAAGAACTGTAGATCCAGTTATTTCTTGACAAGAGTTGTGCAGCACCACTGATGCTGGCTGGTCACGCGTTCCTGCATTGCCTGCACTCCATAAATGCTGTTCTCAGTACCCAGGCAAAGCTGCCACTCAGACCAGGGGAAGTTTACGTTTGATTTAGGCTGAATATCATCTCATCTGCTGCAGTAGGTTTCTGTGGTATTTGTCTTTATCTCATCTTTTAATGTTAAGGCAGGAAAACCTCTTGCCATTCTGATGCAGTGGTAATGAGGACCCTTACAGACAGTGGTGAAGGGAGATGAACCAACTCTTTGGAAAACAGTGTGTTATTAAATGTTTGACTGCAGTTGGTTTGTTTATTTTTTTGCTGGACACTAGCAGTACCTTGTGAGACAGATGAGTTACTGGGTTGTCAATATAAAGCTGAGTCTCTTTACTCCTAAATATTTCCCATGTGGAGAGTGAGGGGATTACAGTGCTAAGGAGAATTTTCACAGGAGACAGAGCAACCTCAATGGTCAAAGTCTGATCACTGCTCTTGCAGTGATCTTGCTCACTCATTACCAGCACAGGTGAGTTGAGGAGAATGGAGCTAGGAAAAAACAACCAAAGCAGAGGATAGACATGTTTCAACCAAACTTACGAAATTCTGTACCAACCAACCCTCTGTTAAATTGACCTGCTGTTACCTAATCCTATTTTGTGATGAAAATCTGCAGGCTGGTGTGGTAGTGCCCGGTCCTTGTGTGTCCAAACCAACAGAGAGTAGCAGTGGTGATTTTAAAAAGTTGTGAGATTTGGCTTAGATTCCTTTTTATTCCACTACTCTTCTCTTGCACTAGAGTCGAGCTTGATCCCGCTGCCAAGGGGGTGCCCTGCACCTGCGGGCTGTTGCTGGCCCCAAGCTGCAGGCGCTGGCTGTGGGGCAGTGGCACAGCTGTCCCACTGAGGGGGAAATGGTGGGCAGCGCTCTGCCAAGTGACAGTGGGTCCTTTTGAGCCTGTGAAGTGTCAGCAGCGTTTTTCTTAAGCAGTGATTGTCCTCTAGACACAATTTCACGGGCAGAGACAGGCAGTTGTGCTCCATATACGGGCGTACAAGCTCATCCTTCCACAGACTGCTATGCTGGCAGCCTGAGGCCTCGGTACGCAGGGAAGGAAACTGGTGTTTCACGGAAAAACCTGAGGAACTTAAGAGAGAAAAGGTGAGCTACAGGTAACAAAGAAAGTGTAGCTTGCTTTGGAAAAGGGATTTGAAGTGCTTCCTGATATTTTTGTTGAACTAAAACTGTAGAAGCCATGCTGTAAATGTCAGGGAAGGAGACTCAGGGAGGATTACACAGCTTTCAAAATGGCGGCAGTTACTGACCTTCGTCACTTGCAAGGGGCTTACTGAGAGCCATGAGGGGAGCAGAAGCGATGCTGGTATCCTGTCTTTGGAGGTGTTACACTGGGTCTAAAACACCTGAGAACTGGCTTTTATTTTCACATTTCATTTGCTCTTCACAGCTGCAAAAGGCTCGAGAGTGAAGGAGAAATGGGCCCAAGGTCTTTGGGCAGCTGTTTGTGGGAGTGCAGTTAGGTGTCTGCTCCTCAGCCTACCTGTAGGAATAGGGCTGGGGAGGAACTTGTGGGATATTTGCTGACTGGCTAATCCATCAGGGGATATTTATTTGTTCATTAATTTATTTTATGAAGATTGTACAGGCTACACAGTGCAGTTCCTCACTGATCAGTCTTTGTTCAGAGTTTACAAACCATGACTTGATGAGAAGTACAACAGTATAGTCCGCCTCCTGCTTTTGGCGCTAGTGGTGTACAGCAGGTTACTTGGGGACAGACTGTAAAAACAAGCCACAATACTGTGCCTTTGTAGAGACTGTTATTCCACATTTTTTTTATTTTTTAAAAGTTTTTAAAGGGTATAAACAGGACTTTGATATCCCCATTTCACTGGACTGGAAAAGCAATTGAGTTAAGGAGTCTGTCCACACAAAATTAGAAAATAGAATGCTGGCATAGCTTTCTGTTACGTTAAATTTCTGTTAAATAAAGAGGAAGCAAGGAAGCATACAAGAGGTGGAAGCAGGGTCATGTCACCCGGGAGGACTTCAGGGACACTGAGCGTGCAGGGATGGAGTGAGGAAAGCCGAAGCCCTTGGGCAGTTGGACCTGGTAAAGGGTGACAAGAAAAGCTCCTGCAGGTATATCGGCAGCACAAGGAAGGGAAAAGTGGGCCCACTGCTGATGGGGTTAGTGAAGAAGACAGAGCCAGTGTCTTCTCAGAAGCACCCAGTCAAAGGACAAGTGGCAACGGGTACAAACTGAAATACAGAAAATCCTAATTAAACATAACCCCCCCCTTTTTTTACTGTAAGGGTGATGGAACACTGGAACAGATTGCCCAGAAAGGTTGTGGAATCCCTGTGCTTGGAGGTAATCAAAACTGGACTGGACATGGCCCTGAGCAACCTGTTCTTGCTGACCCTACTTTGAGCAGGGGTTTGGACTGGGCAGTTTCCAGATGTGCCTTCCAGCCTCAACTATTCTTTGATTCTGTGAAATTCTATAATTTGCAATTTAAACCAATAGCTGTGCTAACAATCTGGACTAAATTAATCTCTCTGTAAATCAATTGAATATTCGTTATCAAAACTCTGTCAACTTAATTTAACCTAAACCTAAGCATTCTATAAAAGCTTTTATTGAATGAGAGGCCAGCAGAAATGTGTGCAGCTTTTGATTCCAATGAAATCAACCTGTGTTTTTTTTAACAAATAGTCTTTTCTGAAAGTGAAACTGGCTGGAAGCAAAAGTGAAACTTGCTTTATTGCTTTTTGTTCAAGCTGAGAGAAACAGTAAAAGTAAATGGAGGTCATAGGTAGTGCTAAGTAAACTGAATTAAAAATATGAATTTGTTTACGATAGCAATGCCACTTTAGTAATACAGTGAAGAAATTAGAGTGTTTACTGATACCCTGTTTGATATTTTATTTGAGCTTTCTGTAGGTCTTCCTCTTTTCATCAGATTTCTCTGCCCCAACTCAAGTGCTTCATGGTTGTAAATACCTGTAAGATGCGAGTTCCTATAATTTGTATGTGACTGTAAGAGGTAGACTAGTGTAAATCATGCTAACAAAGTGAGTAATTTACTCTGGAATGAGTGCAGCCCACTGCTGTCATTGGCTCCGGGAGGAGGGATGCCCATTTGTACCTATGTGTGCTGAGAAAGGTGAAGGCTGAGTTAAAGCAGATCAGGCCTGCTTTACTTTAAACCTTCCTGTTAGCTATTTTGCTGATAATTCTGCCTGATCCTAGAGTCCATTTCTGTTCTCGGATTGCTAACTTGCACACATTTCTTTTGCCACTTATACCCATGAATAACCATTGTGTTACTTGCCATCCTGCGTGCTGTCTGCAGCTACAGTGGCTGACCATAAGCTACGTATGGTTGACTGACTCCTGGGAACCAGTATACCTGTTTTGCCACCCCTTGATGTGGTTGGGCTCACTTTAAGTAGCATGTTATGCAATGTGGATTAAATTAATATATATTACATAGACTAGGGGGACTACATGGGACTTAGAGAGAATAGAGTCCACCAGGCATCTCCCTAGCTGGATGTGGATAGCTGAGAGCATTTTTTTCATCACTCCTAAACTAAAATAGAAGAGGTCTGTGACCCCCTTCATTCCTTAAGCAGTGTGTGGGAGTTTGTGGCTATTTAATTCCTTCTGTTGTAGGCTTTATCCATACTGGTTATATATGATATATAGATATAGATATTCCTTCATATACCTGCTACATAGACTCCCTCCTCCTTCCCTTGGCAGCGATGCTGATATTTGGCAGGAACAAGGACCTTTTCTTGTCCCTTTTATTATGAGTGAACTTCCAATACATAAAGAGATTCTTTTTTAACTAGTTTAATATGCACAGTTTTATCTTATTTATTTTGTCTTTATTCCAGCTCCATTTTGAAATGACTCGCTGTAAAAAAATTACTTAAATTTTTGAAGTTCCTTTTTAGTGTAAGCTCTGATTCAGCCTCTAGCAATGCAAGATACTGTAAACCAATAATGCTAAGTCTTCTTTTCTTAATTCTTAAATGTTTCCCTTCCTCCTTCCCTTGTGGAATAGGTGAGAAAAGCAATTGCCTCCACTGCTTAATGCATCACAACTCAAAAACTCATTCCATCCATGTAGTTTTGAATCCCAGCCCAGCTGGTGGTTCCTAGATTTCAGGCTCTGAATATAAGTTCAGCACTTTTAAATTAATCACTCTGAACAGTACTTCTGTGAAAGAATTTATTTTTTTTTCGACTGGAAGGTTTTCCTGATTTTTCAGATGCAGACCCTGAAAAAAGAACATTCTCATAAATGTACCAAATGCAGAGAAAAATATTAACATTTTCTGTTTTTTTTCCTGTTTCTTTAAAGAGCTGCTTCCCTTTCTGTTGTCTTTCAGTGCAACGAAGATGTGTGGGATATGCTACCTTTGCATATACCTGGCCTTGTTCTTACTTATTTGCGAAGTGACTTCATCAAGATTAAAATGGACACTTCCATGTTTTTGCAAAGTCCTCTCTTTTGAGGAGCACTTTTTATCTCCTATCATGAGAAGTTAGTGGGGAAAAGAGTCTCCTTTTCATCTGCTGGCTGTGGACAGTCCTCTTCAAAAACAAGTTCATGGGCAATGTCCGAGGTCTCACCGGGAAGCTTGCGTTTTAATAATTTGCCTGCTTATGAAAACATTATCTACTGTTATCTTCCTCTATTTGAAGAGGGTAGATTTAGAATAGATATTAGGAAGAAATTTTTCTCTCTGAGGGTGGTAAGGCACTAGAACAGGTTGCCCAGAGAAGTTGTGGAAGCTCCATCC
Source organism: Ibidorhyncha struthersii (assembly GCA_013398815.1). Lineage (NCBI taxonomy): Eukaryota > Metazoa > Chordata > Aves > Charadriiformes > Charadriidae > Ibidorhyncha > Ibidorhyncha struthersii. The sequence continues at coordinate 248,414 of VZSZ01011573.1, forward strand.
CTGGAGGTGTTTAAGGCCAGGCTGGATGGGGCTTTGAGCAACCTGGTCTAGTGGAAGGTATTCCTGTCCATGGCAGGGGGGTGGGAACTAAATGATCTCAAGGTCCCTTCCAACCTAAACCATTCTATGATTCTATTCTGAAAATAGAAACAATGAAAATGTATAATGAGCTGGGATACATTTTCAGTTTTGATCATTAGCACACAGCCCTGGTCTCCATTCTTAGTTTCTTATTGATGCTAGTTGGATTGATTAAGTAGGGTGTAAAGAAAATCACATAGTTTTCTTTTTTAGCTTTTTCCCCAAGGATGTTTGTTGAGTGCCATGCTGCTTCCTACCATAGAGGCAGACAGAGTCTCTAAGGTGCTGGTTTCTTTGTTGAACTCTGAATGGGAGACGTGCTTTTCTGGTTAGTCTGGGCGAGTTTTGTTGCAATTTAATGCAGATAGTTAAACACAAAGCTACCAAGGGAGGTTTCTGAAAAAATCTTGTCTGTATTTATAATGATTACAAATAAATAATGTCAAAATAAATACGGGAAGTATCATCATCTACTTCTAATATTTTATTCATAGTAGTATTCACATTGTAAAAAGAGAAAAAATACAGACAACAATTTTGCAGTCAGTTCAAGGTATCTCCTTGCTTGCATTGAGTTGGCTGAAAATGAGTATCATTTCAATGAAACTTCTTAACTTTCTAGTTCATTTTGAAGCATATTGAAGAGCTTCCATTTTTTTTTTTTAAATAATGTACACTTTGAAATAAACTTGAGATACTAAAATATTTTTTTTTTAAGAGTTCACTCTTTTCTTTTAAGACATAACCATTTTTTATAACCTTTTGGATAATGTTTTCAGTAAAGTATTTAAATGAGCCACTGATTGACAGATATCTCATGTTAAACGTGGGAATTTTGTTTAGGTTTTTTGCAAAGTTGAACCTCCTGTGTGGAAAAAGGGTCTGACGAAGAAACAATGAAAATGAAACCCAACAGGAACAAAAAAAGAGCAATCTGAAAAATCATAAACTATCTTTATTCACAAGCAGTGAGTTCCTGGGCCAGAATCATTTGATACTCCTCGTTTCTGGAAGAAGGAGCATGGAAAAGAACAACAGGCCTGTAGTTTGTCCTGCCTTTCCAGATGCTTGTTGCCTCCCTACTCCAGTATGGTGACTGGCCTGCTCATATGAGAATCCTTAACCTGTATTCCTCAAAAAGTGAACTGGACTATCTTAATTTATTTAAATAATACTGTCATTGTAAGTCAGGTTTGTTTTCACTAAAACAGGTGAGGTCATAAACAAGCAATCTTAGCGAACAGATTTGAGATTACCCCCAGGAATGAAGCAATGACAAGTTACTGATCATAGTAGCCTTTTCAGCTAGCAGAGCTCTGAGTGGAGGAGGATCTGTGAACACAGTACACTTGGTTGACTATGAAAGGCAAATGATTGAGGAAGGGCATAAGATGAGCCACATTAGACCCAACAGCTCATCTAGCCTTGTATCTTTGTCCCAGGTGTGGTCAAAAGTTGAAGAATGTAGATATTCCCCCCTGGAATACTCTTCCAAAGACAAACAGGCTGTCCTGACCAGCCAGAAGAAGGATTTCTCTACTTTGTAGACCTTCATAACTTTTTTCTCCAAGAATCCAGTCACTTACTCAACTTGTGCAAACTTTTGCATCCGTAGTGACATCCTTCTTCAAGGTGTTCCACAGCTTGACCATACATTGCATTGTTTTGAGTGTGGTATCTGCTAGTGTTGTTTGATGCTTCTGAGCTCTCATATTGGAAGAAGTGGTGAATGGATCCCCATTTATCCTTGCCACACCACTTATGAATTAATAGGTCTTTGTCATATCCTCCCTGTGGCATGTCTTCTGTACTGGAGGATCCCAGTACATTTAGTTGTTTCCTGTCCACCATTCATTCTGCAGCTTCTATTGTCCTTGCCACTCTTCTCCAAGCCTTTTCGATTTCCATTATATCCATTTTAGAAGTGGGATCAGAACCAGATACAAGGGCTTTGTGGATTTACACACTGATACAATCATGCTCTCTATTTGTTTCGCAGTGATTCCTAACATTTAATTTGCATTTTTTTTTCCGACAACTCTGTTCTTTGAGGTGAGGTTTTCATTATCTATTACACGTCTGTAGTACTTGTCTGGCTATAACATTACTTATATTATGCTATCCAGATTTTCCTCTTCATGTAGTAATGAGCTTGGAGCCCATCATTTTATACGTAAAGTCAGAATTGTTGATTCCAATGTGTGTCACTTTATATTTACTTACATTAAATTTCATTGATCATTTTGTCACCCAGCAATTTGTCTTATCAAATCCTTTTGCGTTTCTTCACAGTCAGCCCTTGTCTTTACTACCTTAGTCATCTTTCCAGCCTCTGGAAGCATCTGAATCCCCAACCTTACTTCTGGAGCCTCTTTAAAAGCACACTTCCTAAAAGCTCCTGCTGGATGATGCTGACTAACGCTGAAAGTGTAAGTTCCAGGCAGCAGGGTGAAAAGAAGGCGCTGGAGGCAGGCTCCCGAAGGTGGAAAGCTGAGGTACTTATGCACTGCGCAGTTTTAATAATTGATAGTAGTTGAAACAGAGCTCTTGAATGATTGTGCAGGGTGCTGAAGAATATTTTTCCCCAGTTGGGCCCCTCACCATATGTACAGTATTATTGCTGTAACTGTATTGTACCATGTAAATGAATGATTTATGTAGTGATTTATCCACTCTACCATGACTATGTGAGCAACCTCTATTACTAGATCATATTCAAACCTTTACAATGGCAATGCCTGCAGCTTTGTATTCCGGAGCATTACCTGCTCTTTAAGCAATAAGATCTGATAGGGCGTACATTATTGGCCGCTAGAGCATGCCTCCATGTGCTCAGTAAGCACATGTCTGGAGACTGCAGTCTGGAGCTGCATCCACAGAAGAAGCAGATTTCAGGCTGTCCACACAGTCGCAAAATTGTTTCCCTGGGAGGAGAGTGAACATTTGTAAATTTTATGTGAGACCAAAGAGCAGTTTGTTTTGCTTTTACTCAAACTGTTCCTAGATAAAGAAAAATGGTAGAGGGTTCGAAGAGACATTCAAGTGACAGTCATTCCTCGTCCAGATTTTAACTAATCATTCAGATATTTTTGACGAGTGATGCTGTGGTGGATTCTTCTGCCATTGTGGCAGGTACTGCTGTGAAATTCTTTACTCTTTTCCTTTGGATTCTAAGTCAGTTTCTTTCCCTTTCAAGTTGGTTTACCTGGCAAGTGAGCCACTTTGTGATCTTTTATTTTATGACAGAAGAGCTGTGGGACAATAAGCAATGGATGGAAAGCAATGGTGTTTTTAAATGATCACCAGGCTAAAATTAAAGCTGCTGTTGTCTGTGACCTACCTGATATCCCTGCACTGTCAGAGGCGTAGTGGTGTTGGACTATACAGACATGATCTTCTGCAGGAAGCTGCGTCTTGGGGCTTAGGCATCATTATGGGATCATTTGAGGAAACGTGCCCTTAGGTGGCAAGAAGTAGGTACCTACACTGTGACTGACAGAAAATCTCTTATGTCAGTTTGGCAATTCAACAATGAGTTCACACTGGGGAGGAAGAAGTAGATCCTGAGTGTTTACTACTCCCAGTATATTCTTTTTCATAGAAAGTGAAAGATCAAAAGAGCCTAGCTGCCAATGAAATGATATAAAAGTAGTAACTCGTCTGACAGACTTCTAAATACGTTTCTCCAGACTCATTTCAGCAGGGATTTAGCTCTGACTACCATTTATTTCCCATGCAGCTTTTCTGAGGGCTGGACTTTATTTCCTCATTCAGCCTCTTTTTTTTTAAAAGAGGTATCAGAAGCTTAAATACATCTGATGTTACATTCTTTGTAACAAACTGGGAAACATCCAAAATGTCCAGCTACCAGGAGAACTCTGCTGGAAGGGCAATTAGCCACAATGCCACATGTATAACCCCAGGAGAAGATAAGTGGGAAAGGTTTGGACCATAGTGAGTAGCCAGAGAAAGACGCAGAGGTGGTCTGGGCAGCATGACAGAGCATCCTTCATAGGAATTACAATTTAAGTCACATTTCCGTTTGCATTAATTGTTCAAAATTGCATTAATGCTATGAAATATAATAGTGTCCTCTATATTATAGAGTCCCTGACTCTGATTCCCAAATTGAGAAGCAAAAATCCTGGCAGAGAGGGGACCTCCATCCTGTCCTGTGTTAGAAGGAAACAACTTTTCAAAGTTCCCCAAAAACTCCATTTAAGCAGTTACTTGCTTTGTGGTTTTGGTATATATAAATATATATGTGGAGGCCCAAATGCTCCTACACAGAATCTATACAGATGCATATCCTGAAATTCTCACAGGTCCCTGAGGGCTGGACAAATCCTGCCGTAGAGCAGAATAATTCTTAATTTTCTTTTTTTGTTTTTTTCCCCCCTTTTTTTGCCTCTGGAAGAATGGAATCAGTTATCACTACTGTGGTAACTTCACATTTCTACAGTATATGATGCAACTCTGCAAACTTGGCTTGCAAAGCAGTTGATTTAAAACAGCAGAAAGAAGAAAGCATCCTAAGATTTGTTCCTCTAAATTTTATTATTGACATATGGATATGAAAGGGCATAATTTTGGTAGCTAGATCTAATCAGCACTTTGTATATAAAGTGCATCAAAAACACACATCAACAGCAGTCCATCTTAGTGTGTCTGCATTACAGATCGTTGTGTAGTGTAAGTTAAGCATTCCTTTCAGTTCTCCTGGAGCCCAGCTGGTCTTGCTTAATTTCACACTATTTTATATTCTGTTTATTACTGAGGCCAACAAATATTTTATTTTAGCTGTTTGTACATGTTAAACAAACATGGGATCCTGGTGGAATGTCTCTGGCAGAAACATGCTAATTCCTTATACCCTCAGAGTCCCTTCCACACTTGAAGGAGTAGGCTCAGCCAGTTAAATTAGGCACCCAAACAGGAAAACCACAGACACACGATTACAGTTTCAGCCAAAGCTAAATGGTGCAGCATGAAAGTCGTGTTGTTTGGCTTTTTCACAGTGAGGCCTGCATGAACAGAGACAGCTGGCAATGTCTCTGTCAGAGCCTGCCCACGGGAAGCAGGAGAAATGGGATTCCTGCTTCATGGAGCTGGCAGAATTGGTTTAGCTCTTCTCCGTGAAAAGATCATCGTAGGTATCCAGCAACAAAACAGCACATTTCAGTTTCCAGACAGTGTCTTACGTGCCCAGAGACTGGAAAAGTCTAAGGATTTTGGGCTTCGTTTTTCTGCAGGTTTCTGCCCTGATTGAGGTCACCAGGCCCTGAGCACTACTCACAACGTAGTAGAGAATCTCATGGAGCTGCTGATGTGTTTGCACTGTCAGGAGAGGTGGCGAGTACCTCCCGTGCTGGCTGCCTGATGGCTTGGTGGTTAGGAAACATGCACAGAAGATACTAATTTGGGCACTTGCAGGAATATTTCAAACCCAGTCTTCCACTTTCTTGCCAGTGCTCAAACCACTGGGGAGTTAGATTTAAAGAGAAAGGGGACTAGCATAAAACTCCATTTAAAAAAAGGAGTAGGCCTGCTGTTTCCATTGAAAGACTGTGGTCCAGACAATTCTGTGGTGTAACTCCAGGATAGCTAGAGTGTCGGAGTGGGATTGGATCCGGAGTAACGACGCAGTCTCAATATGAGTATGATCATTCTCCTTTATTAGGTGTTTTAGCAGAGTATATATAGACTCACAGCAGAAGCATACGTAGCTAACAACATAATGATTGGTCCAAACCCCTTATTCACGCACAACGCCCCCCAACTCGATTGGTTACGGCCCTCTGTCCACGCGCATAGCACACGCTGGTTCTCCTCCCCTCCGTGGTCTTGTTCCCAGACTCAGTCCTGCCTTTATGACAAGCAAGGCCCTCTTTCTTCCTCCTTATCAGCTGGTCACGGAGAGATCAAGGACAGCATGTGCAGGCCTCTTCACCCAGCTCAAATCCTGGGTTGCTCACCTGAATCAAATCATGACCTTTTCCTTTCAGGAATTCCTCCACACTAGACACACCTTTTTCTTTGTCTGTTCAGATACCTGAGCATCATGCATTCAGGGAGGTGAAAATTTAGATCCAACCTATGTTCATGCCTCTTCTTGGCTAGGTCTGGTGGCTCCTTCTGAGACCTATACCCGGTTGTTAGTGCCAATACTACCTAAGTTCTCATTCTTTGGTTTGAAAACTTAGGCATTAATACAAATTCTGTTGTGCACCCCTTGAATGGCTGGAGGTCCAAAAGTTAGGTGTACCAATGTACAACTTGTAATACTTCATTTACCTAGCCCTCAGCTACTAGGATGGTATGTACCTTAGAAACCCTTAAGAGAGGTAGAAATCTGAATATAGGCTGCTAGACCAGTACTTTAGAGAGTGACAGTGAATGGTCATTGTGAATATGGTCTGTCATGATGAAGCATAACTGTACTACTTTATTTATTGTTAATAGATACTAAGCTGTATATTGTGTTCTTATGCTGCCATTGCCAGAGTATAGCTGGAGAGTGCTTGGGACTATGAACTACTGCTCAGTAAAGCTGTCTGGTTTCACACTGTGTCCGTCGTGGAGTATATTAGACTGTGAGCCGTGGTGACTTCTGTTTTGCTTCTGAAGAAAGCTTGAGTGGTGTTTTTTAACTCTGAAACTGTAAGCAGTTTGGCCCTTGGATACCTTAAAGACGCAGCTTCACTACATGGGGTGCTGCAGCAATTTAGATAGGCTGCAGTAACCAAGCTAGCATTACCCTCATTTAACTGGCAAAGAGATTGTTCCTGTCTTTTAAAATTCTTCAGATCTGAAAATTATTTTCCAGCCCTTTGGTCCAGAAGAGGCCAGGCTTCTTGATTTAGCCCATGCATCTAATAGTAGCTAGTTTATTTTCAAAAAGACTGAGCCAAGTTGCATGCAAGCATTTTTTTGAATGACGGATCTTTTTTGTGATGGTTTGATGGTATTGTAGATATTGATTACAGTTTAGTAGTGTTCCCTCAATAAAAATTGCTCAGGCGTGGTATTTGGAGAATAAAATAACTTAAGAGTGATCAAAGACGTAGGACTCCTGGTTTCTATGTGAACTGAAATTTTGTTAGTCTTTTCTCATGTTGGTGGGTGGAAAAGGCCAAGGGATGGTTGTTTGCTTAATGAGGGCAGGATACAGCTGGGAAGAATCTTGAAACTCTGTTGCAGGGTCTGCAAACAATCTAGTCACATCAAATAGATGCCCACTGTTTGCCAAAAATCAGTGAAATAGGGAGATAATGACGGAGATAATGAGGATAATGAAATAAAGAAAAAGAGAGCACTGTTGTTCCTTAATACAGTGACCTTTTTGGAGATGTGTCATTTACATCAGCATTTGCATGAGTGTTGGCCCATGTTGATTTTACAATACTTAGTTGTGTGATGGCTTCTTACCAAAGCTGAGGAAGCACCCTGTGGCTGGCCTCACTCTAGGCTCGATAAGTTATTACAGTAATGCTGTACTTAATGGTTTCTGGAAAGTTGATATCTGTCTGCATTTGGACGCACACATTTTGGGCTAAATATTGAGAAATCACAGGTATGTAATCCTGGGTGTGCCAGCCAAGCCTGTAGAAAAAAGCTCATTAGGATTAATCCCTAACAGGGTGACTAATGCAAAGGGAATGAGGTACTTTCCTCCCTGAGACAGCAGAGATTTGACATAGCTTTCAAAGGGGCTCCACTGGAATGCAGTCAGTTGCTTTGTGCAATAGGTATGCTAGTTTATTTAATTTAGAACCACTTGCTTTAGACCAGAGAATACTATACTAAATTAAAGGAGATATATAGCAGCATACTCCACAAATATATTTAAAACAAAATATCTTACTCAGTTTGGAAGAAATGAGGTACATAATTATCCAATGTACATTAAGAGCATTAAAGGCAGCAGCATATGAAAGCTGTCTTACCTCCTGCTCTGCTCTTTGAGCTTTGCCAGATTTTTATGTTTGAGGAACCATATTTGTAAGTGATGCATTTGTTACATCCCATCTCTGTCTAGTGTTCACAGTGACTTCTACACGTAATATCAGGAAAATTAGCTGCATCCCAAGATTACTAATGTGGCCTTTTAGAAAGGAGTAGCTAAAGAAGACTCATTTTATTAACAGTTCTCCAGAGTCTTTCTTAGGTGGAATATTACTTACTGGTAACGTTTGTGTAAGACAACGGAATTTTTTCCTCGCAAGTGCTGTAGTCAGCTAATAGCAGTCAAATTCTTTTGACTGGTATGTAATTGTTAGCCCCATAAAAAGAAAAATAAATTGCTGTTTTTATCAATAAAGCTATACAGAGCCAAATGCCAACACAAAGAAAATTTCAGTATAATTTACAGTGTTTAACCATGTTGCACAGCATTCCCAAGTAACACACTGGTATTTGAAGTTTCAGATTGAAAACTTTATATTTTTCCTCTGCATTTTTTCAAAATTTCAGCTGTATTACATGTTTCGTTCTGGATAAGTTATCAGGCAGGGTGAGGATATTTGGAGATCCTTTCTAAAACTCTTAATCATTTTTCAAAGAAAGTTAACGGAAAGGGTAGTTTTTCTTGATAATCCTTTCAAAATTAAAATATAACACAAAAACACAATGTTTAAGTGACATTAAGGGTCTTACTTAAACCAACTAAAGCTGGGAAATTCAAAGTGAATAACTAACACTCTCTTGTAAACTGCCCTTATGTATTACAGCTGACAGTGGGGAAACAGAGGTTCAGAGAGCAGTTCAGATAATAATCTTAAGAGCTTGGATATTGCCTGAACCCCAGTAGTTGCTAGAGCAGGATAGCTGTCTCTCAAGATCATTCTTTCTCATGAGAGACATGGCATTTCCTTTTAATGGTCATGCTGAATGTGGCTTTTCTTTGGCTGGTTTATGCTTCTTTCCTTGGTTAACAGTAATGGCTGAGTATCACACAAGTAGTTTCCAACAAATAAGAGATCTAAAATTTGAATCTGAAGCCTGGAGGATCCTGATCCCAGGCTTGCTTTCTCTCCCATCTTTAGTTAAAAGAAACCACAACTATCCAGAACCTCCTTTTACTCTTTTAAATATCAGAAGGATCCAGATTCCCCACTGTTTTCATTTGGGGTCCAGGATGACCTTTTTTTCATTGAAACCAGTTCAGTATTCTGTGTTTATACACTTTATTAACTTCATATTGCCAGTATATCAGATAAGCATTAGTTAGGCACAGCAGGACTTGTTAAGGAAAATCTATTGTAGAGCTCCCATAATTCATGTGATTTATAGATCATTCTAGAAGTTTATTAAAATTCTCGAAATATCCTGACATATCTAAGAAAGGGGAGGTTTTATATGTCTTAGTGCTATTCCTTTAAGCTGAATGGCAGATTTTTGTGTAGAAAACAGAATTTAATATACCTGGGTTTTTTTTTTCAAATAAGCTAAAACTGCAGTTAATTGGAGGGAGCAGAGAAACTTTGCCTTTCAGCCACTAACACTAAGGTTAGCCCATATTTTACAGAACTCTTGCAAGCAGAGCCTGCAGACTCTGACTAATGTCAGAATCCTTTTTCAGTTTTTCTCTAAACACATTACTTTAAAATTTGCATAATTGTTTAAAGTTGCACATTTTGCTGATATTGCCCCTGTTAAATGATACAAGAAAACACAACACAACATTACATTACATTACCGACAAGATCAAAACAGAAAGTGACACTTTTATGCAGTTGTGTATTTTGTGAATCAGGGCAGTAATTGAAACATATTAATGATTTCCTTGACTCCCCCTTATCCTGCTCCACCCCGCTCCCCCTGAAACCGTCCATGTAAACTCTGAGGATATTTAACACATTTTAAGCTGTCCAGTTCTATGTAGCTCCTTGTAAAGTAATTTGGAATGATGATTCCTACTTGGTCAGACGTGCTCAGACATAAACTCACACATACACATAGCAGCACATAAAGCATGAACCTGTTAAGGATTTCACCTTTTAAGAAATGACAGAATAATTACAGGACAACATGTCCTTCATGAGTAAAAACAACTAAGCTAAAGTGCTTTTGAGGGCTGGCATGGCCTACTTCTCTTCTAGCAAGCTGCATAAATCATAAACTGCTAAGGGATTGATTCATACACTGAGTGATAACTATAGTCTATATAATGGTGTATATAAATGTGTAGATAACACACACATACACTGAACTGCATTCAGGTCTTAGTTACAGCTAGGCAACAGAACTGAGTTGATATAGCCTGAACCCTGACTTTGTATACATATAGAGAAAATGTAGAGAATGGACCGCGTCATTCCTTAATGAAGGATAAATAAGTTATTCCGTTTTCAGACTTCTTCAGGAGGGGATTGTAATAGTTGGTAAATTGGCCTCAGGCTGGAACTTAGTGTGTTAGAAGTTCTCAGTCCTGGAATGAATGTTCCTGGCTTTAAAAAAAAAAAGAAAGAAAAAGGGGTCTATCATCTAATTTTACCTGTTTGGGGTGAATAAAAATATAAGGGTTGACGTTTGCAGTGTTTTAACAAAAACATGCCTTAGCCCAAAAATAAAAACAACTCCAAAACAGAAATGTCATCTGGCTTTTCAAGTTACCTCTTATCTCTTACAGTGTCTTTCTGGTGAATAAATTGTTAAACTTCCTTGTATGTTTTTATGACCTGAAATCTTTCAGATGCTGCGGGTAATCTATATTAGTGGGAGGATGTTTCTTTCTCTGAACATTTTAACTGGACAGATTGTACATATGCGCTAGCATTACCAAAGGCCAGGTGAATCCTGAAGAGCTGTAAGCAAGGGTAACTCAACCTCTGAAGGTTATCCAGAGATTTAAGCTGCATGAAAATTATACTTGTCGGAAATACCTACTCTTTACAGGCAGGGGTGCTTCTTTTTCTTGCACATAATTTTAGCGCCAGAGTTTCAAAGGCACACTTAATAGACTTCTTTTTGTGTACAAAAACCTTTGCCCCTTAATACACAGTGGCACATTGGTTGGTCTAGATAGCTAACATTTGCATGCATAGGCAGTGGATTCTGTCATTTATGCATGTAGATAATAGAATTTACATGCACAAAACTCATTTGGACTCGGCCTCAGAACAGATTGGGAGGACAGGTATTTAAGATTTGAGGGACAGATGCACAGTAGGGGACTGCTGGGGTAAACGGTGGTTGAGTCTGGAATATTGAAATAGGGATGCTAAAGAGAGGATGAAGACAGTGCTCATCTGTGTTTGAGTTGTGCTGAAAGCAAAAAGATTTTAAATACAAAGAGCAAGGCAAGAATGATATCAAAGGTCACCTTTCAATGTGAAGAGAACTCTAACTTGAAACATGAAATTTTCTTTTCTTTTTGCCGTATGGTCTCTGTCCAGTGATGGCCTTTAATGTCTTCCATGAAATTTCAGCCAGAGCCTAGTAGTACATGTCACTGATACCAAGTCATTTAGCAGAGACTGTAGACATTTAAGGGCAGATCCTTCAACTCAGGTGAGTTTTTTAGGCCCACTGAAGTAAATGCAGCAATTTTGGGTTTGTGCACTCTGAGAAAAAGTGCTTGAATATTTAGATTCTTTCAAAACTACATCTATTTGTAGAGTATCTGTCTATTTGATCTTGGTCAGCCAGAATAACATTCTGGTTGTGAAGTTCAGGGACATCTTTTACAGTGTAAGAGGAAATTGGTACGCAGATCTAAATGTTGCCATTTGGTACCCCAACTAAACAAAACTTGTAACCCACAGCACGACCACAGCACACAGGAAGGTATCATCTAGAATCTGACTATGAAAAGCCTTTTACATTTTAATATTGCAGTGGTCATTCAGCCTAGCCCAAACCCACTCTTTGCTTAAATAAGATCTCGCTGAAATTAATGAGTCCCATTGGAGTCAACAGGATCTTTTTATGAGTGAGGAGAAAATTCTTGTGGCTCTATTTTGGTGCACTGACTGTGTAATATCAAGGCCTCTGCAGCAATGCAGTTAAACACAACTGGGTGAAATATGGAGAGAGCAGAAGTCTTAATTTCAAATTTCTTGGGTTTGTCAGATTATGTTATATAGTATCAGATTGTTCTGTGAAAGCTGAGGCCACAGGGGTCCCATTACACTTCCTGGGTTAGATCCTTGTGTGATGTAAATTGGTGTAGTGCTGCTAGAGTAAGTGGAACTGTGTTGATTTCACTAGCTCGGGATTTAGCCCACCAGGTCTGAGATAGCTATAAAACCTCACAGTGCACTTTGAAAGTTATATCCCATAAATGCTTCCGCAGTGCAGTTTTTTATAGTGTCTATAGGAAAACCATTTTGTCTCTGTGGCTTAAAAACACTAACTAACCAAGGTCAACTTTCTGTCATTCTTGCACCATAATTGTTAATACTAGTAAGTGGGGGTTTAAGTGTACTGTCTCTTAGTGTGCCTGACCTTTTTTTCACTTTTTAGTTTGTCACTCTGAACTATTTGTGTCTTGGACTGTTTTTACAAGTACACAAACATAAAGGGAATAGTGCTAGCAGGGACTATCTCAGTACCATATGTAGTAGAGTATTCTTCTCTGTCAATGCATGTGTGTACTTGCACATAAGTGCTAGATATGTATACACGCACACACAAAATTAGTATACATTAAGTGTCCTGAAGGACCCACATTCCTTTTTCCCCTCGGTAACTAACGAAATAAAGTTTTTGCAAGAAAGCGTTGTCTCATAGTGTTAGCTGTTCCGATGGCTAGACTGAACTTCATTGCCCTTATTGACTGTGCCAGTGATTTGGCATTAAAAGTTGAGGTTGTTTTCCTGACAGACAGTCATTTGAAAGTGTTTTACAACAATTATAAGTAGATTCGTTTCTGCAAGGGGAAGAAAATCATACTGTGAGGTATAGAAGCAGGCGTCCATATGCTTTTCCATTAGTGTACAGCAGCATGTATTTTGGTAAACACAACAATAATATAGTAGAATCCATTTTCTCAGTTGCGCGAACAGTTCAAAAGAGACTTGTAATCAAATGGCTTCTAGCAATCTTTATTTTAATATTTCATGGTCATCTTTGGGGAGAAAAACCCTCAACTTCTTTCCTCCGTTAATCTTTTACTTGATGTATGTCAAATAAAATGCACTAATGGTTCTGGATGTGAGACAGCATGTCTCTTAAAATATTATACAAGTTTCAACAATACCTTCAAGATACCTAATGGCTTTCTGGATAAGGAGCTAAACAACCTGTCTACATCTGTTTGCTTATTGAGTGTAGCTAGTGGATGCAGTGTATACTTTTCTTCATTAAGTGTCAAATTTTTGAACTTGTCCTTTGTAAGAATTAGGGGAAAGAACAGAAATCATTAAAAGATCAAAAGAACTTACTAACGTGGGGGCTGTATAGCAAGAGTGACCACAGTTACCCCACTAACTCTTAATGTAAACTAGGATTCTGTAGATAATTGATTTTGCAGCATAGCAGCCAAACTGACAAGAGAAAAGAAAATCTGGATCAGATTGGATTCACTTAAAAAAACTCCTCACTTAAATGAAAGTACTGAAACCATTTCATTTGCTTTGTGCAGAATTAACTGTTTGATGTCAGGTGCTGGTACAGGAAAGAAATTGAGTTAAAGAGTACGTTGATGAAGATGAACAAATAATGGTCCTGTGTGTAGAGTTCCCAGCAGAGATGTGAAGGAGCTGAGTGGAGGCCACTGACCTGTGTGTGTTGTGCTGCAAAAGTCCTGTGTCTCTGTGGCCACGTGTCCTGCAGTGGTGAAATGCTGTCTGCAGTCTGTGTGTGTGTCCCTGCCAGTACTGCCCGCTGCGAGATGGCATTGCCATGAACCTCTAGGCACTGAAATGATTCTGAGACTGCTTTTACTGGGACTGGAGTGAGGTAGCTTCTCTTTTTAACGCGAATAATTCCTGTGACCTGACTGACACTGCAGACCAGCAAAATGGAGAACAGGTATATGGGACTGTATCATTAATTAGTCCTCTTTTCGTGAGGAATCTACAAGAGCAGGTATTCAAAACACCTTCTGGGAGCAGGTTGTTATCAGGCACTTGTGACATTCCCTTCAGAGGCTGCAGGCTCTGGTTCGGATTTCAGCTACGAATTAGACTGTGAGTAGATTTGAACTTGAGCGTCTTGAGAGAAACCAAGGAGAACAATAGCAGCTTCACACTATGTCATGCCTCAGGTCCAGTGAGTAATGCTAAATTGCTTGCATTGTCACAACCGTGTGCTTCCCCTGGTGATCCTAATGGGTCCCTGCAGATCTGGTGGGAATCGCAGCATTGGCTGCATACGTTTTTTAAGATTGTTTCAAGACATCATGGAACACATCCAGAACCCAGAGTGATGTTTTCTTTGGGGCCCCAGACCACAGAATGTTTAATTACTGATGCCATTACTAAAAATAGCCATAGAAAAAAGCACAGTTTAATCTTTTAGAGAAATGCTTGGGGAATGGGGGTTAGGGCGACTTGTTTTAGAGCATAATTTCCCTATAGATTAGAATCTATATAATTATAGAAAAATTATAAAAATGGATTGCCTGCCCTTTTGTATTCAGATAGTGGGCACATTGTACCCTTATTAAACCAGAGTTGCTGTTCCTAACTTCTTGTATATTTTTCTTAGTCCTTTCATTTCATACGCTAATCTTCACCTAACTTGTAAAGTTTTGATTGGGTGTTTGATGCCAGTTTCAGAGGTGATGTGTAATTTGGATTTCCTTGCATTTGTTCCAACGTAATGAACGCAAATTATAGCTAGTGGGATTTGTAAGCATATTGCAAACTGGTTAAGAATCTAAGCCAATAAATATAAGGGAGTCCAGAAGGTGTTGGATCTTGAATACAGTGTGTTTTGAGGGCATAATCTACATTACCTTTGATAACTCCTAGACTCTGCTGAACTTTTGAGTTAATTAGAGTCACAATGACCACTACATTTTTATTCTTCTTTCCCGTTGAAGCTCAAATATTAGTCTTGGGATGCTTTTTCAAATTGACTTGCCCATCTATACTTCAAATTACACAGCTAGTAGCAATAATTAGATTTTTTTCATTCCTGAATATGGATGTGTATGTCAGAAGACTCAAGAATGTCAGACAGATGAATTTTCCAACTGAGCCAACAACTGAAGAAATGGAAGTAGCCCTTGTGACCCTGTAATGTGTATCCACATCTCTAAAAGTTTTTTGAGAACCTGGAAAATTCAAACTGCAACTGAAAATCACTGTGTATCCCCAGGCAGCCTTAATTTGCATGATCAGCACTTACTCAGCAGAGTACCATAGGTATTGGAGACCTTGGTATATTAAATGGGTCACATTTAACTGTCCTTGAACAATTTCTCCTATGTATTAAATATAAACAAGCTTTTTGTCATATTCAGCATCACTGTTTCTCTTTTCTCTACATTTTCTTTGATACAGGGTAATTTTTCTACAGGAAATTTTAGAGGGCCACAGTGAATATGTTATGCCACTTTCCTCCTATAGTCTTGTTTAAGAATTCTGCTTCTCTCATTTCATTTTCCTTGTTGATTTTTTTTTTCCTGAGAGTTGGGTAATTCCATCTAAGCAAAAATTAAAATTAAAAAAAGTTGGGGTTTATAGCTGAGGATTGTAGGACAAATTACACAGTCTCTTCTAGTTTTCTAAATAGCCTTTGGAAACTGACTGTTCATCTCTTGTCACGTAAATACACTGTCATGTAAATCCACTGCCCATGAATCAAGCTGTCTGTTGGTAACCAGAAAGAAGATGCAAGAGACCACTGGTTTTCAGAGGCTACAGAGGGAAACGGGTAGCAGAGTTCAAATGTAGATAAAGACGGCAGGAGAATGTTCTTTTCTCTTTCATAATAAAATCCAAACGAGTCCTTCTTTAACATTCTTTGGTGTTTTCCTGTGATATGTTAAGAAAAACGGTTTTCCTTAATGTTACAGGAGATACCTTTGTGCCCATTAAAATTCTCTTTGTTTTTTAATAGCATCCAGGAAACCTTTCTCAAAAGCTATTAAGTGGTTTTACACCCTGAATAGTTTTGAACAGAACTCCATGAACTCACTGTATCCTATGCCAAACTGTAAGACATGCATTCAGTGTAGAGAAAGAAGAGGAAGAGAGTGGGTAAAAAACTTTTAACTTTTAACAGTTACTTTACATGAAGAAAGCTTTAAAAAGGGTTGGTTTTAAGCATGCTACTAGCTTTGATGTAATTAGCTTGCTGTTAAAACTATTGTACACTAACATCTGAAAGAAAGGGACTGTAATGAAATTATAAATTCTATTTGCTATGCACCTCTGTTTCACAGATTTGTAAGCCTACAGCCCTGCATATGCAAAAATTCTCTATTTAGATCACCCATTTCCAAAATCCCATATATTGTGAAACTTGGCAGTCAAAACTGAACAGTACTTCCTGTAAAATATGGGGTGATAAGTCAGCAAAAGAACCAGGTTTGTTCAGGATTAATTAAAATTTGGCCCATTCAGTGTGAAAATCTAAACACATTAAAAGATTCAATCCTAGGGGAACTGAACACTCCTACTATATATAGGATGTAAAGAACTCTCAAGATAAAACCTTGAATTTCAGTGTCTGAGTTTGAAATAGCTTTTTTTTTAAAAAAAAAAACATTCTTACTATTAACATTCTCTTTTTTCCTCTCTCTCTGTTTTTGTTTGTTTTTTTTTTTTTTTTTTTTTGTTTAAAGAAAAGCCTTAGCAATATTCACATTCTTGCTTAGAGGGTTCATAGGACACTTTTACTGACAGATTGTCTTTAAGGACTCTTTTGAATACATTACCTCCACAGTGTTCTTAAATTTGACTGTCTTAAAACAGTCAAATAAGTTGGATAACTCCCTTCAATGTGTTTTCAATTGCAGATCGTGCCACTTTCATCCAACAATTTTGAGGAGATAACTTTTAATTACAATAATAAGAACCACATGGGCAATGATTGATGCAAACCTGATGTGTTCTCTTACTTTATTAATCTTTTTAATTAGAGGCAAAAGAATGCTTTATCTGTTGAGGAAAGAGATGAGTTGTGATGTTCTGCTGCACTTTTGTGACTTAAAAAAATTTGATTGCTCACCAGAAGTGTGTTGTTTACCTGGATACAAGAGGTGAGAGCAACTTGCACAGAGTTTTCTCCTCCAGCTTTGCTTACCTTTAGCTCTGTGTGGTGCCCCATATGGCACCATACTGTTGAGGTTATGATACTCTTCTATTTGATTTACAAGCTTCTTATAAATGTAGTTTACAAACTCAATTAGAGAGCAAGGAAAGGAGAGATAGTTTAACACCATCAGATGTCAGAGCAGTTTCTTGCCAAAGGGTAGGTTGTATGAGATATTGAGAAAGACCTCTGAGATGTCTTGTTCTTTAACTCTCCTTAGCTTTAGGAGTTGAGAGAGCTTAGCATGTTTTGGGTTGACTGTGGCTATGGTTGAAGCAGTTGTAGTTTAGGATGGTGCAAAAGACACACAAACAGAATGATGTTGATTCGGATGCTAGTGCAGGTCTTTGAAACAGATGCTGTGAATGTTTTATCTGAACTGGTTTAGTGGATGCGCTTGCTTTGAGCATACAGAAGGTTAGATTCAGTTCCGTCTGTGGCTGAGATACTTTGCAAACTTACAGGTAAGGCTTAGGTTTCACACATTTGCCTGGAATTTTTTGTCTTGCAAACATTCTGAGTAGGATTAATGGCCATGGTAGAAAAACAGCACAGAGGCTTTTCCCACTTACTATTGTTGTGATTTATTCTTCCATATTATATAGTGCCAATAGCGTACCAAGTGAGTTACTAACAAGTAAAGGTAAGGTCTCTGCTATAGAAGGTTCACATTCTAACTAAAAAGATGATATCTTAGGGCTTTATAGAGAGGCATGAAGGCAATGAAATTTCTGGGCAGGAAGGGAACACGGAAAACTTATGCATATAACATGTTAAAAGCAAAGCCAGTTTGTGATACCTGGATTTTGTGGTTCAGATGAGAAACCTGTAAATTAACCTATATCAGCACAGGAATTAGTAGAACTTCACAAAATGTTCCGCAAACTAACAAGGAAAGAACTGCACACGCTTTCAGAGGCCTGAAGTTGTGCAAGCTTCCTGCACTGCTTTAGCAATAGCATATAAATGACATGGATTCTAGCCAGTGTTGTGGCTTGGTAGTCTGTGCTAGCATGTTAGGATGCTGACTTTGGGCCTGACCCAAATGTCTTTGAAGTCAGTGGAAGTCTTTCAACTTCAGTGAGTGAGCTGTGGAGGTGTTTTGAGGTGCTTTCTTGTGCCAGCCAATTTGGAAATATCAGTGGGAACAGAGAAGGGTAGAAGTTCAGTTTCCTGTATCAACTGAAAAAAGGGAAAGGGAATTTTATTTTTTAGTATTATTTTCTAAGAAACATTTGCCAAAAGATTTTATGCCTGTCATAACATGAGAAAATGGACTGGGTTTGGGAAACGAGATGGTAATGGAGAGAGAAGGGCAATTCGCTGAGTGGCCTCACTTTGTGAGACTTTATTTGTGTGGTAGTAGTGGGTGTGCAGCTCATCGATATAAATGTTTAGTCAGATATGGTCTGCTTTAGAGCCATTCCAGACAACCTTTAAGTCCTTTAAGGCCTAGTAGCACTCAGTGCCATTCAAACTGTGACCTTGTCTGCAAATTAGGTCCCTATGATTGCATAAGTGGTGATACTTGCAGCAACAGAACTGGAAAAGTTAGGCCTCAAAAAAAAAAAAAAAAAAAAAAAAAAAAAGGCTTGCACTACGCTTACTGTCAAAGTGTTTGTTTTAGCCAAGCCCATTCATCCATCCCTAGGTCTGGACACAGTAACTCTCTAGAACCACTCTCTAATGTAATGAGAGTGGCACGAGGGAGTTGCAGTGCTCAGAAAGCCTACATTTGTTTCAATCTGTCACACTCAGCATGAGAATGTATGGTGAAAGCATGGAGGGGATATTGCATTTTGGGATTCCTAGAAGGGTGCCCTGGCATATATTCCTACACACATGTTTGTCATATCTAAATTATTGAGCAATTGAATTTAGTAATAATGACCATGAATTAACCATCTGTCAAAGATAAGGAATGTCTGCTTTAACCCTCAGGCTGCCACACGTGCCTTTATATGGTGCCTACAGCATTTGTTTGGTTGCCAAAGTGAAAGTGTGGCAGCAGACCGAAAGTTAACGTGGGGGGGATACATTTCCTCCTGCTTTCTGAGAAATTATTATTCTTTTGCTCATTTGTTTCAGCCAAACTCTAGCAATATCAGAGTTGTTTCTGCAGATTGTTTTGATTTTGAAAAAGAATAACTGCTTTATGCTGCAAATACATTACAGCTTTAAAGAATCAGAATATTTTTTAATTATCTTAAATGTTACCTAAGATGAGATGTACATTGCATAGAAGGCTTAGAACAGAAAACTATTGGATTTCCTACTTAAATTGTCCTCTGTCCTCCACTTCAATCCATCATCTAAATGAGGCACTGTATGTCTTTAAAAATGTAGTACAACTGTATCTTCAAAGAGTCCAGAGTAGTTCAGATATCATTTGCCAAACTTACTTCCTTGCTGTGTACTTCACCCATAAAAATGAGATTGAATCCTTAACATCCAGAGCAAATTTTATAAAGGAATAAATGTAACAACTCATTTAGAAAGTTAGCAGGCTAACTGGTGGACATCTGTGTGGTGGGATTTTTTTTGTTTTGTTTTTTTCCTGCATGGTCTGAACTTGCTTCCTCACAGCTATTTTCTAAGATCTGTTCTTCCACAGATTACTAGCCTCTATTAGATTGTTCTATAAAGACTGGTTGAAAATTGTAACAATATTCCCATTAATTCAATTCTGAGCACCGACTAGATCATATTACGTGGATGTAACTACTAGACCTGTTTTAAAAAATACATGAAAATTTTTCCCCAAAATATTTCCAACAAAACTTATCCATCTGTTTGCTGAGACTTTGTTGTGGCAGTCTTCACAAAGGCATTTGATTTCAGTAGTCTGAGAAGTGAGTGTAGCACGTTGAGAATTGCAACTTGTCCCAGGATAGTTTGGGTTTGGGGTGTTGGTTAGGTGTTTTTTTTTCTTTTAAAAGTGAGCAGCTTTCCCTGCCCCCCTTCTTTTCAGTCCTTTCTGATGGACTTAAGTCCTTCTAACTGGTCCGCTTTGACCTTATGACTTGTAGAAACACCCATATGGAAAAAAAAATCAAGATGCTAAATGACTTTCATGATTTCTTTGGGAGGGGAAGAGGCAGCAGGGGAAACAAAGTTCATTCTTCATACAGAAAGCTCATTGGTATACCTGAAGCGATCGGTCTTCTCACCTTTCTCCCACAGTAGCTGAATATAATCACAAAGGCTGCCCCCTTGCCACTTGGGAGTTAAAAGCTGATGGTACTGAGGAGAAAGTTTCCTCATCCTTTACCATGGGCTGTGAAAAGCTGAGAAGCTAAATGGCTGCTAATAGTTTTAACAGCTTGAGGAATTCCTGTAAATCTCCTGCTCCACCTTTGGAGGAATCGTCCACTGGAGCAGTTTCAGGTCCCTTTTGCACAACCTGGGCCACAGGGCTGAGGATCTAGCCCAAGCAGCTAGCAACAACTTGCAGTACTTTCTTGTCCCATAATGAGAGATTGTAAATGTGCTGTCATGTGCATCTTGCAGAGTCTTCTCAGTGGCTATCTAGAACTTCCCTCAGGTTCAGATCAAACTTTCTCCATTTCCACTTGGTAAGGCTGCTTTGCAGCTAGTCCCTAAAAAAAAAATCTGAAATGGAAGGAAATACAGGCAACACAAAAAGAAATACAACTTTTCAATATCAGCTGAAGTGATCGCAGGACATGGGGTATGTTTTTAAAAGATTTCTCATTTGTTTCCTGAAAAGTCACATTCCATGAGTGGTTAATTTGGGCTGGACTGTGTCTTACATTTCAACAATAGCTCATGCTAACATACAAGTATGTAGCTTTGTCCTGCAAAATATTGTGTAATGCAGGCCCTTAAACAGTCTCTATCTTGCAGCTTTAGCTTTCCCCCTGTTCCCCCCTGGAAATGTAGGTGGTCACCCAATGTAAACAGAATTCCTTCTACTCCCTCCACATCTGCTATGTGTTATCTGGCACTCACCTCTGACCCTGATATTCATCATAAGAATAAGAATTGCATCCTATTCGGCTGGTTGCATGCACTTGGTTTTAAGAAACTCCAGCGATCACTGACTGTTCAAATAGCATGTGCTGGGAGCAGAAATTGCTGAGACAGCATCAGGGTGTCCAAACTGAACTGTTCCACTTCCTTGTACACTTTTGGATAATTAAAGAGAACTCTAGAGGTAAGCAGGTCAGCACAGTATACTTGGGAACAGACTTAGGTATATCTTAGGATTATAATTCTTAGTGAATGCAATGAAACAAGTTTGATATTGACTCTTAATGAGGATTTTTGAAATCAGACTAGTTTTCTTCCCTAGCAGCTGTATCAAATGATATTCTTCATCTGTATAGAGAAACAGTATCCTTCTGTATGGAAGCAGTAAATTTGAAAGTATGTTTGTGTTGCAAACAGCAGTTAGTGATCCTTTTACTTTGGTTTAATAACAGCATCGTCCATGACCTAGTGGTATCATTCAAGGAGCTAAGTAATTTTTGTTGTGAGTAAGAGTTTTAAAATCTGACCCTAAATGTGAGGATCCATATGTTAGGATGAATACAGATCTGGTTTCTGTGACCCCACTAAATGGAACCCATCTGAAATTTTCCCTTTTCACAAGGATGAACAGAATTACTTTTTGGACACTGTGGAGGAAGAAATAAAACCGTCAATTTGCTTGCCAAGGGTGGATCGATTAAAACTTTGGGAACTTCCCAGTTGGAATTAGAATCTTCTTTGTTTACTGCAGATTTTCTGCTACTTTTGTCTCTTCTTTCATGGCAGAGGTGTGAGGTAGGAACCCTCTGCTAGTCCCCTAATCTTCAAACTCACATCTTCGGTTGAATTATGATCATAGTCATGCAGTGCTCTCAGTTAAATAATGTGTCTTTGACCTGTAGGATAAACTGCAAAAATCTTCTGGGCCTTTTGCTGCTAAATTTATCTCCCTCTCCCCTCTTCCCCGCCCCACCTCCCCAACCCAAATCCTTTTGATTTTCAACAAAAAGATTTGTGACCCAACATTGTTATGAGACCAGTATGGTTTACCAGATGTCTCTATGGCCTTTAGTGCTTCAAGCTGCACGAGTGATTACTGACAAACAAAACCAAGACCTCCTTGTACTAACACTTTTGGGCGATCTCTGTCACCCTAGCAAAAGCTGTTCTTGCATGGGCACTTCTAGTCAGAGGGCCATCATGTGGATTACAATCATCTAGTAATGCTCAGTGAAACATACTGATTATCGGTATCCTTTGGTGCCCTTTTCATCTTCTTTATTTTAATAAAGAAGACCAGTTAGTTTGAAAGGTAGTTCTCAGTATCAGAATTGACTTCTGATCACCATATCACTTCACAATTTTTTTTATGTCAGGAACGCTTGAAAGTATATGCACATGTTTGGGGATTTTTCTTTTCCTCTGGAAAGATTCAATTATTTATGCTAGAATTCTTCTTATTGTGAGTTATTTTTATAATTGAATCAAAACTGTGTAGGCTGATACAGCCCCAAGTTACCTTTGTGATCTGAAAAATCCTCAAAATGCCCAAATAGAATAACTTTGTCACTTGTTTGTCATACCAGTTTTGACAATGGGTCATTCCATAGATGTCTAAAATGATCCTTAGCCATGTTTTATGAAGCCAGAACTGTAATCCAATAACAATTTTCTGGCTAAGTGCTTCTCAGTTGCCACTGGGGACTAGCTGCATCACTGTTGCTGCTCTTAAAATGAGCTTAAGCTAAAAGGACACAAATTTCATATTTCTTTCCTTATTTTCTTGAGAGTAATCTAAGAAAATAATATTTTAAATAATTGCATTCTGGTTCCTGAGGGACATCAGCATAATTGCATTGAGGATACCTTTATTTTTTTATGCATTTATTTATTAACAAAGAAGTACATTCAAACTGTAAACCAAACGATTGGTCCAGTGGCACAAAACAATAAAGCAATGAAGCCTCTAGTTCATTAAATTGGAATATAGGGATTGAATTACTAATTTATGTTGGTTTAAATTTCGTGTTATAAATTATAGGATTCTAAGATGTGAGGGAAAGATGTTCCCCATGATGCAGAATACCTACAGTTCCAGCCAGGAAGATTTATGTAAGACTCGTTGGAGATGAAGGAAGGAGAGGTACTGAAGACTGAGGCTGGCCTAGTTCATCTGGTACATTGGTGGGCATGTCACAGAAGGCACAACTGAAAAAAACCCCAACAACCAAACACCCAAAATGAAAACACACAAAAGAAACCCAAACCATTATTTAAACTGGGGATACTCTGGAGAGGTTACTTTTAAATATGGATAGTTTGAAATGCTGGTTTCTGAAACTCTGCAACATGAAGGTCATGTAACAGAAGAAATGAACAGTGAGAAAGAGAGATGCTTCATAAACCTTAAGTGGTTTCATTTTATTCCTATGTTATCTCTCCTGTCATCCACACTAGTGTTTTATTCAGTGTAATCTTGTATTCAGAACTTTCTTGTGAAATTCAATATGCTATTAAGTTCCCTCTATTCTGATCATTTTAGTTTGATTTCTGTGTTTAACACTCTCTGGAGTTGCCTGTAGAAGCAAATATAAACCCCATATAAGACAATATGTTCTCTTCAGAGTTGTTACGTTGACTGGATTCCTACTATTGGGACCTAGTCCTCTGATTTCAGAGATGAATTCTTAACTGGCTCCTATTTCAGCCTTCGAGACCACAGGCAAGTCACTTTCTTAGAACAACGTGTGCCTCAGTGTTACACTTCAAAAGTTGTGTCCGTTTCCTTCTTGAGTAACAAGAAGTGTTTCACAAAGGCTGCTCTCAGATTTTCTGGAGAAATATTAGCTCATGTTTCCCTTTCTTACATAAAATTGGTAATTAATCTAAGCCACCTGTATGTCAATCTGTCCTCAGTGTTCAGGAATTGACAATTGATTTAATGAATCTGAGATGATGTGATGTTTCCAGCATTTATGCAATGGAGCCACACATACTATGAACTTAAACCACCTGTCCACTTCATTCAAGCCTTCTCCTCATCCTCTGTGGGTTTTTGTTTGGAAACCAAATAAGCACAGCAGGGTATTTTATTTTTGTCTCTATTCTGTGCCATATGTCACCTTTTACAGGATTTTAAGGAAGCCACTACAGTAAGTAGTTTAATGTGTCTATGAAATAGCCTGTGACATGCTTGTTTCACAGTCTTTCTCAGGTAGAAGATGCAGTTATGATTGGGGCTATTTGCCTGCTAGAAGTATAGACTTTCTTTTCAGAAAACTTATTCAGTTATTTGATCTACTCATTGATGTACTTTGAACCACTGTTACTTCTAATACACAATATAAAAGATCAAGGTTCTTCCAGGTTAAAATTTACACTTATTTCATGGGGAGGGAGATTGCAGTCTCTTCTGACGATTAGAAGTGGCCTGCTCCACCCCACCGCAGAGTTGGGCGAAGGCTGCGAGTCAGCAAGAATTGAGGCACTTTCGTGAGTACCAGCTCTCTGCTCAAAACAAAGCCAGCTTGGAGCAGGTTCCTCAGGGCTGTTCCTGTCAAGTTTTGAACATATCCAGGGGCAGGGATTGCACAATCTCTCTGGCCTACCTGTTAGTGTTTTACTATCCTCGTGGTGATTATTTTTTTTTTCCTTTTAACAATATTTAATTGCAATATTCCTTGTTGCAAGTTGGTGTCTGTTATCTCTCATCCTGTCACTTGTGCACCTCTCGGAAGAGTCTGGCACACTCTCTCTCAGTAGTTGAAGACTGCTTCAGACTGTGTTTGAGACTAGCTGCAGTTGCCCATGTTTTGGTGAACCTTCTCTGTCTTGCAGAGCTTCAAAATTTTCAAGAAATAGTATTCTGCCTTTAGTAATTCCTTGGACCTTATTTTTAGCATTTTGTTGAACTTTATCTAAAGCTGATTGAACAGAGGTAAACAAATTCTTATACTTTTGTGTAAGAATCAGGTTTTCTATTTCAAGGTCTGAAATGTGGGCACATTTGGGATCTGTAAGGTGTATAATTTGGATTTGATAATCATATTCTTAAAAGCTGGTTTATGAAGGACAGTCGTGCCTTTGCAGGTCGTACTTTTGCTACAAGAACTAATGGTACTTTGAGTGCTTTGTCTCACCATAGCTGCGTGTATTTCCCTTGAGGCAATGGCTAAACACCATAAACCTTGATTGTTTCCAAAGGCTCACAGAGGCCCAGGGGTCCTGAGCCTTAGTTTATGCTGATTGTCTGTAATGTATTTGAAGCTTATCTTTCTATATCTCGTTGAGTATTTAAGTGTTTGCATAATAAGAAAACTGTAAATGGAAGAAAGGTGACAATTATCAAATATGAACCAGATTTCAGGGTGATAAGACATTCGCTTTTCATTACAGATCCAGCCTTGCTATTCCTTAATCCTGCCAGGAGAATGATATTAGGAGGTTTTATGTATACTTGGATGGACAAGATAATCTTTAAATGAGTTTAATTACTAACTGTCTGGTTTGTTTGTGGTTTTTTTTCTAGTATTCTCAATGGGACATAATCTGACATACAAAGTATTTACAGCACATGTAAGTCACACACCTGATTATATTCAAAATTTTTTGACAGAAGTATTGAATTTATTGATGTGAATTGACAGTCTGCAGATCAGGAAAGCAAGGTCTGGGTAGTACTCTAGAAGTACTAGCAAAATGGCAGATACAGGGTTGGATAATACAGGACGTAGAACTTAGTCTGCTGCTGACAGACCACTTCCAAGGCATAAAACTATAGTAGAGAAATAAGTCATTTTTCCATATCAGCTCTTTCTTGAATCTCTTCGTTGAAACACCAGCCTCCAGGTCCATAAGTCATCTTCACATGCTGGATAGACTTTAACCTGTAGTTTCCTCAGCTGCAGTTTTGTGTGTGAATTCCCTTCTCTCTTCTGTGGATGTGTACATCCCTTCCTTCTCCAGTCAAATCTCTCCTGCCATAGAGAAGTATAAAAGATGTTCTCTTCCCCTGCCTTCAGAAAAAATAAGGGGGTGGATTTACTCTATTAGTTTGAAGGAGATGTTCCTCTAATTTGGGAGTAATGAGATGAATTGCTTGAAAAGTAAAGAGCTTGCATTTCTCTTTATTATGTAATAAATGCTAGTTTTCTGAAGTAAATTACTGAATTGTATATTTCAGAGGTGTGTCTGTGAAGAAATAAGTGGCCTATCATATTAGAAGTTTGGGTTTATGTGAAACAAACATATGAAACAACATAAGTGAGTTGATAGACAAATATGACTTGAGATTTTTCTCTACCTTCCACTGATTCTTGCCAGCAGCATATTATCAGATTGGGAATATTTTACCATCAGAATCAACTACTGAAAATTCGTGCAAGACCCTGTACTTCAAGGCACTTCTATTAACATGGGTCAGATGCAGCCCACCTGGGAAGACCCTGTTGCTAGCTGCTTATAATTATGTATATTAATCCTGTCATGAGTGTCACATGCAAACCACAGCTCCCATTATCTTTTCCCTTTCCTCACGTCATCCTTCTTGTCCGACCAATTTCTGACTCTCTCCCTTGCTCCTTTGAAGTGGATTTGCTCTTTTCAGCTCCAGCACCGGCATTTCTGCATATGCAGCTCCCAGCTGTGTTCCATAGGCCTATATTCCAGATGCCTGTGAAGACCAATCAAAGCATTACTGTCTATAGCGCAAAGTATATGGGAATGCATCTGGAAGAGGGAAATATCAGCTGCCTGATAACAAGAAGGCCACTGTGGATGAAGAACTATTGTAAGGAATTGTGGCAAGAGGAGACATAAACTGTTGATTTTATGTTACTTGGCTTTTTTTTTTTTTTTTTTACTTTGCCCTTACAAACTAGGAGCTCTAAGCCTATTGCTGAGGCATTAGTTACTTCTTGTCTGAGTTATTGTATTTAGTATTGTACTATAGTAATGTGGACAGGTTGTGAAGGAGCTCAACACTGGATGCAGTTTTGTAACCATGTAAGTGGACTCTGCCTTCCCACATGTTTTGCTTAGGAATCATTTGTTCTTTAACAGTGATCTGTTGATGACAGGACAGAGTTAAGTTTTCACAGATGAGGTTCAGGATGAGAGACTTGCTCAAGCTGGTGAGATCTGCGTGCCTTTGCTGTCTCTCAGCCTGCATGTGTGCTGCTGTCTTCTCTTCCTCTGGGCCACCTACACAGTGTGAGGACCCCAAATCTGTGGGGACTCTGGAGGAGATGGGGCGCTTGTCTCAAACACCGTCACAAATTGCATGCTAGCTATGTCTGATTTGTTAGGCTTCAGAGTTCCATTAATCCAGCTAGGGTCCACTTTTGACCCTCACATTGCTTTGCACGGCAGGTTTCAGGGTATCAGAATTGTTACTCAGCTGACTGGACTTGGCATCAAAATACAGATGAAGAACATAAAATAAGAATAGTGGCAGCTAAGAACAGAAAAGGAAAGTATGGAGAGGATGTTGCAGGCATTACTTTAGAATAAGGGTAAAATTGTTTTCCAGGCTGAGTGGCCAACATTAGGTTAAGAAGATTTTAAAAGTTTGACTTGATATTCACCTAAGAACAGTTCTTGATAACTTAAAAGAACTAAGTCATTTGTGCCATGGTACACCTAAAACAGATCGTTTCAGTACACCTAAAACAGGTTGTGTCCTCTTTCATGTTGAGANCACTGGATGTCCTTTTTTCTGTGTTGGTATTAGGGGATCTGCAGTTCTAGTTTTAGCTTCTGCCCCTTATAAACTATACTAGTATAATATTGTTCTGCAAAAAAAAGGCACCCATTGCATTTGTACTATTTAAACACATTGGACAAGTGCTAAAGCAGCCAATAGCAGTTTTCTCTCATATTTTTAAAAACATATTTGATAGCCTCAATGTTATAGTCAGGAAAGGCAGCCCACTGGTTCTATCATTTCTATTAAATGCCACTACTTTAAACCAACTGGCAGTACATTTTTTTTTTCTACTCACCAAGTAGTTTACTAATTCAGATAACTCCTTAGTCATCAAAGGCTGCTTCTCTGGTCACACCACAATCATTGTGACAGTTCCAGGTAAGAGTAGTTGGCAGGGATAGCTCAAGGGTTCATTCTTTTCAGAATGTTTACTTTACCTGACATATCTTTCCTGGGTGCCACAGTGATTAGTCATCTGTATATTATTTAAGGGAAGCTAAGGAATACTATTCTCACCCTATAAGAAACAGCTAGAGGGTGTGTAATAAAAATAAATAAATAATAAATACTCCTCGGCACTGAAGAAGACATGCTAGGAGAGAATTAAGTCACACAGCAAGCAAAACACTGTGCAGAACAGTGTGCACATGTGTATTCTAGGTAGGGCAGAGAATACTGACTACCATCAAGATTGCCTGGAAATTCTCACTTATAAACTACTGTAAACAAGATTTTTAAAAAAATTTATTTTTAATCCTCACAGACTTTAACTGTTTGGGTTGATGTTTTCCATGTTGGGCTTCCTCCTGGGGTGAAATACTTGGAATGACTATGATCAACATGATTTGGCTGTTTCTGGAAAAGAAGTGAACATGTATTGTTCTGTATAAAATTTTGAGCACTTTTCCCCCCTGAATTGTATCTTTCTTTTGTTACTTCAAAATACCATCAAAATCTATTGTCCAGGTGTGATCTTCTGTCCTTGAAGTACTCGTTCCTTTTGAGACAGATGCTGTTGTTGCTTTATTCCATGAGCTGAAATGATAGAGGTCTGTACAGTACCTCTAAATATTTCCAGTGATGCTACTGAGCCATGGGCTGATCATTAGGATTCCATGCTATGACATTTGTGGAGAGCTGGACAGCTCTGAATTTTTAGAAACCTGGTAATTTACAAATAAAAACTGGGACCGCACGTTGAGAGTTTAAAATCAAGGTGAAATCTGGTGGGTAAAGCATGGACACCACTCACTCAATGAGCAGTTCAAATATTTTGTTCAAATATATCGAATCCAATATTTTATTTTTTTCTATTGTTAAGTGTGTGCCTTCAGGCCCTTTTTATTGCATGCTTTTCAAAATTTGCTCCAGAGACAGAATTATTAATTTCCTCCTAGGTTTCTATATAGCAGTCAACGCTACAGTGCTTCGCAAACCATTAATGAAGTTATTTTCACAACACCCCGGTGAAATGAGGAGGAATTATTGTCCTCATTTGACAGATGGAGACTGGGACACAGTAATTCAAGGTTGAAAGTGCCTACTAATTTGGGAACCCAGTCTGAGACATCCTGCTCCAATCTTTCTCAGAATATTTAACATTGGGTAGTAAGCTGAAAGACAGCTCCCTTTAACTTCAGCTGCATTTGTGAGTGATCAGCACTTTGAGCAACGTAGACACCAGGTTTCAAGTCGGGTGTGGAAGACATGAGGAACATGCAATTGATAGATGACCTCATGTGAAAAACTTGGTTTTAAGAAACTTGTCCTGTATCTCATAGACTGTCTTGTTACAAAAGCAGGTGTAGACACCAAGCTCTTCAGGGCAACTTTTAAACTACCTTAAGTAGGAGACTGTCTTTTTTTTTTTTTTTCTTCCTTTCTTCCTGCATTCCTCACTCATTACATAACTCTGAACCTCAGCAATGCACGGGGCAGCCCTCATCATCAGGCAGCAGCCTTCTGCCCTGCATTGTTTCATCCTGCAGACAAGTCCATGCCATGCACTGTATGAAGCAGTGACCTTGTGGAAAACTCAGTTTATGATTATATAACTAAGTTGTATGATGTGTTTACCAAATGCCAAACTCTTGTCCTGTCTTTGATCACAAACAACTAAAGTCTGAGGTATGTCACTGGAAAGAACTAGGGAGTAGTAATGAGATGGTGAGAATACTGGCATGAAATGGGTCTGTGTATGTTTGTGTAGGTAGATATAGTTTGAACAGTGATGATTACTGCTTAATTGTAATGATTTCCCCCCATTCACTATCTCTTGTCCCTTGTTTTATGTCTAGATCCCAAACATTGTAGGGTAGGGACTACTGTGTTTTGCTTGTATAGAACTTAATATAGTGTGATCTCGATCAAGGGACCTCAGCTGCTCTGATAGAGTCCCTCTTTGTTCACACTAGTCATGTTATCATCTGAATAAATACCGAGTCTCTCAACTACTTAATTGAAATATTTGCTGTGTAGACTGTCCTCTGTGGACCTCAGAGGCGGTGATCACTGACAGTTTGCTATGTGTATTGCCCACCTAGAATGTTGTAGGGAGAATTGCAATTTGTTCACTAACTTTTGTTTCTCTTAAGTGAATTTAATGTGTTTTATACTTTTCAATTTACTAAAGTGTTAGTAGTTTATTAAAACAGAACATTAAATTGACCTGTGTACCTGTATCACAGGACTGTTGTGAAGATTAATAATTAGATAATGTTTGTAAAGCACTTTTTATAAGTGAAAAGTGCTATAAAGTGCTAAGTATTATTATTGCAGCATGATAGAGATCACAAAACACAAGTGAATTAGCTCTAAGTTTAATCCTTATAAGGCGAAGCATACCAGGGGCAAAATAACATTACAGTTATTTTTCTTACATCCAGCACTTCATTAACTACCACATAGGGTTATATAACTCTGTGAGAGTCTAACTTAGTAAAGTTTATAATCATAGCAGGAAAAGTTCTCACGGGTTTTGCAGGCAAGACTTGCGTGTACAGCCTTTAAGGTCACACAGAGTTCCTCCAGCTATGCAGCGTTAGTGCCTCCAGTCGCATGTAGGGACATCGATGCCTGCTTTGGCTTTCTCCAAGTTAACCCCTATCACAGGAAGTCCTCTGTCTAGGTTAGATAATACGTGTCACTAAATACAGGTCTTCACTGCATGTAAAGTGGCATAATGCCATTGAATGAATACAGACATCTGTATCTTCTCGGGATTTTACTATGCTTTCTCTCACCAGCTCTTTTCCCAAGTCTTAGTCACTCCTTAATCTCTGCTTTTCCTCTAAATTTTTACTGAAGATGTGAGAAAGACGCACCCCAGCAAATCCATCGCTTGTTTTCTGGCTCCAGTCAAGTCTTTAACAGCTTTGAGAAACTCAGTCAGCACTTTCTTTCTGCTTTAATTCTCACTTATTGCTTATCTTGCTGCAGGTGGCCTATTGCTACTTCTGCAGTCATTGCTTTTCCTGAGGATGCCATAAACACAGAATATTTTCTCAAGTCCAATTCTGGTGCTGCCTGGTTTCTGCCGCATCCTTTGTAGGACAGTCTTGAACCAAAACCTTGAGAAGTAGCATTAGTTACTTGGTATAGCTACCTGCTGTTTTCTGACAAAAGGAATGTGAGGTAGCCTTGTCAAAGAATTGGTGTGCCAAAACTTTGGAAGACAGTCTGTTAAGAAAAATTATATACCACTTTCAATTGGATTTAACTTCTCCTAGGCAGCTTGATTATTTTTTTTTTTTTTTGGGGGGGTGGTGGTGGGTGGGGTGTTTCTTGTTTGTTTGTTTTCCCCCTTCCCTCCCTCCTTCTTATAGGAACGATCAGTAAACAGCCTCTTAAATCCTGGCTGCTAGTATGTGGACTGACTATACAATTCCCTCTTAATTTTACACTAGCCATCCTAGTCTGACTGAACCATTCCTCTGTCTTATCTTTTAAAAATAAAATAAAATAAAATGTGCACCAAGGCACCATGTGTCTCACTACAGTTCATATCCAGACTACTGTGGTGAGTTTAGTGCATTTGTTTGCTTCTGAAATGTGCAAAATGTGTGTTAATATGTCAGATCTTACATAGTGAGCTCTGAAGAGAAACCAGTTACCCTGAGCACCTGGTACGCAAGCTTCAGGGGAGCAATTTCTGGATACCTCAGACAGGTGTTTGTCAGGATCTAATTGCAGTTCATAGAGCAAATTTGTAAAACACCTGTGCTCGAGATACCTGCAGTCTACAGAGCTCACAAGATCATAGCTTCTTATCCACATTGTCTTTAGATGTCCTCAACATACTCTGCTTCACGCAGTCTCAGGAAAGTGACACTGGGGTCCTCTGTAAGGACTCCATCTGCCTTCATGTCCAGATACTGACTGCGGCACATACAGTTACCATGGGGGCCAGAACAGATGGAGGCTGGAGAGAACCACAGCCCTGTGACCTGTCCCAGTCCACAAGCACATTCATATGTGCAAGGGGGTAGCTGAGATTGCCTTGTGGGTCTTGCCTATGAGGTAGCTGTGTTGACCCTTCTGTTGGAAGCAAGGGAAGCAGAGGTGAACTTGATCATAAGCAGAGGCCAGTGCCTTTTGTGTGTACTGGTAACTTTGGGAGGTAGATATGAGAGGTGCTAGAATGAAAATGTAGATGAACAGGCAAAAGATTTGATTTAGAGACCTACTGATATATTTCTGTTATACCTGTGGGTTTGTGCAGTGGTAGGATTTCTGTGTGGGTAACATAATGAGGAGAGGGAACTGTAACTCTGTAAGGGAAAGGGAAGCTCCACCTTACCCAAATTGGAACCAGCTGACTCCAAAAACCAACAGGGTGGGGAGGGGATTATTTATAGTCGAAGCAGCAAGGGGAGGATTATTTATAGACAAACCTGGAAGCAAGGTGACAGGTGGTGAGGAGCATTTGGGTCAGACAAAGACATCTGCTAGGAATGTCAGCAGTACAAAGGTAACCCTGTATCCAGTAGTAAATGATAGGACAGAAATTACAGCTGACCTGGAGGAAGAAAGGTTGCAGAGGCATATTTGGGGGAAGTAACAATGTGTCAGACAAAGGAATTAAGTAAAACTAGGCATGCTGCCAAAAATAAAATCTATATACCAATGAGAGACTTAAAGTCAAAAGCAGGTGAACTAGGTGCCTGGGGATGGAAGAGGACTGACCTTCACAAAGTAAGTGCAACTCAAATAGTTGATACAAATGCAATATTGTAGTACATAATTATTAGCTGGACAGAACAGATCAGATGCTGGAGTATTTCAGTACATGGCTATAAATGATGTACAACAGACCAGCCATGAGGTGTAGCTTTCTGCAGTCCAACTAGCTAATATTTCTCAATGAAAAGGCATACAATAACTTGATAGAGAACTGTTGCTCTTCTAAGTACAGTGTTTTTAAATGTTTTAGGAATATCCTAAGCTTTGTGTAAGTTCTTTGGTGTGGGGTTATTTTTAAATCAGAAGAAATTTCACAAAAAATAATGGTAAGTTTATGCTACTTGTTGCTTGCTTAATGAAATGATGTTGAAGACCTTATTCATCTTCTCACTAATGTTGCTTGCTGTTATTCTGGCATAATCTAATGTAAACATAAATATATAGAGACCTACTGCTCAAGGATAAAGAAGGGTTAGCATAAATGAAAACTGTTCACCACCTGTGTAGTTGTGAGGAATATCAAAGAGGTAGCATTTACCCAGCTATAAGATGGTTGTATGTGACAACAGGGCAAGGTTCAAAGGACCAGTTTCTCGACAATTCAGATGATTATGCTGAAGATCAGCTAGTTCTTCAGACAGACAGAAATGGAGAGCTCTCAGTCATACATGAATTGCCTCAAGGTATCTATCTATACTTAGTAATAGTGGCCACAATATAATTAGGTTTCATGTCTTTGGGAGACAGAGCACAATAACCTCTGTGCTTCAACACTGGGAATCCACCACTGGACTGTTTAAACCATTCTGAAATGTGCTTTGGGACATTTGCAGTGTCTAAAGCAAATTTGATGTACTAGAAAAATCTCTAACACTATCTTGTGTTCCGGTCACTTTCAATTTTAAAAAGAAATTTATGAAGAAATGCAAAGTTAGAAACAGAAGAAACCTAGAGATATTTGAAGCAAGACTTTACTGTAGGAGAGACTTGGAGTTTGAATTCAAAGTGGGGAAAGGTGCAAAATGAGGAACTCTTAGAAAATAGAGGAATGTTTGGGAGGGGAAAGGGGATGAACTGATAGGCAAGAAATACAGAACCGGTCAAAAGAAATTTCATGCATCTCATAATTAGCATATAGAACTCATTGCCATAAGATATCATGGGAGCCGAGCACTTAAGAGGATTGAAAAAGATCTGACATTCGTATGGGTAATGAGAGAATCCAAATTACATTGAGTAGAATGAAAACATTAATAAAGATGTAAAACTTTATCCTTGTGGGCAGGAGCCAAACTCGTGTGGATGGGGTTCCAAGGAAACTCCATGCTTGAGGTGATTATTCCATAATTTTCCCCTTGGATTTTTTTTTTCTTTCCTTTGTAGCAGTAGGTACTGATGCAATTGAGGATCTGCTGAGGAGCTCTGTGTTCCCTTGCATTTATGCTTGTGTAGGAGGGGAGAAGAGGGTGCCACAAGAATATGCTCCCATTCAGTGTTCTCAGGAGGAAATAACTTTTAGACAATTCTAGAGAACACAAGCAAAGTACCCTTGCTGTAACTGGCATCAAGGTCTGGCTCCTTGTGTGGAAGAATGGCCTGGTCAAGTTATCCTGGGCTCTCAGGCCCCCGTGGCTGAGCTAACAGTGAATTGTGTGCAACAGAGGGTATTAGATGACTTTCTGCAAACTTGTTGTATTTTTTGCCCCCATCTGCTCCTTCAAAGTAAATTTATCATTTCAAATACATAAATACATTATTCGTACTCAAAAGCAATGATTCCTCATATGTAATCTGCCTCATACTGGCACGCTGCAGGTCACAGGTTGCGAGTGGTCTGAATGGCAATGCATGTTAGGTCTGTTGCCTGGGGGGTCTCAATGCAGCCCCCAGCCTGCTGAGTGAGCCAGCACAGCAGATGTGCTTTCCACCCCTGCCCTCCATCAAACTGGGACTGCATATAGCCACGTGGTGGTCTGCTCCCCTGACCTCTGTTCTGCATCAAACTGCAGATGTTCTATGCAGATGTTGTTCTGCAACAGAACATCTGATAGAAAACTTTGGGATTTGCTTTTCCAAGCCAAAGTGAGAGAATCTTACCAATTAAAAATGGCAGTAAATTGCTGCTAATGTTCTTGTTATTTCCAAAGGTAATGCAGTTAATCCTGTCTTCCGCTGTTGCTTGATCCTATGGCTGCTGTAGCCGCTTCCAGGCACTGAATTAGTCTGAATGGAAATATGGGCAAAAAAGCACACTAGCCACACTGTATTTATTATGAATTTGAGAAGAAAGACGAAACTGCTTTAGCACTGCCTCCTTTTCATACTTCATATCTCTAAAAGTAGCCAGTTAATTACATTCCATGGTTACTGCTATTGTATTATGTGCTTATTTGAAGTGCAAAGATAATCATCGATTGTACACTCTTGACTACACTATTAATGGTTTCAATACCCACATTGTGTTTACATTTTGCTTTATAACTAACACTTAGCCATTGTGGCTTTAACATGTAGTAATTCAGTGAATACTGTCTCCATGTAATGCCCTTGCCATTTCATTCTGTGGTATTAAGTGTTGTTTTTCTAGGAAGGTCTTGAAATGTGGGGCATTATGTATGAGTTATGCTAATTTGTTAGGGCAATGAATACATTAATTTCATTAGTAAATGGCCTCAAAGCAATAATTACCAGTGTAGGTGTGTCAGAAACGATCATGTTCAGTTTTGCCAGTTAATTACTAAGATTTTGTTCTAAGGGACCCAGATTTGACATCCAGCTTCAATTTAGCCATAAATAAAAGTCTGAAGTATGTAGGGCTGAAGAAATCTAGCCAAGAACTTGTTTTGCTCTTAGAAATTTCTACATTTTGTCTAATTGTGACTGCCAATAACATGCCAAAATAATTAGTGTCAGTGATATGAGGTTTATGCTATACCTCCCAAAAAGGCACATCATAATGAAAATAGCAGTCGCATTTTCTCATTCCTCTCGTCTCGCCTTATGTTACAGAATGCTGAATTATTCAATGGTAGTATTACTTGCTAGCGCAGTATTAAATTTGAAATGGCTGCAGTTTATTGTTAAAGCTGAAGGGTGTTTTTTAATGGAGTTTACTTCTAATGGCCTAATTAGGTTTCTAAGTTATATCCATGCACTTCTTGAACTTTACATGGCTAACACTGTAAAGGAAACAAATGGAGGCACCTGTGCACCTGGGTTACTTTCCCTAGACGTGACCATATTTCTAATTACAGTGGACCGGTTGACAGCACCTAATAAACCCCTGTTCAGTAATAATAAGCTTTTAGGCACCTTACAACTGTATTTTTTCCAAAGGAAATTTGGAAAATTGTGTCCTTGAGCTGAGACACGTTTCTCAATTATTAAAATGGTAGCAAACAAGAATTCTCCAGTGTTTCATTTTTGTGGTCTGTTTTGTAAAATAGAGACATAGAAAGAGGGACAGAGACCCTCTGTTCTCATAACTGAAGTTACTTATAGCTTCTTTCACAACATGTTTTATGTTTTAAATACCAAGGTGGAACTTTTCAGGTTGGTATAGAATAATGCTGGAAAAATAGGACTGATAACTGTTTACTGTCTCTTTTTAGTTACATCATCAAACAGGCTGCACTATTCAGGTGTATCATAGGAAAATATGTATGGAAGCAAAGGACATATAGGGCTTTCTACATTTGCCATCAGTGGACATGGATAACAGCTGGTTACGGCAGCTATTTCATCTCTGAAATGCACTTTATGTTGAGTGCAGGACTCCAGTCAAGCTCTTCAAATTTAAAGCGGAGGCCACCGTTAGTCCAGTCCAGTAAGTATATACTCGTCAGAGTTTGCTCCCTGATCTTTTTGCATAATCTCAAGCAGACTCAGTGAATAATGATACTACATCCAGCTTCTTGGATTTATGGATCCAAAGAGTGGGTGTCTAATTGTGGGTTTCCTCTTTTGCACGATTGATAACATTAGTTAAGCTGATACTCAGTTTGCCTTGGGACAGATATAAGCAAATTCAACTGATCTTATGATGGGTTTTGGCATGTATCTGGGCAGCCTGGTTACTTTACCTTCTTTCTGGTCAAGCTTCTGAGAAACCTATCCGTGCAAGGAAAACCAAATATTGTGCTGTTACTGCAGCGATTGCAGGCCAGCATACCCATTTCTCTTGCTGGGTGGCTTTTATTCTGGACTGCTTCTTTGCTGCTCCAGTATTTGTTTAGGGACTCAGAAGACAAGGGAATGAGATCCTTTCTGTTTCAGATTGTGCCCTTTTCCTAAGATACTGGGAGGAAAAATGAGTCTTCCTTGTGTTTATTAGGCAATTATGTGAAATGTATTGACAGTACTCAAATCTAGAGTGGCAAAATCTATCACAGTAATTTAGGCATACTGTTCACCATAGAGATGCTGGAATACATACCAAAAGTTAGACAAAATTCCTTCTTCATTNTTTTGCCATTAATATTAAGTTTAAACATTTAAGGATTGATTTAATATTTATGGCATAGTTTAATAAAAGTTTAGTGATGTAAGGGAGCTGGTTGCAAAGATGTGCTTCGCACATAAGCCCCACTAGAAACTCATTTACTTACAGAATCAAACACTAAGTAAAATAAACAGCTTGGCTTTCTACTGACATTTTATAGCCACCTTAAGGGAAAGGTGGGGAGCGGGCTGTGTTGCCATGTGGGTTTAATTCATGAACTTCCACTCAGAGTGCTCAGAGGCAATACGGTAGTTGAGCCAACTTTCTCTGTTAAATCACAAAAAGAATGAGTTGGGTTTTTTTTTTTGTTTGTTTTTTTTTTTTTTTTTTTTTTTTTTTTAACCAAATACAGGGGATCAACTGCAGCTGCAAAGAGGAAATTTAGAATTATCATCATACCAGTATCAGAAGGTCCTTTATATTTATAGCTTCATAAAAGTTCACAGTTAGAGTATTTGCTGCCAACTCATAAAAGAACTAATGAAAATTTCTGCAGATTTTTTTCGTGGACAGTGATTTCTTAATCCCCTAAATCCTGATGAATTCTTATATTCAAAACATTTGTAAAAGAAGAGGGGAAGGGACTTCTCGTTGCTTTAATAGGGTAGGTCACACTTCAACTCACTATGGGACAAACTGTGCTACAGTTTTACTTGGGTAATATTGCCATACTCGTTAACACCAAGAAGGATGTTTGTGAAAGTATTACTCAATGTAAATGAAAAAAAAGTTGTGACATTATGTTGCCTTTGTGAAGCTAAATTGCTGTATTGTTTGGATAAACTTTAAAATTTGATTTATACTTGTAACAATGATTATTGCTTCAACATTAAAAAAAACTGTAATTAAGCAATAAGTTTCTTTCAGATAAGTAGTATTCAGCAGTAATGAAAACCTTGAGCTTTAATGTACCTCAAAGGGTGTTGTAACTCAATAATTCACAGGTTCTCTGAGCTTTTGTGACTGAAAGCAGAAAGCTTCTTTTATTTACATTGCTAAAATTATGAAAATTATATCAATGTTTTTCACTCTAGCTCCTGTGAAAAACCATTCCCCCCCCAAAAAAAAGCTAGTGATAGTAATGAGTTAGGTGAATATTTATCAAATCTGAGGGTAATATGAGTTTTGGTGATTTTTTTTTTTTATATAGTTACTGATCATCTCCCCCCACCTCTTCCAGTTATTGTTGTGTTTATAATGTAAAGGCTGTTTGAAATTTGTCACTTCTGTGTTGTTGCCCTGTCCCTTCTTCCCTGCAACTGCATCCAGTTGGAGAGAGCCTCTCCCAAGAATAGCATACATTTTTGAAGTTTCATTCTTAAAAGTTAAACTTGGAAGTATCTTTGAAATTATGTAGTGAAAAACGTTCAGCATTGTAATAATAGAAAGGTGTCACTTGGTGCCACCAGAATGGAGAAGGCATGTTTCAAAACACTGATGTTTCCAACCCTATTGGTGTAAAAAGATTTACCTCTCAAAAAGAGGAGCTTCCTTAATCAAAGGAGCTAAGCTGGAGTCATAGCATCACTCTAATTTTATATTTAAACATACATTCCTTTAGAAGTAAAGTGACTTGCACAGATGTGGCACCGGTAACTAGGAGAAAATTGCAACAGATTCTGAAGCTCTGCAAAGAGCAGACTCGTTTAAGAACTTCCCTTTGTGGGTGGAATGAGGAGGGGAAAAGAGTGGAAAGTGTTGGGGGGGGAAAAACCTCCATTATTTTCACCATGCTGATTCTTTTGGTTTCTGAGCTTGTGAATAAGTGCAGTATCTGTATTCTTTTCATCTGTGTAGTTGTGAAAATTTGTGAGAAAACTTACTATTTTTTTTTTCTGCCAAAGAGTAATAGCACAGTGAAGTATGACCTCTTTTGTAGATTTGTCTGAGAGATGCACCTAACAGTGCTGAGCCATTCAGGCTGTCCTCTCAGTGCAAGCCATTTTATCATTTTGCATGCAGTGTGCTTCAAGCTGTGAAGCTATTTGTTGAACTAGGCCATGTTACTGTTTGACTAAGAGGAAGACAAGTGTTCCATATTATCCTTAATTTCCGTATAATTGTTTTAATCTTTGTTTTATAATAAATGTATGAAAGTGCCCTAAGGGTACCTTTTTGTTTGGTATTGTAGGTGTCTCATTTAGAATCCGAGCAAGATGGAAATGTTCAGGTCTTCTTTTCTTCCTGTCACCTGAATGGTTCACAAGACACAGTCCAAAAATAAAATACTCA
Organism: Ibidorhyncha struthersii; assembly: GCA_013398815.1. NCBI lineage: Eukaryota > Metazoa > Chordata > Aves > Charadriiformes > Charadriidae > Ibidorhyncha > Ibidorhyncha struthersii. The sequence continues at coordinate 288,316 of VZSZ01011573.1, forward strand.
GCCATTCTGGCTGCAGAACTGTACCTCCACATGTGAAAGCATGCGAGGCTGTGTTTCCCATCTATCTCATTCGAGATATGCTTAGCAAATCAGATTAGGACAAGTGACAGCTTTGGCTCAAGAGATGTGCACCTGCCAAATCCACAAAACACTTAGCTATTGCTAGGGGATTGTCTGTTCCAAGTTAAAAGGAACTGGAGAATGAGGGAAGAAGATTGTATCTTACCTGTGATTCACCACTGCTTCCTGTCTTGTATCTTGATGGCATGTTTATTCAAAGAGACTGAAGAAGTACTCTTACATAAAGAAAATTACAATCTCCAGAACTTATGAAGGGTCAAGATATATGAGAAAACACACAGGAGTCTTGTATGGAGTCCTTTCAGTTTGGCACTCTACCTAGGTGTTTTATGCCCAGTTAGTGACAGCTTGTCTCACTTAGTTCCCAATGGCCAGCTGCCTGCAGCCTTCACTCTTGGACTCTTTAATTCATAGTGGCATTTTCAACTGTATCTTTGTTTAGGGGTGACTACTTCTGGATACCACCCCATCTGTACACCTGAACTTCATTCACATGGATCTGCTAAGGTGAGGACTCCCTTGAGAGTATCCAACCAAAGAGCACACTTTGACACAATTCTTCCACACCAGTCTAATGTGAGGGAGTTAGAGAATTAACAGAGCATAAACTGATAAGGGGGTGAAAGAAGGTCCCGGAGAGGTTTTCTGTTTGATTCTGTAGAAGTTAGAATAATGACAACCTATCTGCAGAATTTAACAAAACATTATAATCCCCCTCTAAAACATCTGTGGGATGCCGTAGAAAGCCTATAGAAAGTGGAGGTGGTACAGTTGCTGAAATTAGTGGGATGGGAGGGTTGTCTGTGCATGCCTGACAGAACAGAGAAATATGGAAACTTCAGATAGTTCTTTCACAAGTTGTTTTCAAGCCTGAAATAGAGCTTAGTCTTCAGGGGGAAAACAAGCATCCTGATTTCACCAGATGTTAATGTTTAGTTCCATGGTCCCTTTAATAACAAGCCCAGTGAAAAGGGGAAAGTCATATGAATACATTTTTTGACATTTTGTTTATTAGCATTTTATCTAGGCTAGTAGTAAATGAATAGACTTGTCAGCAGAAATCTCTTGGTGAAGCAAATAAAGAATCTTAATAGGCAGGGAGAGCAGAACTAACGGCAAATTGCTCACAAAGAGCTCTAATTTATTGGTTTCTTTTTCATGAAGATTCTGTTCTGGATTCTGGCTTTGCCAGAAGAAACAGCTGAATGATGACATGGATTCTCAGAAAGAAACTGTGCTGTCTGGTAGGAAAGGGGAGGATTTGAGGAAAAAGTCTATTTTAACACTTTCTTCAAAATACTTCATACCAAACAGTGAAAAGTTTTCTTAGTTTGATTTGTTGGTTTCAGTGAACTGGCCAAGTCTGCGTTTATAGAAGTGCTGTGATGCCTCATTCCTCTTGTAAGTGATTGACTGCAGTAAAAAAACAAGTGAGGGCTTCTCTGGGTCTCTGTTGTGCAAATGGGGCGGAGCCCTGGGTTCAGGATATGCAGATTCATGGGACTACTTCTGGCTTGCTGTACACGCCTGTACCCACTGGCACATTGCTCTTGGGGGCCAGTAGAGTTACTGGGAGATATGGCATGGCCTCATTTCTTCCCTCCGCCCTAGTTAGGCCAGCCTGTTCTCCAAAACGAGGGAAGAATCAGCAAATTCCAGGGTTAAAATTATGAAATGTGTTTGGAGTATGCTTAGTAGTTACAAGCTGAACATTTTCGTTACCGGCTGTGCAGTCAACAGCAATCACAAATGTAAATACAACTAAATAAAGTCATATAATTAGTAGAAATAAGCATTGTCTACACTGCGTTCCTCCCAAATCCATTGGTGCGATACTGTATCTGTAGGACTCTTCAGCCAGGTGGGTACAAGGAACTGTCATGTGTCACAGTGCATTAGAAGTAGCTGTGGGCTCTTTCTCAACACAAGTCATTATTTGCCAAGATTACTAAAACTTTTCTGACCCAACCCATTCAGCCTTCAGGTTTATGTTGGTGGTATGGGAAAGTGCTGTGTTTTCAAGAAAGTAACTGCTGAGTGACCTCATAGGGCAAGTTCATCCTCTTATTCCTTCCCTTGCCTTGGACAAGCAGAAAGGCGCAGAATGTAATGATGCATCCTTAAAAGGGCTTGAAGTCAAGATGTAAAAAGGTGGAGAGGTAAGGAGTAAAGTAGAATAGGACAGGTCAAAAAATTTTAGGGAAATAATTTGTTTCTTTGATTAAATAAATTTCCTTTTCCAGAGTTAAACTCATTCTCTGAGACTCTACCGTTGTCACCTGACTGTGTCAAAACATCGTTCTGAAGTGTTTAAAAAAAAACAAACAAAACAAAACCAAAAAATAACCCAAGGAAGAGGAAAAATGCTGAAACATGGCAATCTAGAAGTTGTAGTATTTTTAGTTTGGTGCTTTGTATTTTAATTTATTGCTCTATTGGAAGCAGTCCTGGTTTTGAGGTGGAAGGAAGAATGAAAGAACAGATTAAGCCATGTAAAGGCAGTAAGACAGTAGAACTGGTTTGATCATGTAGACTAATTGCATCTTGTTTCTCTTTCTCCTCTGTATTCCTAAAATGGATTCCTTCCTTAAATCCAGTACAATAACTTCTGTTCCAATAAGAGCTTGTCAGGCTTTCTCTCCTGCTGGAGAAACAACCTTAGAAAACAAAACAATTGTTGTAGCAACTCAGAAATGTACTTGTAGTTTCTCCTGTGTTTCACGTTTTCTACGTCCCAGACCTTGACAGAAGAAAGACAAGACTCCAAGAATGTGGTTTAACAAGGCTATAACTTTACATAATGTTTCAAGGAACTATCTGACAATAATTCATCCAGCACAGGTCATTCATCCTATTGTAATCCACTTTGCAAAGGGTCTCTGTCAGCTTTCTACCCCATTAACCAGGCGCAGCACCATTGCTGAGACTTCACTGCTCTTCCCTCATGCAAGGCAGGGGGAATTGACTCCTTACTGCTCAGGAGACTTAGAGCTTCAAGTTGTTCTTCACCAACTCCTTTTATTAGTAAGTGCTTTCCCCTATGCAACTACAATTCTAGCTTTCTAAATGGACAATAAGCCCTTTTGGAAAATTCTCTACAAACGGGAATTTGCTGAATTGCAACTCTTCCTTTCTTGTCACCTGAAAAGGAAAGAAAAAGGATAAAACAAAATGTTTGTCACATTTGCTCACCGCAAAGATGCTTCTCTTCTCGTGTGCACTGAGACTGTGAGATGCATGTGGGAAGGTTCTGAAGTGCAGTAGTTTTACTATGCTAAACCTGCTGTAATTTTTTAAGAGTTGGTTTTCTGGATGGAAACTGGAGGCAAGAGGAAAATTTTATAAGGTCTTTTGATTTAGTAGGGGTGGGCAGGAGAATGGGGAAGGGAAGGGAAGTGAAGGGAAAAAAGATTTAACATGTACAACACTGTTCAGTCAGAATCTCTGGATGCAAGCTCCTCTGTTAGGCCAGAAGCTGAGAACAGAGTAAGTTCTGGTACCTTATAGTACCAGTTTTGAAGGTGCCAAAAACTTTTCCAGCTCAGACAAAGCTTCTCCATCTCTCAGGCTGCCAGAAGTGGGTTCTAAATTACTAGAGGCCCTTGCATACAGCTTTGAAGGCTTGATAGCTTGCAGACACTGTGGGTGGGTTTTTTTTCTGAATGGGGCATTAGCTTTATGAAAGTTAAAGTTAAAGGCAGCCTTATTTATCCATATTAACATCAAATTAATTTCATACCACTAAATGAACAGGGTGATGAAACATTTAGTTCCTTTCAGTAAACCAATCTCTAAAGATTTACTTAAAAATATACTTTTATACCTCCCTATTTCCCAGTTGCTTCTCTATGAAGGAAAACAAAACTGTGACCAAACTATTCAAATCTTTTTACTTTTTTTGCCTGGACGTTGGTGTTTTGGTGTGGAAATACATAAAACTTACATTCAAGCAGTTGCCTTCTCAAGCGACTTTTTAGAACATTATTTCATCAGATTATCTTAATTTTCTGCATGACATAATCTTTTCAAGTTGACATAAGACTGGGCTGTGATATTTGCATATTCAAGTTGGAACTGTATAGCTTAACAGTGTTTCTGCTTGTGTATGGATTTTTTTTTTAATTTGTTATTATTTTTCCTTAGGGGAATCTAAGAAACAAGTCCTTCCAAAAAGATTTCCTTGGCTTTTTAGGTGATTTTGCTCTCTTCTTTTAAACCAGAGGAGCTTTCACTGGACTGTTCTAAAATGCGCTGTAGTATTATAGTCAAGTGATAATTTGTACATAAATTGGACATAATTTCCTTTTCTTACATGCATGTAGAATCATAAAATCATTTTGGTTGGAAGAGACCTTTAAGATCAAGTCCAGCTGTTAACCTAGCACTGCCAAGTTACCATTTAACCATGTCCCTCAGCACTACATCTGCACATCTTTTAAACACATCCAGGGATGGTGACTCAACCACTTCCCTGGGCAGCCTGTTCCAATGCTTGACAACCCTTTTGGGGAAGACATTTTTCCTAATATCTGATCTAAAACTCTCCTGGTGTAACTTGAGGCTGTTTCCTCTTGTCCTGTTGCTTATTACTTGGGAAAAAGATTGATACCCACCTCGCTACAACCTCCTTTCAGGTAACTGTAGAGAGCTATAAGGTCACCTCTGAGCCTCCTTTTCTCCAGGCTAAACAACCCCAAGTCCCTCAGCCGTTCCTCATAAGACTTGTGCTCTAGATCCTTCACCAGCTTCGTTGCTCTTCTTTGGATATTCATCTCAATGTCTTTCGTATAGTGAGATGCCCAAAACTGAGCACAGTGCTCAAGGTGCGGCCTCACCAGTGCTGAGTACAGGGGGACAATCATGTCACTAGTCCTGCTGGCCACACTATTTCTAATACAAGCCAGGATGCCGTTGGCCTTTTTGGACACCTGGGCCCACTGCCAGCTCATATTCAGCCAGTTATCGACCAACACCCCCAGGTCCTTTTCTGCCAGGCAACTTTCCAGCCACTCTTCCCCAAGCCTGTAGTGTTGCATGGGGTAGTTGTGACCCAAGTGCAGGACCCAGAACTTGGCCTTGTTGAACCTCATACCAACGGCCTCAGCCCATCGATCTAACCTGTCCAGGTCCCTCTGTAGAGACATCCTGCCCTCAAGGAGATCAACACTCCTGCCCAACTTGGTGTCATCTGCAAACTTACTGAGGTTCCCCTCATCCAGATCATTGATAAAGATATTAAAGAGAACAGGCCCCAATAATGAGCCCTGGGGAACACCACTTGTGACCGGCTGCCAACTGGATTTAACTCCATTCAGCACAACTCTTTGGGCCTGGCCATCCAGCCAGTTTTTCACCCAGTGAAGCATATTCCCATCCAAGCCATGAGCAGCCAGTTTCTCCAGGAGAATGCTGTGGGAAACGGTGTCAAAAGATTTACCAAAGTTCAGGTAGACAACATCCACAGCCTTTCCCTCATCCACGAAGTGGGTCACCTTGTCATAAAAGGAGATCAGGTTAATCCAGCAGGACCTGTCTTTTATAAACCCATGCTGACTGTGCCTGATGGCCTGGTTGTCCTGTATGTGCCGTGTGAGGGCACTCAAGATGATCTGCTCCATAACCTTCCCTGGCACTGAGGTCAGACTGACAGGCCTGTAATTTCCCGGATCTTCCTTACAGCCCTTCTTGTAAATGGGCGTCACATTTGCTATCTTCCAGTCAACTGGGACCTCCCAGGTTAGCCAGGACTGCTGATAAATGATGGCAAGTAGATGTAATGTAGATTTCTTCAAGGAGAAAGGGATGATTTTAATTTAAATTGCATAGCAGAGAGGACAGGGGCAGATTATCATTAGAAATGGGTGAGGGCAGAGGGGAAAAAAAAGGCATCCAACTTAGGTAGAGTGCCAGCAACGTACTGCTTTGCTTTAAATTACCCAGCTAAAAGAGGTTGCATGGGAAGGGATGCCATGCTGGATACCTGTGGAAGAGCTGTGAGGGTTGATCATTTGTTATTTGAGAATTAGTGAATTAGCAGTACTTCCTGCTGGAATGTAAACCAACTGGCAGGCGGATTTCATATTTCTGTTCCTTGTTTTTCTCTTCACTTAATCTCACCACAATTAATTGAATCAAAGCCTAGACAGAAGTGAAGCACTCTCGTTTTGTTCCTGTACATATGTGGACTTGATGAAGCACATTTGAATCATGATGCTGGCTGTCCCTTTGCTTATCAGAAACTTATCAAAAACTGGCTTTGTTGGTGATTGAAGTCTGTCCACAGCAGTGGCCTCTTTGGGTCCCTGTTTGCATCTATGCCGTGCTCAGATGCTCTTATTTCCTGTCTTTCCTTCCCCAAACTAACTGTAAAACTTGGAGGCAGTAGATGGTGGGTTCTCCTGTCTTCAGCAGCCTGCGACAATAAGCACAATCCAACAAACAGAGGAGCATAACCACTTTTCTTTTTTTTTTTAATACCAGTAAAATTCTGTAATAGAAAATCCTATTGTTTGACTCTCTGTATTCTCTGAGTTTAATTTGTATAATCCCTGGGCACAAAGCCTGAGGGACTTGCTTTTCACAGTATGCTGCAGACCTGATGTGTTTCACCAGCCTTTAGATCTGGGTGGGGAGTTGTGCTGATGCCTGTTGTAGGTGATGCTGGTGGCTGGGTCTGAGGTGACCCTGTGGCATGGTCTCACTGACTGTTGCATTGCAGTTCAGCAATGTTACCACACTGATCAGGTACTCAGAAACTGTATTTTTCTGTAAATGCTAAACAAATAATTGCAGCTACACTACAGACTGTGTGCTATGTGTCGCTTTTTAGAGGACTGTTATTTCTACTTGATCTTCTATATCATATTATGTTGTACACTAAAAGCCAGACTGTATTTTATCCTACCTAAGACGAAGTGAAGTTTGCCACCCATTGCCCATCTCAGTGGTTTGTGTGGGAAGTCTGCTTGTGCAGGACTGTGGTCAGCAGAGCAGAGCTTTGGCAGCTCTGTGTCATGGTGCCTCACAACAAGGGAAAACCTGCTGAATCTGGTGCTTTGTCTTGCCCTTGGGAGTCAGACTCTGTGAACAGGCACTTAAACAGTGAATGGGAAGTGGAAAGATGCCCTAATTTCTTAATTCCATGTGAATGATGTAGGTCACAAGTAAAATCTTCTTTATGATCTGCAATATAGGGATTGTATCTATTTCAGAGCTCATTAAGTTTTGATAACTAAGGTGGTTTAATGACACACTGTACTGTGGGGGTTTTTCTTCAATATGTATGTAAGTTTAACCTGATGATGTTTTACATATGTAATTCAAATGGTAAACATTGGAAAGAAAAATTAACTATTTTCTTTTCAAGCAAAGAGTTGGGGACTATTGTGGTTTCAAAGGCAGCTTTTAAAATACTTTTTAATTTAACCTTTGTGTTGTCTATAATATCTGCTCTCTAAAATCATACCTTAAAAATGCATCTCTGTTTTTCTTCCCCTCGCTTTACACCATGTAGTTTTTAATTAAGTCTCAATTAGTCATGTCAGTGTAGTTTTCTGACCGCAACATCCAAAATTATATAGTTTGTAATATGGCTGGGAATTTGGATAGGAATTCCTATGCAGCATAAGGGTGGGTTTTTCAAAACTCTTCTACTAAAAACTCTGATAAAATGTTTTATGCTGGTACTGTCTGCAGTAAAGAGATGTGGAATTAAGGAAAGCTGTAAAACATAAAAACTCTAGATATGCATATGATTATTTATATTAAATTGAAGTAAATTGTATTGCTCAATGAGAGAGTTTTCCAGTTCTAAAGCAAGATTTGTTGTGTTTCTCTACCTCTTTTATTTTTATATGTGAGATACCGGCTGTGGAGGGAAGCATGGAGTAGTGCTCTGGCCTTTCATCTCTGGAGAGAGAGGGATTTGTAAATTGGACACAAGTCAGGAGGGAATATTAGTTTAGTTGGTGATGTCAGATGAGTTCTTCTCTAGATCACACAACCACTGTGCAATTGGCAAAAGTATGGTAATAGGCTGTGGTCTGTCAATTTAATGAGATATCGAGGGGGATCAGAAGGATCGAGAGAGGTTTTTAGTATCCACTGCAATGCTGTGCAAAAATCTCTCACAGAAAAAGGGAGATGCTTTAATTATAGCCCTGAAAGGGAAACGTGGCTTATTCTGTGGAGCTCTGGTCTGAACTGGGGTCCACACTGGACACTGTTTTAGGTATCCAAATGCGGGAATTTGGTTCGGATTGCCCCAGAGAGGTCAGAACGCGCCTTTCTCATCACACCAACTTTCATCTGAGTGTGCCTTCACCTTGCAGGGGAAAACTAACAAAAGGCACGCAGATACCAAGGTGCCTGGTCGAGTTCAGAAGCCACTGTGGTGCATGCAGTGTGTTTGCACTGCAGGTGAAGACTGCCGTCCTGGAACTACAATGTTACCAACAGAATCTCCCCGGACAGCAGAAGAAAATGGGAAAATTGTAGAACTGTGTTAGTTTCCAGGCGCTTTGTGTTCCCCTACTAATAAGCAAGTAGATGTAGCCTTTTTGTGATGGTAAGATCATGCACAGGGCTGTAAATTATTCACACAAGTAACTAACGTATTTTATATTTTCTCAGATTGTCCAACAGCTTTGCAACATCTGTGAAAATACTTATTGTTTGGAAATTGCACTGAGAGTAATTCCAAGAAAATATTATTGGTTTTAGATAGGTCCTTTGAAAATATTGATTTTTCAGAGTCTGAGAAGCATTTACACGTTTTGTTAGTCACTTAGATCATGAGGTATTTTTCCTGTCCCTGGCTATGCAAGGTTGATTCTTAGAGTGACTATTTTATTTCAGGTGGAAAGCACCCCTTCCATCTGTTTTTCCTAATCACTGATTTGGTGAACATTTGTCACTGAATGCATTCCTTGTATAGATTTTATGGACAACTAAACTAACAGTTGCCAATACAGCCACAAAAGGTTAGAGGATTTTTTTCTTTCTTTTTTTAGCAGAACTTTATTTTAAAAGTTTTGAAATCTTAATTAAGCTCATGATAAGCTATTAAATAAGTATACAGTGTATTGTGTGATAGCCTGGCTGCTGGTAATGTGCTCTGGATACGTCTCTGTGTGTGCTGGTTATGGCCTCCTCTGCATGCAGGTCACTGGATGTGTTCACAAGCTGACCGCTCACGCAAAACATTGCATCTTTATGTTACTTACATCAAGTAGGGATTTGCACATGGAACTACCTTTCAGAGTGGACAGTGCTGTCATAGCCTTACGTGCAAGGACCTGGGAACTGCAAATCTTCATCTTATTTCTCCTAAGGCTTTTTGATGGGAGTTGTTCTTTCTTTTCTTGCAAAGTGACTGCAAGTACAGAGAGACTTGAGTTCTTTATCAGCATCATAACTATTCCTTGAGAAGGTTCTCCACATCTTGAAGTCTATAGCTATGGAAAATAAATCCATATTTCGAATATCAATTTTTCTTTTAACCTATTTGTAAATGATTTATTGTAGTGGAAAGTCAGATGATGATAAGATAACACTGTTTAGAGGTCATTAAAGAGTTTTCAGGAAGTTTCTACAAAGGTACTGTTCTTATATTGTCAGTATGATAAGAAAACTAACAATTTATGTCAAAGTTTGCAAAATGTGTTTGTCTGATAAACAGTCTGTTCAGGGGACATCAATCATACTTCCTTCCCAGAGTACATTGTATTTTTCATGAAGTGAACTTCAGTGACTCTGCACATTCATGTGTTTGATATTGCAGCATCTTTTCTGTTGTAGTGGCTGTAATGCAGTGTGCGGCTTGGTGCCACGTATTGTACCAGGCACTTATAACCAGCAGCCTTTGCTTCTGCAGAAACCAGTGATCGTATGTTGTTCTTTAGCCAGGTGAGAATGTGACTGATATGATTCTGTTCCTGGACCTTAGAGTATGTTTCTTCTCTTGAAGGAAAGATGTAATATGAAAATTTGTTGTGGAAGATGGTCAGAAGGGAGTTACAACATGAGTCTGCTTTATAGAATACCATTCTGAACAGACATTCTGCATCAATGTCATTGAAAAGCATGTTTGGCTAAAACCAACTAAAATACAGACTCTCACTACATTCTCTCTGTTTTTCTTAACATGCATTTCAGCTTATTACAGTATAAATCACTTCTCAATTGCCTTGAGCTGAAACAATGCATCTGAGCTTGGGTTAAAAGCCTGTAAGTGCTTCTTTACTTGAACAAAGTGAAATCAGGTTACATTAATAGAAGTATTAATTAATTTGCCCTCATTTATTCAGTAGAATTAGCATTATTGAAAAGCCTTTACCATCTTTAAGTACAGTTAAAGTGTGTGCAGCTTTAGTGACAGAGTTTCATCTGTAACACCTAGTGATGTGTCAGATAGTGTAGAAAATTATTGTCCAATTTGGAAACCTGAGACATTACTGAGAAATGCTGTGGGGTGCGTTATAATGAAAATACCAATCCACATTAGCCATGGTTGCCATAAGCAAAAATCTTAATATCTTGGCCAAACCTACTTAAGGTTCATGTAATAAACTCACATTCCTAATTTTATTAGGGATGTGCCAAGTTAAGCACTTTGCTGGCCTTTGGACAGATTTATAGCTTGACTTCTGCTGAATTAGTGTTGACTGACAAGAAGGCATTGTTTTATAGGATGCTATTTAAATAAAAACCTGCAGGGTATTTCTGTAATGTTGTCACTTCAAGTCCAAACTGGAAAAAAGAAATGTGTATTAAGGAGAAGTCTTCATTATCTTTCATGAGTTTAATCTGAGGCTGTCAAAAGCTTCCTTATAAGGTAAGACATTGTAATGCACGGGGACAAGCCTCATCTTTGTTCCAGGTTTTAGTATGAAAGCAGACTGTTGAACTTACTGGAAATTGCGGAGGAAAAAAATTCCTATTCACTTTTACTTGGCGGAGTTGTGTGTAAAGAATAGAGTGTGATCCTCTTTCCCTGTGAATATCAGAATAGTAACTGGTGATAGCTGTTTTATTTTGTAACTTTATTATGCGTATATCACTTGTTCCTGGCAAAACGTATCACCTTGTATTTATTCATTGGCTATCCTGGGCCAACAAACATGCTGACATTTTCATATGTAAAGCATTCTGGTTGTAGATTAAAAAATTCTCCTTCCTTTAAAAAAATGTTGGTTTGTAGAACAGTCCTTCCTCTTTATAAAATAAATAAACAAGTTCAATTAAAAAAAAAAGGGGGGGGGGAAGTGCATCTTCTAGAGTTAAAATTAGACTGTAACTGTTGTGTCTCAGAGCAAAATATTGACCCAAATATTGATAAAATTAATCTGACTCTTCAGTCTTCCTTTGCCATATATTTTTAAGTTTATGGGAAGGACCATGCAGCCAGGACACCTGTATTACTATGAATGAATTTCTCAGTGTCTTATCTGTGGTCACAAATTTGTATAACTGAGTTGACCATTTGTAAAAGGAGGAGAGTTATTGCTGCCTCTATGAGGGACTGGAAGTTGCAGGGAATGGATATGACTGAAGTATTTTGTAGAGCTTCAGATCTATCATCTGACCAATAGAAAGCCTTACTTTTTACAATTAAATTATGAAATATGTGAATGGAGTATAATGAGCACTGATATGTCCTTATTTTGCGCATAATAAAAAACACATGATGTAAGGAAACAGCTTCACTGGAGAGAATGACAAAAGGCAGGGATTGGTGTTATAACTTACCAAGAATACACAGAGTTACATATCAAAGATTACACAAAAGATTTGCTTTAGGGAAAGAGATATTGTACATACTGATTAAAGTCTATGTAAATCAAATATTGGAAATATGCCAGTCATACCTAGCAGTGCCACTCATGCAATGGATCTCAGCTACGTCTCACTGATTTTCTTAAGCTTTTTGGTAGCTATTACATACTCTCACCCCATCAGCTGCTCAATCCAGCAAGAGTAAGGTGGGAGACTGAAATAATGAGAGTTCAGCAACAAAATCGGGATGTGAGTTCTGACTTGTAGAAGAGCAGTTGAGGAATAACTGATGTCAATGTAGTTTAAATTCATGCAGAGAATTTACTGGACTGTTTCTCACCTGTTTAAATATAAGTTTAATATGACAAAGAGTTTCCCTCACACATTATTTGATCATCATTATCTATTACTTATAAAGCTCCATCATTGTGCATGGTACTTTACCAAGATAGTTTAATTAAAAGATTCTACTTGGAGTTGATGAGTGCAATAACATAAGGTTTACAGAGCCTTATTCCACACAACATTGGTATATGCACTATGGCATTCATGTGACTGCTGGTCATTGATGTAGCCATTACAGTGTTAAATCAGTATTACAAGGTTGACATGGGAATGTACCTAACACCTCTTCGTTAACGTAGTATTCACAGTAGGTGATAACTGCGTTAAGAATCTGCTTGTTCTTATTGATAATTGAACTTCTCCAGAAAGGAACACCACATATGCTTTTATCAGCATATGAACTAGAAAAAGTGATGGCGAAAGAACGTCTTCCATTTTTTTTATTATTATTATTATTTTTCTGTGAGTATAATTTAAATATCAAACAAACCTACTGTTGAGGGCGGCAATTAATAGACAAGGTGTTACCTGTTTGATCTGTGGGTCCTTATCCTTCTTCTAGTTCAATCAATGGTAAAGTTTAATTGGGAGCATCATTGCATGCTAAAGTAAATATTTTCTTATACTCCAATAATATGTCAGGAGGCTTGTCTGGTTATGTGGTCAAGGGTGAGTCTGAGCTTTGTGAGATAGCACTGGGTGTGTTCATTGGTTTTGATGTTGGAAGGATCACAGACTTGTGCATAGCAGTTTCGTGTTGATGGGGAAGCCACCTCTTCCTTCTGTACATCAGAGGATAGTGCATACTTCTTTTGTTTATGTGCCAGTTAATGTATTCCATTGGCAGAGATACTTCACTCTTCAGGTCTGTAGCTGCCAATTCTGCTTTAATTAATAAGCATTAAACTAAACTCCCAACCTCACAAATCCTTCCCTGACAACTTCACACCCTATTAAACCCTAATTTTCTTGCACCTTAAAAATACTTCTTTCCACAATACAGTACTTTTCTTTATGGATATATGCACCACTGTTAGTAGAGTCTACCATAAACCTGCTTAGTCTAAGAAATCTGGGGTTTGCCCTAAAATGAATTCAGAAACATTCAGAAGTAGAAGCTTAAATTAAGACAACAAAAGAATTATTATCCTTTAAATGTATGCACATGTGGCTGTATAACTGAAACCTGTGCACAAAGTCAGGTACTTGCCACATAAACTCAAATGTTTATTTGTACATTGCTACCTTCACTGCTTCTAAAATGTTAACCTCTTTATATTTGTGTTCCACACTGCTATGCATTACTTCCTTTAAACAGGAAGAAAGCTGTATCTTTTCTGTCAAATGTGAAATAGCTACATATGTGATACTACATTGAAATCTGGACTGTAAAGGACAATTAGAAGCTGTGTGACAAGCAGATCCAAGCTCTGTTGGATCTCATGTCGTTCTTTCCATCAATTTCAGGAGAAGCTAGATCGGGCTTAGTGAGAGAAGGGAGGAGACAGGGTTCAAGGATAAAAAGGAGAGCTCTTCTCCGAAATGCTGCAGAAATCTGAGAGCAATTCAAAGTGCTTGCTATTAAATACCACCAAACTCCAGGAGATTCCAAAAAATTACTATAAATCAAATTTTGGAGCATAGACTTCCATATGGGTTCAGAAGCTACCAGCTTAAGGAAAATGTGTGGGAAGCAGGTCCTGGGAGCAGTCTCCCATTACTGTTCCCTATGCTACTTCTGCTTTTAGCCGGGGTCTCCAGATTAAAATGTATCAACACCCTGGGAACAGAAGTTAATTGCAAAACATCAGGCTATGATTACACATGATTTTTCTATTTTTCCTTTTACACCCTTCTGTCTTTTATGCTGATGCTGCTTTGACAGGAGAACAAGAGCACAGCCGTGTCCAGAATATCCTTGCACAGCCTGGTAGGTAGTACATTGCTATGAGAGTCAGGAATTTGGGGTGGCCCTAGAAGAAACGGGCCAATAACTGGGAGCCTCCCGTTTCCCATCTGACTGGATTTTGTGAAAGAGGAACTGGCCTCTGTTTCTTCTGCCCTTGGGTAGAAGCCTGCCCTTGAGAAAGCAATGGCTTTTTTATTCATTCTCAAACCTTGGAGATATATCAGGTCTGACTATGTTATTCTGAAAGCTGAAACCAAAATCCCAAATCCATAATCACCAATCTTCTTGCAAAAGAAAGTGATGGTAAAGTCTTGCATTGATCCAAGTTTTTATTTCTAAGGAACACTTTTGATCTGTCCTTCTCTCTTTGTGGGTTATATTAAATGTAGGTTTGATTTGGATTCAAGCTTCAATTCCTTTTGAGAAACACAATGTCAGCTAGTCTTCATTGCACTTTTCTTGGAGTGCTTTTGTTTCCCCAACAGGTATGTGGCCTAGCTTTGCACAATCTGTTAGTGTCCCACTTCTTTCATCTGTCCCATTAAATTTGCTTTTTTTCCCTGCAGTCTGAAGATGCTCTTGCACGAGTGATGTCATCTCTAATCCTGCTTTTCATTTGTATCATGGATGTCGCTAACCACTCTTTAAATAAAAATACAACATGATTCTTATATGCTAAGCAGCTCCACGGATAACCATATAATTTCAAAATTATACTGATTTTGTTTATATGCAACATAATCTTTTACAGTTCTTAGTCTTTATTTGAAGCATTGCAAAATGGATTTTTATGAAAGGTATTATAAAGGACTCCTTGTTTTTTCATAACAGATTTGAACATTAACTGATCAGAGTTCAGATAAATAGTCTTTACTCTCCATTAAAATATTAAAAAGCCTTTGGTAGGAAACTGGCATAAAGATCCTTCATTCTTGTTTAATGAACACTTGTTGGCAAGTATAACACTTTAATAGCTTTGCAGAATGAATTTTGTGTGAGCATCCTCCATTTCCCTGTCAGACACTTGTCCAGGTGCTGGGAATTTATTGGGGGAAGCATATTTTTACTCATTAGTTCTGTATTTGATTACAGAACAGTAAAATATGAACCACTAAGTCCCCGAGGCATAGCTGTGTACATTGAGATTAGTAATTGCATGTCATCGTGTTTTCCATTGGAATTTATATGGACAGATAGGATAGGTGCTTCTTAAGTAGGTTTAAAAGCAAAGCAAATTTGTATTTAATCTTTTTCGCAGGCATATTTTCCCTAATGGAGTAAAGGTTAGGCTAGATGATACATTTTAAATATGGTTTTAATTTATTTTGCTCTTTTTTTCCCCTTGCTTTTGCTGAAGTATGAGGTTTTCTTTCTGACAGACCAAAGGAAATATATTGTAGCTGAAAAATTTGACTCTGTATGTGCTAATAATAACAGAAGGGAAGAATTGTGGTGTTGTCAGCAATGGGTGTTTATGAGTATATGTTTATACACAATGTGTAGACAATGTTTTTATTTTTAACCACCTTTTAATGCTGTAGATAAGAATGAAAATCATGTAGCAGCTCTAAGGACAAATTTTATCCAAACTAAATAAAAAAAATATCATTTTTCAATGTCTTTAGTATGCCTGTTCTTCAAGAACAGCTAAAAATCCATATAAAATTTTGCACATTAAGAAAACCCTCAAAATAAAAAAGAAATGGATCAAAAAAAATTTAATAGATTTGAAACATGAGCTTCTTTTGGATCATGTTGAAGGGTTAAATAATGCCAAACATGCCATACTCTCCTGTATAAAAGTGCTCATAAATGCATTTTCCAAAACTGAATCTAATGAGGTACTTAATAGTCACAAAACTGGCACATTTGATAATTAATGTTCCTTACTGAATTTTTGCTGATGCAGTATAGTTTTAAACAGGGAGAAATGTTAACTCAACATCTACTTGAACCATCAGCTATTTGGAAACTTCCACTTTATTGATGTGCAATACCTGTGTATGAGTGCTTAGCAAGAAGCCTTTGTTAGCACACCGTCACCTTAGTGTGAGAACTTAAACTACATGAGTTTCTGGTCTATTGAGTACATCTGTCTGTACAAGGCATGCAGTGTTGTGATTGTGTTCAATGGGGAGCCAATTATTGTTCCCCACTGGCAGATGCTGAAATATTTCCACTTCCAGTCATTGAATGAACTGAACTCCCACACTGGCATCATGAGCAGCAGATGTACGTTTTGTGACACCTGAACAGGAAACTGCAGAAATAGGGCACAGAATTACCATGCCACCACATTGGTGGCTCTTCAGTCATAGTAGCTGATTGAACTCGCATTGGGGCGCACATTGTGCACATCCAATGCTAGTGCCATGTACCTGTTTGAAACAAAACCATTGAAGGATGATGAGAATAAGATATAATTTGTGCAAAAGTAGAGACTTACAGGGTCTAAGATTTAAAAGCGTCTATTTAAAACTAGAATGAGAAGACCGTATCGTGACAATGTAGGAAAAATACAATGAAAATAGATAAGATATTTAAGTTTGAGAAATAAATGTTGAGAATGAGTAGTAAATAATTTTTTTCTTTCTTTTTCACAATCATGTTCTACAGCAGTAGTGGCAGGCTATTTCTTTGCTGGTAAATTCCCACTGATTTTGCAGTACACATATTGAATATACTATATGTTACAAAGCTTGAGATTCAGAGGATTTTGAGGGAGAAAGAAATGTTGAAGGGTAATTGGAGCCACACAGGGAGAGTGGAGGAGGGATCAGGCTAGCAAACGAAGGCTCAGAGAGGATTGTAGAGGCTCTGAGGAAGCTGAAAGTGGATCAAAACAGGACAAATGGAGGTAAAAAGGATCAAAATGCCAGGGAGAAAGGAAAGAGAGGATTGGAGCTATATAGGAGATCAGAGAAAAATGCATGATCAGACAGGATCAGACCAATTTTGTACTAGCTGACACAAGGTCAGAGGAGCAGGAAATAAGGAGAGCTGGAAGAGGTATTTGGATCCTAAGTATATGGAGGAGGAAGTAAAAGAGAAGCAGAGAAAGAATGGGAGCCAAATGAGAAGAACAAATGTTACAGCTACATGAGGGATACAGCAGAAGTCAGGGTATCAAGAGAGCTGAGTGGGGATCAGAGAAGAATTACATGAGGAGCTATCAGGAAAGCCAGCAGTAGGTCAGAGAAGCTTACAGAGATTTGGTCAGAGTGGCCAGAGGGGCAGAATGATGTGGCATGCTAGCCTATTGCTTAGCATACTGCAATTAGTTCAAAAGCCCTTACGGAGCAACTCAAAGGGTGGAAGTACCAAGGATATTAGCATGTCGTTATATGGCAGATTTCATTTGTTAGCAGAAGCAAGGCTCTTACCTAATTTATCTCCTGTGAGGATTTGGCTTGTTGGTTGTTGTCCTGGCTGCCACTTCAGAATCCAATAGTGATTTCTGAGGACAGCTGCAGTCTCAAGGCACAACCTAAGGATTTTAGGCAGCTTTCCCTCTGAATATCCCAGCATCTGGAGGCCTATGCCAAGGCCTCAGCATTATTTTAACAATTTATCTAAAAAAGAAACTGACATCTTGAAGTAGGCAGATCTCCTATGGAAGTCTTTATGCAGGTGAATTTTACCTGAAGAACACTCTTTAATAAACACTTGCTATTGTGGACTGCGATAGCATAGGGACTATACCCCCTGCCTTGGTATAGTGAATGTGCTTCTGCCTATCCTGGCCTCTACACAGACTTCGTCACTATGCCACAAAGGTGGTTCATTTCATATTCATTTGCTATAAGATAGCTAATATGGGATATTTAAAGAAAGACACTGAGGTGTCGGAGTGTATTCAAAGAAGGGCAGCAAAGCCGGTAAAGGGTCTAGAGCGCAAGTCTTATGAGGAGCGGCTGAGGGAACTGGGGTTGTTTAGCCTGGGGAAAAGGAAGCTGAGGGGAGACCTTACCGCTCTCTACAACTACCAGAAAGGAGGTTGTAGCGAGGTGGGGATTGGTCTCTTCTCGTAAGTAACAAGCAACAGGACAAGAGGAAATGGCCTCAAGTTGTGCCAGGGGGAGTTTTAGATTGGATATTAGGCAAAAGGGTTGTCAAGCATTGGAACGTGCTGCCCAGGGAAGTGGTTGAGCCACCATCCCTGGAGGTCTTTAAAAGACGTGTAGATGTAGTGCTTGGAGACATGGTTTAGTGGTGGACTTGCCAGTGCTAGGCTAGTGGTTGGACCTGATGATCTTAAAGGTCTTTTCCAATCTAAATCATTCTATGATTCTATGATAATTCTGGCAGATGCCATCACTTGCCATTGCTGATGGCACAGGTTTGTCAGTCCTCTAAGCAAGTAGCAAAGAACCTTTTGGAGAGAAAAGCATTCTGAGAACATGCATTCTCATTTTGTCCTATTCATCCCCACTTGAAAACAGAGCGAATGTCATTAATTATCACTTCAGGTAGTAAATCAGTTCCTCATTTGTGAAAGGAATCCTTCATCTTGAGTCCCTTTTTGTTTTGTATAGCCAGAGGGCTATTACAGATGATATTGAACTCAT
Organism: Ibidorhyncha struthersii; assembly: GCA_013398815.1. Taxonomy (NCBI): domain Eukaryota; kingdom Metazoa; phylum Chordata; class Aves; order Charadriiformes; family Charadriidae; genus Ibidorhyncha; species Ibidorhyncha struthersii. The sequence continues at coordinate 306,994 of VZSZ01011573.1, forward strand.
AAGAGTCATTTTAGTGTTACTCCAGCACAAAGCATATTACAAATGGATAACCTTGTTTTCTTAAAAAGCCATGAATAACTGTGGCTTTAAATTCAATGATTCTCCTCTGTCCTCTTCCCTCCAACTCTAAAAACCTGTATTCAGAATCTTACTTTAAAGTCAAGGCAATGTGCTGATTGACTGTACTGACATAATTGTGTTAATGACAAGACACTGAGACTACATTGTTAGGTATGCCGCTTATCATCACTATTTATTTGGCTCTCTTCTGCCAAGCTTGAGTTATACTCCTTATACATTGTGGTTTCAGTCAGTCACTTAAACTGCTTCAGTGTTGGAATAACATTTTTTACAAGTCTTTTAGCTGTAGTTCAAGAGAAGAAATTCTTCCAGAGCATCATAAAACACGATTCAAAGTTTGTCTTCACCAAAAGGCTCAAAGTTTGAGAACTTCGAAAATGAATTTTTTGATCAGTAAAATGATTAGTGAAACCACTTTCTTTTCTGTCTCTTTTTTTTTAATACATGGATCCATTTTTCTCTCAAGTTAATGCCAATAATGCATTTTAATCTACAGAATATCTCTTATCTACGGTCACAACTGAGCTCCTGCAGGTACCATCTCAGACTTTTGAAATGTCCTGTTGTTTAATGGAAGAGTATGCAATGGGAAATGCAGACATTTTTATGCTATGTTGCTTCTATGAGTCACCAAGGTTTTGGCTTATATTTTCTTTTAGATTATGTTTCACTGTGTAGTTGTGAATCTCCTTGTGGTCCTTTAGTGGATGCTTGATGTGAATGTAGTTCAACAAATAGTAATGTTTAAGCAATACTATGAACATGGGAGGTATCAAAAAAGGTATAAATTAAACTTGGTATCATTCTTTCCTAGCTCATTCCATTGTAAGAGAAGGATCATCATTAAAAGGTGAGCAGCAAATAAAATATAACAATTAGAAGTCATAAACAGGATGTACTTATTCAGGCATGGAAGCCATCTCAGGGCTGCAATTATTCCACATTGTGTGGGGACGTACTTCTTTCTGACTAGTGCTAACTGGGAGGCATAAAGCTCTTTCAGCCACCCTGATAAATTCAACACTGAGGTAATTTATTCAGCATATGCTTATTTTTCTTGTTTGTAAATCAAAATAGCAGATTAAAAAGTTTGTGTCCTGAAAAAAAGTTTGGATCCAGACCTGCAGCTGCTGAAACTTTAAATTATCCCTTCCTTTTACATTTGTCAACATCCAGGCATCTACATTATAGAACAGTTGTCCTTCCTTGGAGAGGGTTGTAACTCCTGTATTAGTGATTTCAAACTGGAAATAATAAAAAGATCGGGCAGACTTTGTCAAGACTTATTTATATCTTGAAAGGGCAATTTTTAAAGGGACCTTTGATAACTATAACTTCCATGATGTTGCTGAAGAATCACAGAGGTGGTGATCTGCGTATAATTAAATAACTTGTAAATTCAATGCACATGTGAGCTTTCTTAGGTGTGACTGGGAAATTCTACCACACATTTCTTTCCAGGAACTGGGACTCCTACAGGCTATTTCAGTAGGGATAATTAATAATTGTTCTTATAGCAGCCATAAATACCTTGAACATAGTATCAAATAATTACAGAAATATCCTAAAAGCATTATGGGTCACTGCTACCATAATCAGGAGAGAAAAATTTGCATTTTTGATCCGATTGATAGCAGTCAAAGTTCACTTATGCTGTCACTGACTGTGAAGTTGCCAGTTATGATGCAATGTGTACGTGCATTTGGATTCACAGTCTAACTTCCTAAGTCATTGTATTTGACTTGCGTGAAATAAAATATTAGTAATACTGACTCAATACATATGACTATCATATGACAATTTTATTTTCTTATTTTTATGGAATGTTCTGACTGTGTAGGAATCAACAAGCTTGTCAAGTTGTTCTGCAAAATTGCTAGGGTAATGAATCAGTCTAGTTACATTCTCACTCTGTGATAGTGTTGAGAAATTATAAAATTATGCATGCCTTCTGTCTCTCTTTGTAGACACACACAGCCCAAGTGTATAGTGTGTGCACATACATATAGATATTTGTCCATTGTGTGTGGTGGATCATACACACATGCACATACTTGTAATATTTGCTGGTTTGCCAAAGAAGCTATTCGTCATGACCTAGATGAGTCATGATGCACAGTAGAGTTTTGAAAGGCTGCTGTAATGCCCCCTTTACTGTCGTCCTGAGTAGCTGTTAGCTTTCTTTACAAAGTTAAAATCCCGGTTTGAACTTAAGCAGATGAAGGGGAAGTGTTATCTCTAGTGTTGGTGCAGCTTGTTACAGAGGTGGAAGTAGGCTGCAAAGTTGAAAAGAGCATTTTAATTACTCCAGACCATCAGGTGCATTGATCATGAGCAGTAAGTACAGGTTTAAGTGTGGATACTAATTTGAAGATGCACTGCAGCCTTCTGCCACATGGGATACTGAAGATTTGAAAGATCATGGCTTTGTGTTACCAGATCTTTGGGACAGTGAATACATCTGTCTCTTGTATATGATGCAGAGCTAACTCTGTATCTTAATTTTCATATGTATGTAAGAATGTATATTTTAATATGTAGCCTGTTTTCAGATCACCACTTGAAATTTCAAACATTAAAAATCTAGATCTATATTTTGTAGTCTAAAACAGGCTGTTAACAGAGTGTAGATAGGGTGCAACTGGTTCTCTAAAGAGAGCTACACTGGTGGCCCTTCTGGCTTGTTTGTTTTATTTTGTGTAAATGTAGGCTTTGGTCCTGAAAACACAAGTGCCTACCTCTTTGTGTATGCGTAGTTCCACTGAAGTCTGTGGGGCTGCTGATAATTAAATTAACTCTGTGGTAAGTGTTGCCAGGCTTAGAGACTTGGATAGGGAAAAAAGGCAGTAAGAGCAGATTCTCATTTTTGACTTTTCATTAAATCATCCTGTGTGATTTCTGCTCATCCCCACAACATAGTTCTGTTTTTTCTCCTCATTTAGATGTATTGCTTTTGGTTTTGTTTGTTTTATGGAAGATGGAAGCTCTTTAAACCTCGGTAGTTATTTACTTTGGGTTCAATGTCCCTCATGCAGGAACCACAGACATATTTTTCCCTTGGAAAAAAAATGAATTAATTTTTCAATTTTAGACTAAGGGTTCATGTCAAAGATGAAAGAAAAAATAATTATTTGTAAGCCATATTAAACATTGGCCATTAAAAAGGAAATTGGAACATGTCATGTCAAATATCTTTAGAGAGAGAGAGAGAAATGGAGGGAGGGAGTTGAGAGGCACATTCCTTGAAGTAACTAGAAAGAGTCTCCTGGTGAAATGGAGGCATCCTGGGGATCACCGACTTTAATTAAGTAGAAATGATCAAGGCACCAGGGTACTTCCGGGGGATTAATGACTGACTGGGAGACTTGATGGCCTCAGGCAAAGCTGTAGGCCATTAACCCCAGCCAATCCTTCGTTTTTCAGGAAATGCCCTGTGCCAAGGTCATTTTTGCTATTATAGCTAAGGATGAATCTTTTTCATAGTCTCATGCGAGTCATGGAGTCCATGTTTTTTGTGTTGTTTTCTTCCTCTTTTTAATAACTGACTTATGACATATGGGGATATTTTCATTAGGTTGCCTGTGCTGTAGTGAGAGAATAGCTTGATACAGTTCTGGTCCGAATTTTATGAAGATTAGTACATGAACAGCCCACATCCATATTAGCCAAATGAGCATCAAGGGATTAATCAATATCCCAAAAGCATGAGGAGGTTCAAGACTGTTGGATTATTAAATTTGATCCCAAGAATAAAATTGCAGCCTTTAATAAAAGTTTTGTTAGTGAAAACAGTCTTGGATCTGTGTGGATGACTTGTACTTCTAGCATTCTGTGGCAGAGTTTCAGAAGTTCTTGTATGGCTTTTTGCTTCCCTCTCACCATTGTTTTTCTCAGCATCTAAAAGATCATGGAATCTATCAAAACTGCCCTCCTCTGGAGCCATTTCTTTCATTTGGGAGAAGGTGCAACCAAGCAGTATGTTTTTACTGCCAACATCAACTGCCATTTGTCCCCGCTCCATGGTTCTTGGATACTTCGTGCCCAATAGCTACCCTGTCAAGGGCTTCCTATCTTAGCTCCCTACACCATGAACAGGGACATAGAAAAGGAAAATGTTGCCATGGATTGAAACCAAGCTTAGAAAACCAAGGGAGCATTAATGGCGTGCTCACACTGAATTCCACTACATTGATATTAGGTATTATTGGACATGTTGCAATTGGAGGGAAAAAAAAATCTGGAAAGTATGGCCACTGCTGTAGGTTTCCCAGACTCCGGTGCCTTTATCTTATTTTTACATCGGCAGATTCTTAGTGAGCTGGGGACTTTAAGGTTGTGCATCCTGGGAGCTGAGCCAGCTAGCTAAGCAGACCCTCAACCCCCCTTCTCAGTCTGCCCCCCACCCCCGTTTACTGGAAAAGCATCTTAGAAACAACTGCTAAAAATAGAATTGTTGATTAAAATAATTTAAACTAAAAAGCTTTTAAGCAATAGATCAAGCTCTTTAGCTTTATGAGCTAAAGGTAATTAGAAGCTGTCCACTTAATACTCTTGACACAGAATACTGTTGCAGCCACGTATAATTTTATTGCTTATCTACAGAGGTCAGAAGCAAGGAACAGACCCTGTGTCTCATTTAAACACTTCTGCTTCAGCCACTGTTCCTATTCCATCTTATCTTGAATAGCTCATGCCGAAATCAATTCATAATATTTTGCTTGTTACACTTAGAGACGTTATCACCTACAAAGCATGCCTTAATAGTAACTTGGAAAACTCTAGCCAGCCTTCTGTACAATATACATTTTTCCTTGGCTCAGAAAGCAGCTTACCTGGAGAGAAGCCAGCAGGGCCAGCTCAGAGGAGGCTGCTGCAGTGGCAGACTGACAGATGCCTACTCTTACCTGCCTGGAGCAGCCCAGCGTCTGCGTGTCTCCCTGTCCCCTGTATTTGTCTTACCTTAATGGACGTGTTCTCTTTCAACATGGCAGATGCCAGCCTGATAGATTCACTGTAGTCTTTTGTTGGTCTCTTACTGTCTGTCTTCAGTCTTTCTACATATACATCTATTTATGTATAATATCCTGTATGCTTCCATAAAAGCAAATTAGAGCCTTTTTCTAGTGACTACATGAAAGATTCTGATATAATGATGGCAGGCCATAAGGCCTAATAGTTTAGTTATTTTAAAAATTAATGGTGACTTTCACAGTTGGTTTCTATCCAAATCTTTCTGGTTAATTGGTTAGATACACGATGGACTTTGAATTATTATATGTGACTACTGGTGGGGAAGGAAGAATGATTAGCAATGTTGCCATGCCTGCCATTTTTCAGGTTTCTAAGAGTAGAGAGGGAATCCTAATCCTTTTGTTTGTTTGTCTCTTAAAGAGGAGAGGCAGTGAATACCTGTGCACTTCCTAAGACCCATATCCAAGACCCTGAGTGAGTTTTCTTGCTATTTGTCCAGAGAGCCTGTGAGGATGCTCATTGCATTCCTTCATCTGACTCCATGTCAGATGAATGGGATGCTTGATTTTCCAGGTCAGGACTGTGGAAGGCCTTCTTATGTAAGGTTTTCTTAACTACAGAATTGAATGGTAAATAGATGCTACCACTGCGTTCAGGGGGTAGGATAAATATGTATGTTATGAGGGGAAAAAAATACTTGGATACAGTAACTTGCCAGAACAGTTATGTTTTTAAGGTACCTTTAGTCTAAGAAGACCCAAAAGTTCTTCAGTTCGTTTGCCTGCAATTGAAATGAAACTTCTTGGACCAAAAGTTATGTTAGCAGCGCCGCTATATACAATGCTTTTTAAGAGGAGAAGTGAAGAATAACTCCTCCATTTGAAACTGCAGAGGGAATTTTAGGTATGCAGGATGTAATTACCAGAACTGGAATTTGGCCAGGTCACTGTGATTAATTTAACACCCGTATTCTTGTTAAAGTTGCCATGGATTTTTTTAATGATCAAAAGTGGTTAGGAGTGGACCTTGGCTTTCTGTTTCACCCACCAGAAGTAAATGCAAAATACCAAGAAATTCAGCTCTGTTATTTGAATTGTATTCCACCAGCCATTGATGTGGAATTCGCTTATAAACAATTCAAATAACAAACAATATATTTCAACCAGAATTTCAATTTTTTAAATCAAAATAATTTTTTGTACTTTTACAAATATATTTTTTATATATATAAAATATCTTTATTTATTTTACGACAGTACGGTTGTTGTAAGCACTATACTACGAAGACACTGCTTTTGTGGAAAGTTCATGGTTTTGTAGTTACCATTCCCCAATACTAATATGAAATCTAGTTGTAGTACCATCGTTTGTGTTTCTATATAGCAGTATGTTTAACATAAGCTATGTTTCTGAGTCACTTTGTTCTGATGGACTGTATAATATTCCCCAAATCTCAGCATCAATACTACTTTCTTCCTTATGTATTTCTTATTGATAACATTGATGAAAATAGGCATAATTTCGAGTTTGTCCACAATTGCCATCAGTCAAAATGAGTCCCTTTAGACTAATGCTATAGAAGCAGAGAACTGATGAAAGCTATCGAAATGGAGTTTTCTCATTCCAGAGCAATTGACTTTCACTTTCCCGGGCAGACTGACCCTTGCCAGCATAACTGACACTTGAAATCCCACAGCTAAGTTTTATGGAACCAAAACTCTGACCCAGCAAGCAATATTTGAGCTTGAACTGGATACTAAGGATCAGTGTTTATTTAAGAGATACATCCATTAATCACCTGTACCACCTACTCACTTTTGCAGTGTCTGCTCAAGAGAGACATCTGTAGAAATGCTCTGAAGCATGTTTTGCAATTTAGAACAGAAAGCAGAACATATTTTTTTCTTCTTAATATTCCAATGAGATTTGCTAGCTTAACCAGAGATGTAGTACAAAAGCATTTATGGTTCATGTTATATTAATACTGTGGCCTGATTATCAAAAACCATTACTCTTGGTTATCTTGCATAGGCTGAACTGAGCTGCTATAAGGCAGACAGACTGCCTGTACACAGTGCGTTCTATGTTTATGATAAGAGCATTTTTAACATAAAAGAGAATTTGTAAAATTATTTTCCTTTAACAACTGGATTTATTATAAATATGTGCACTCAGAACTGCTTTTCTGTGTGCAAGGGGAAAGCATAAAGAAACTAGACACTCAAAATGTCACTAACCTTTCCTGACTCTGTTTTCTAATGGACAGTTTTACTCCTGGTCAGATGTAGAGGTCTGAATTTTGAAACAGATGCACTGTTTACTTCACCCTTGGCAGAGGCACAATAAACTGCTTGCTTTTCTTCTCTGTTTTGTTTTGATTTGTTTTCTCTTTTGGTGATGTGCCTCATGGCTCCTTTTTTATTGTAATGATACTGTATTATATACCACAGCATTTCCCTATGGAGTAAAGTCATTGTTTCAAAGTTCTTTGTGGAGATGCATGCATTTAGGATTTTTTCCCAGCAATGATTGTGCTTGTTGTAACCTCTAATGCTAATGCTATTGTGGTTGACTTTTTTAATTTAGTGCTCCCTTACTGTGATACTTTCACAGGGCTTGTTTGTATTTGTAGAAAGAGAGTAAAAGAAAGAGCTTCTAATAAAGTATGGGCTTGGTCCCAATACTAATTTTCCTGTCCTGGTTATCTGGTTTTATTACGCATGCTGGTCCGATAGGGATATGACAAATGCCATGTGCCCTTACTATCCAAAGCACATGGGAATAGATTAATTCATATCTTCCAATGCAGCTCTGTAATTCTCTTGCGAACATAAATATAAGAAATACCTATATGGTGCCATCTCTCTCTTCTTACACTGTCCTTACCTGAAGAATTTTCCAAACCCTTTGTTTCAGGAATTTAGTCTTTTCAGCATAAAGTCTTTAGAAAAGTATTCCTGACAAATTGTTTGAAATATAGTCTCTTATGCTAAGTTTTCCTCTTCTCTTAGAGAACCTGTTTGGTAAATGTAGCCCTTTATGTTTTAATTTGACAATCCTAAAAGTACAGGCTGTGTTGTGAACACAAAAACTGGTCTGTTAAGGGGGCCAGATTTCTGGAATTTTTCTCTTTCTTTTGGTTATAATTTGCATGAGAAATACCAGACCCCATGTAATTGTTGCTTTGCTGTTGTGACGCTGTACAAGTAGCTGTTTGAAATGTCAAAAATTATAATGTGAAAAGAAGTTTAGTAGCAGTGAGAAGGTGGAGAAGGGAGCCCACTGCCAGCCCATCAAAGTTTCATAGCAAACTCACCATCATCTGATGGAGCAAAATGCATGCACCAACTGGGCTCCCATCAGAGCTCCATGGAAATAGCGTCGGCAAGTAACTGGAGCTTCTGCACTATATGTTGAGCATTATGCCATTTTGTTTGGTGTCTAATGAAGAATTAACATGTTTTATATATGATAGCTGCTAATTGCTTCATTATCCATGCAAATCAGAAAGGCAAACTGTGCCTTATCATAAAATCAGTAACTAGGCCATTTAAAAGCAAGGCTTTGAGAAGCATTATTATGTCCATACTTCTTCTTCGGCTTGTGCATCCTTTTTTATGGCTTTGCATTAAGTTGTAGTGTTTTCTCCATGGTCGTTTGTTCCTTTAGATTAGTCTTAGGTTAAAATAAGCTTATCACTGATAAATTCGGGATAATTTTGTGGCTTCTGGAACTCAGTCAGTCCAGCTGGAGTACAGATACCATTTCTGTTAGCGATAAGCACAAATTGACTGGGAACAAGGGGAGGTGGGAAGCAAGAAACAGAATAATGAAACTCTAGATCTGCTCTTCAGCCAGTTTCCTTGCGAAGACTGGGTCAGTCCTGGAATGGCCAGTCACAAGAGGCCCAAGGCAAAAAGGGGTTTCTGGATGTGGCAGCTCTCTGGTTACAGTGCCCAGAGGCAGGGAGACAGGCTGCATGGGTGCTGGGCTGATATCTGTACCTTCATATCACAGTTGTTGCTGGATGGCTCCTTCCAATGAGAAGGTCTCAATACTTTCTGTCCTTCAAACTATCCCATCCCTAAATTCTTCGTTAAATGGGGAATGTGAGGTAGGAAGAACTGAAAACCTTTTCACATTTCTGATCCCTTATCTTGCAACTGGTACATGGAACTTTTTTTGGCACTTGTCTTTTAACTCTGGTGTTTTTCTGCCAGTAGGACAGAAGACTGATAAATGTGGCTTGGGTTTAGCAAATAAATCAATAAAAATAGTCAAGCCATCTGCAAAAAGGAAGGTGAAACCTGCAAAGAGAGGCAAAGGTATGAGTAAAATCCTGCAATGCAATTTTAATTAGCATGCCAAATGCAGGTACTGCAGGTGTATGAACTAGGAGACTGGGAAATATTTTACTGTAAACATACTTCCAGGCTAACTAGCAATGCTAATGTCAAGGTAACAAAGAAATTCTGCCTGCGCACTAATTTCTCACTGCAGCTGTTGGGGTGTTAGATTAGAAGTCTGTATACCTTTCCCAAGAATATTAAAGCAGACTGTCTAACCGCCTGTGTTTGTCCTAGTAGCCTCATTCTTGCTGCTAGCAGAGCATGTCCCAACTGTTGTCAATTTATCAATGTAACGTGCACTAGTGGGCACAGTTTGAGCAGCCATTAGGACAGGTGCCTCTATCCATCACAGCCAGTCACTTATTCCACCTTGTCAGGAAAACTAAATGGAGCTTTTGGAGAAATGTAAACAACTCTCTAATGGACAATCAAAGCACCACTTTCTGAAGCAAACAGGAGGAAGGAATCTGACAGACATTCTTAGATTTTAGTAGCATTTTAAGTGTTAAAAACCTTTTTAATATGTTGCAATTTAAAAATGGGAAAAGGGTAAAAACAACAAAGTCAAGTATGTATGCTGAGAAAATTGGGATTATGGGCCATTAACATGCTGTGTGAAAAGACCACCTCGTACTTTAGAGAAATATGCCTTAGTTAAATTCTGGGAGGCTGCCAAACTGAAAACAACAGCAAAATAGGGCACCCCAAAATAAATCAGTTCAACATATCTGCCTGAGAGGGGCTTTTCTCGCAAGCTTTTCATCTTGATAAAAATACATCCTCTCCAGCACACAATTAGGCAATTTCATTTACCGAAGAGCAACTTTGAACTTTGGCAGGTTTAAAAGGTACCATAAAGTAATGATGTTGATACACATTGTATATACAACTTACATAACAGTGAAAAATGATTCTCCAATGTAATCCTAAGGCCTTAGCAAACGTATATGCGGTATGCTAGTAGCAATGGTTATACAGGTAAAGATGTGACGTGGGGTGACCTGAGTGAGCACCCAGGCCTCACAAACAATATGGTATAGAACCGGTGGTGACACTAGCAGACCGGCTGTGCTACAACAGCTGCATCGTTTGCTCATGTCACTTTTTCCTATTAATTGGAGGTGATAATGTTTGGGGTTTTTTTTCTATAGAGAACTGATGATGAAATTAGACATCTCATGTGAAGTGTCTGCCTTTGTTGCTGCAGTACCCTCCCCATCGTGAGGAGAGGAAGCAACCTGCGAGGAGCAGGGAGGTTCCATCAATCTTGCGCCATGCTCGTGCTTCACGGGCTTTTTGCAAACCTAGTAATTAACTTTTGTCAAGCTCCATAAAAACATTAACAGGGTCCTGCTGGCCTCTGCGTTTAAAGCAACGTTACTACTTTTTAAATACAAGGCACCCAGTTCCTTCAGCAGAAAAAATCTTGGCCCCATGGTTTCAGACACAAAGTGACTGCAAGTGCTGTAGCAGAAGCCCTGCTCATTGTTTTTAGTGTATAGTTTATGGATTTAATTTCTTTTTGGAAATAAAAGATAACTTCCAAAGAAATGACATGAGTACAGAGCTTGTGTAATCTCCTTTTGCAGTGATTTTTCTTTGATTGATGTGCCATTAATACTTTAATTGGTAACAGGTGCAGCTGATTGTTGGTTCCTAAGCTGAAAAATCTGAAATTGAACATAAGGCTCTGATAAATTAATAAACTCCTCTTCTCCAAACAGTTGTTGCTGTGAAGGAACTAACTTTCCATGAAGCGCTGCTCCATCAAGCACACTGAATACTTTATGTTAAAAAGCAAAATGTTACTTAATGATAAATTAAAATTACACTAACAGGCAAAGATAAAACATAATCATGACACCCCCTTAAGGAAAAGAAATTGCTGAAAAGCACCGAGGAAGATATCTTGTGAAATGTGTTGTTTCTGTTGGCGCATCAGGGTGGCTGTTTGGATTCCCTATCGGATTATTAAAGACATCTCCATCCATGAAATAAAAGTACGTTAGGCGTATGGGGACGGAGTGGGAGGAGAAGAGGTTGTGTAACAGATATTACACAAAAAGTTTTTCTTCTTTTGCTGCTACCATCCCAATATGTCAATTAGACCTCAGTGGTAACTATAAAAGCAATGAACATGAATCTTTAAAGTGCAGCGGGTAAAATTTACCCTTGGAAGACGAGCAGATGGCTTGTACACCTATGAAATACACTTAGGCTCCATTTTGGAGACACAGAAGTATGTTGTAATTTTCAGCAGCCCTTACCCATTACCCATTACTGCTTCTCCCTTATCCCTTCCAGCCCTACAGCCTCCGAATGCTAGGTTTTGTTGCACGGATAGACTTTGCTGTGAAGGGCACTTCAGTCTTCCCTTCTGTGTGTTGCCTCTGAGAGACTGAGGGGTATTATTGTAGATGAAATAAAGTACAGTGCTCCTTTGTTAGTTGGGTGCCAAAATCCTGGACATGCAGCTGTTCCTGGCAGACCAGAGACTCACAGCCCTGCCACAGCTGAGAGAATGAAGTAAGTTTTTCATTTGATGAAAAATTCTTTCCTCACTGCGAAGATACTGATCATCTCCCTGAGCTCAGGACCTGTATTGTAAACTAGTGTTTCTTTATCTGGTTCCATATGTATTATACATTAATGGAAATTTGTGGTAGAAATGGGTCAGTTCCTTAATACCTCTAAGGTCCAGGCAGTGATGGGTGCCAATGAAATCACTGGTGATTTGGCAAGTGATTTCACTGAGAGCAAAACCAAATGGTTTTTTGATGTCTCATGCCATATTGTGTGGTCTCCGGTTTTTATTGTGGATTTTGCAGACCACAGTAAGAACTGAACAAAGGTGTGCATTTACAACTTACTGTGCATAAAAGAAGAGAAGGAAAGAAGTGATCACCGCTAATAAAAAACCTGAGCATAAATACATGGTGACACCTTTTTAAAGGGTTTTCACAGACCATGTTGAAAATGTTATGCTTGCTAGCAGAGCAGGGTAATGGAGGTACACTCTACAGATGGAGCTTCTAATCAGATTAGCAATAGAGCAGTTTGAAAAGTGCTTTGGAATAAAAGGCATTATATAAATGCAAGCCATTATCACTATGGGGTATATTTTTCTCCTGATGTGTGTGCATAATTCCCTCTAGAGTTAATGGGAGATGCATGCATGCATTGAAGGGAGACTATACCTGGCAGTGTGCTTCTTTTCCGCTAAAGTAACTAGGAAGATAAAATTTGTTAGAGGGCAGAAAATGGTAGATCAGCTGAATAAGGTATTCATTGAATACTAGTCAAACTGGTCTACTGAAAACTTTGCCACTGCATTTCAAAAGCTGTACATTGTATCACAAAGGGATAATGGGGTGATGGCATTTAAAGTGATTCAACTGGCAGAAGTGACGAAAAGTTGGCATATGCAGTGCCCACTAGTAGTTCAGGGCCCTATTAGCAATTGAGTGATTTGCTGAATTTTCAAAATACCCCCAATTAAATGTGTCAGGAATACATGGGTTTTAGTAAACATTCTTTCTAAGGGTAAAGTAAACATTATCCAAATGAAAAGTATGGTATCCTACCCAATTCCTGAATCTTCCTTGTAATATTTGCATAAAATCCAGGGAACAGAGATAACTGTCATCTTGCAGGTTTTCAATTATTTTTGGAGTCTTTCTGCATTAGTTAAATGATCTCAAGTTGTTACTCAACTAGTCAGTAAGTGAGATGATCTGAGCCATCCTGCAAAGCTAAAAAAAACCCACAACCCAGACCTTAGCAGAAAATACTTTGAGGGAAACATATGACATCTACTTAGATGCCAAATATTCACTTCATTTATAATTGTTTTTACATGACTGGAAGCAACTACATGCTCGGCTCCCTCTCATTGTCATTCTTTTAGTGCAAATCTGTCCTTATGCATTTGATTTTGAGTTGGGCTCTAGCTCAGACAGCGAAGTTACCAGCTCTGTCTGTACCTTCTCACCCCAGCAGCCATCTCCTTGTCATAAGCCTCATTAGAATTACGGTCTAGAGCAGGATTCTGCGACACAAAATCCTTCTCTGAGTCAGCACCTATGGCCATTACAAGGCCTACAACAGCTGCAATAATACCTCAGTGAGCCATTTTGACCTTTCAGAATAGCTGCACAACTGCCATTTGCTTATACGCCACACTAACTCTAAATAGAACATATTATTTCTATAAACCCTATTAGTAAAATGACCGAATTATACAGAAACCAAAAAGTATGTTGTTAAGAATGCTGGACAGATTTAATGTCAGAGGCTGGGGCGGGGTGTGTGTGTGAGAAAACTGAACAGCTATAAGTTAAAAAAATAGAGTACAATGACATTTGAGGTAACACATTTATTTTTATTCATTAAGTGTTTTTCTGGCTAACTCATTAGAGACCCCACTTCATCTACTATCCATTTTTGTCAATGTAGAATTTTTAAAAAGAGTGATCTGTACAGATCCCCTAACATGTGTTTACCATATACCACGGATGATTGCAGCCACTCACAACAAGGTAAATGGGGGAAACTATTCTGCTGGAGTTAGTGAAGTCACACTAGGCTAAATATGGTAGTTTAAAAAAATCTGAATCAGATCCATTGTTTACAGAATAACTTATTAGTATCCGTATGTTAAGGTTTTGTCAGGTGTTTCATTATAAATCCTCATTTTGGAAAGTTTAAAACTCCAGGGCAGCATTGTTTTAAATTACAGGAGCATAGATTTTACATAACTATAATGCTTTTTTTTTTTTTTAATCCTATACCTAAAAAATATCTTTATTTGTTCAAATGAAGTTTGGCATGCAAGCAAGCCGTAATGAAAAACAATTGCCTTTTTTTTTGGGGGG
>VZSZ01011573.1:322718-437718 GCA_013398815.1 Ibidorhyncha struthersii
AATCAAAGTATCAAACAAGTTTGACTGTGAAAATCTGGGGTGCATTTAGAAGAAAAAGCTGAATTCAGAACAAAATATGGAAGTATAACACTCCTTATTTAAAAATAAGAGGTCCAGGTCAATATAAGCTGTGACAGACAGAAACAGTCATCAAAAGTTAGATCAAATCTTGTTTTAACTCTTTCCCACTTTATCCTTCACTTGCGCAAGTTGTCAGGGCAGTACAGCACATGCAGCATTGACACCTCCCATGCTGTGTTTGGCCCTCTGGAATTTTGAAGCATAGCGTCAGCCTTCACTTTTAATTTCTTGACCCTGTCTGGTTTATACTTTAGCCTTTACTTTACTCAACTACAGATTTTTTATTTTGCCTTTTGTTAAAAAAAAAAAAAAATCTTAAAGAAACTGGGTTTTAAAATCCCCCAAATACCAGTCATTGACCTGATCATATAAGTATAAGCTTTAAACACACATATTGACCTAATTAAGTTAAAACCTATTTAGGGAGTTTTAAAATATATTTTATTGTCTCATGGTCTATAAGAACCTCATCATATCCATTCACATTTAGTTTCTTAAGTACATGTTTATGCATTTTTAAGCAGCCGTTGTACAATTCCTTTGCAATAAATGTGGCTATACCATTGACAAATTTGGCTTGTGGAGTTTCTGATCTAACAGATCACTAGAGCTGGGTATTCTGCACGCTCAATAACCTTTATTCCATGGATTTAAATCACCATGAAACTTAACACAGTAAAGAATAACAAAAGATAAAATACAATAATTAAAAATGTACATATGTCATCGAGCTTATATTTCAGCTTTGAGTTATTGAGTGCTTTCAAAAAACAACTATGAAAAGTGTCCAAGTCCACTTAATAGACTGAGGTCCTGCAAATGCTTTTTATTTATGGGTGTACAAAACAAACTGTGCAGCCAGTTGGTTACAGTTTGGGTGGGGGAGAGAGATGGAACAGTGCCTTTTCAACTTAAAAAAGACCAAAAGGATTTTGTCTTTGACAATTTGCAAAAAAATGTTTGCTCTTAGGCTGAAAGCTTACATGCCAAGTTTCAGCTTGGAACTCATTTTTACAACTGAATTATAAAGGCCCAGAAAACAAGGGTTTCAAGCGAGAGTGCTGACACAGCCTTAAATACAGTGGCAAGGAAGGAGAGAAAGGAGCACTGTAATGCATATAACTTGTTTTTTCTCATTATCGCTTTAAAAGAAGCAGCTTGTTGCCTACCCTTAGGCATCAGACGATGTTTAAAGCATGTCTCATCATACAGTCTTAGTACCAGGTGTGTGGAAAAGGCCTCATACAGACCCTCTTCTGAAATGAAACTGGTAACTCAGGTAGAGGACACTGAATTATTTCCTGATTTTTAATGGGAGTGTTTAATCTGAAATGTACAGGCTTACATGGTTTGGAGGAAATAGAAAGGCACATAGCTTATGTCTCAGACATTCTTTAAATCTTATTTTAAGCTATGGTCTACCGATAAAACTGGAAAAAAAAAAAAAAGGAATGATGAGCTGCTCTTGCAGATTTAAAGTGGAGTGCAAATTACTAGAAGATGATGTGTAAGAATCTGTATTGTTTTTGGCTATATTTATAACCTGACTTTTTAAGGTGGCTTATTAAGTGGTTTGCAGTGAAAACAGCTTGTGACGTGTGTTGCTGTAAGTGCCAGACTTTCCACATTCTTTCATTAAGAAAAATATCTGATAGAGAACAGTTTTTTCAGAGAGCTGAACTGAATAAAGTACAAGCAGTTCAAACATGAAAATGCTTAAAAGCTTCTTGAAAACTTTGCCAAAAGTTAGCCAGTGAGGCAAACCAAATTCAATGAACAGAGACACCATAGGATGGCTACCTTCTTGTTGAACAAATCAATTAAATACACACTATACTGAGTCTTTATGGTGACATAATGTTGGTTTTGTGTTGAAACAGTGTTACATAACTGGAGAAATCCCTGGGAGGGTGCAGAGGACAATTTAAGTTATGAGTTTTTTTATAGCATCAGCAGCTACACTACACAACAATTCAGGAAATGTGAGATGTTAAAGGGAAGGGAGGGACAGGGCTTCACTGTTTTCTATGCTGCTCGGGCTTGGGCTTTATTTCCACCTTAAAATCTTTACCTGGCCATGATCTGTTGTTCCATTACTGGAGGGCAAAAATGGGAGGAATTGTCTGGGCTAAATTGCAATTAGGCAGCCCTGAGAGAGGCTGGCACCAGTTAACTTGGGATATTGGAGTGAAAAGGCCCGTAATCAGCCTTCGGTCATGTAGAACAATGCATAAAATTAAATTGACATTAATGAATAATTGTGTAATGAAAATGGAAGAGGAGAGTTAATTGCATGTTACAGTGAGTGTAATGCCTAGATAACCTTGCATTTAATGCTATTCTTAGCCCTGCTGCCAAGACTTCTACAGAGCCTCTCTCTGCAGGAAGTCATTAAAGCTGTGAGTAGATAATGCAGGCTCAGTGAAACCTAAGTGGCAACAATATAACAAGAGTTTCTTTCAGACCTTAGTGTTTTCAGAAAAAAAGGGCATGTTGAGGTAATTTGTACACATCGGAATGAAAACAGGAAACTCAGAGCAATCTATTTGTAGTTTGTCCAGTTCCACAGAATTTTCAACTATTGTTGAAACCAAAGTCAATTCATATAATCAAAGACAAGACTAACCATCAGTGCTTGCAACACAGTAAGCATCCAGCTGTCTACAGCTAAAACTTTGTTTTGTTAATCACCTAGTACAGCAAAGGATACAAAACACTTGACCTTAGACATAAGACGACAGTGGGAGACATCTTCAGCTCTATCCTATTGACACAGCTGGTTTGTGCTGATAAATAAGACTCCAGAAAAGTAGAATTAAAAAACTTGGTCTGTTTTTCTGTATCTTTGAAGATCACAAAGAATCACTGTTTATATGTGCATGGATATTTCCCAAAAGATTTAAACTGGTATGCTCCATAAAACAAACTTCCTTCCCCATGTTTCAATTCGTGGGATTTTTTAAATCAGATTTCAGAATAAGGTGTGTGTTTGTTTGTTTGTTTGTTTTTAACCTTTTGAATGTCCCGGGAGAGTTTACTCCAACAGAGATACTTGGTTTTGCCTTAGGGACATCGGTTGCCATCATGATGTTGTATTGATTACAGTGGGATTGTCCTTCAACAATATGACCCTGATTATAAAGTAGATTTGGCAGTCAGGAAGTTAAAAGGAGTAGAAGAAAGCTTGCTTTATGAAAACCCACCAACCCCAAAACAAACAATCAAAAATCATGAACAGTAAACATTTTCAATGTATATAATTTTGATGTTGCTTAAGCAATATAGTTACATTTCCATTATTAAAACCTAAATCATTTTCATAAAGTCCATGGTTTATCATTGCTGAGATTACCTCTGCATTATGATTCTTTTTGTAAAAACAAGTGTGAATACTTTGTTCAGCAAAAGATGGCTTTTTGTTTGGAAAAATGATTTTATACAGAAGGCTATTCTCTGCTTGTGAACACTCCACAAACTCATGTACTTCGACTATGTGTATTCTGTAGATAGTTTATGTGTTACAAAGTGATTTAAGAGAAGCATCCTTGTCCTGGTTTGAGGTAAAACAGAACTGATTTGCTGTTCAGTAATTTTACTTTGCAGCTAAGTCTAACTGAACTCTTTGAAATTAACAGCATATTGTGGAGACGCTGTTTGTTCTCGGAGTGATAAGACCTGATTATTTGTAATTTATGCCAAGGAATGGTATGCAGAGAGGTTCTTGCTTATACTCATTGCTATAACAACCAAGGTCAGCTAACTTTGTTATTTGCCCCGTTGAAGGGTCAGAAGCAGAAAAGCATAAAGTGTTTGTCTGCCTTTGATCCCAATCCATGCATTCCTGAATCCAGATCTGGAATCCAGTTCCCATCCATCACTGAACCCAGTCTGGGACTTTCTCAGTGCCCGCTGGTGACGTGACTGTCATCTTGGGAGCTTGATATGGTTTTATATATATTGTATATATTTTAATTATTTTCTTTTTATTATTTTATTAATATGTCATTAAAGTAGTTTAGTTTCTTCTAAACTCGTAAGTCTCTTTTCTCTCTTTCCCTCCTCTCCTTGGAGAGAGAAGTGGGGAGAGCATCTGTTGTCCGTTTAAGTGGCCAGTCCAGCCCAAACCACGACAATCCTGTTACATTTTAAGTCTTGACTGAGACTTGACTAACTCATCATTTAAATGAAATACATGAGCATTTGGATTCAGTGTCCATAAATAGGCTATTGACCTGCGGTCATCTTATCCACTAAAACTACCTCCAAGGAAAACAAGGAGCAGAATGCTACTTACTTGGATGATCTTGCCTTTTGGGACAGCTAAAAACTTGCCATCCTAATTTTTGCAGTTCTGTCCTTATATTCTTTGGAAATGGTATGAGGAGCTCATGTTGCTACTAAGGGTGGTATAAACCCATCATTGGCTGGGATCCTGACTCCATGGACGTGAACATGAGACTTAACAGAAACTGTAGTGAGGAATTCATGGGCTGTGGCTACATCTGAACCATGACTGTAGACAGCCTCTTAAAAAAAACACCTGGACTCACCAGTGGTGCCATAGTCTTTACCTCTTCCACTCCATTGGCTAACAATATTTCTCAGAAGCCTGTGGCTATGAGGCAGGATGAACCACAAAGGCTTTTGTAAACTGCAAGCTGTTAATAAATATTAGGTGGCAATGAGAGTTGTTTGCGAAACTGAAAGGCAGCAATAGATTTGCAAATGAAATGTTTTGTCCAGTGCATAACTGATCTGTGGACCTCGCTGTAACAAGGTAACGCAGATGACGACTGTAACGGGTTTCAAAAAGGACTTAGGCATAAGTACAGGGCAGTGAGAACATGCACAATTAAAACCAATAACATTACTAGAAGTTAACAGAAACTTCCTGTTTCAGAAGGCCTTCCGCCACTCCTTGGGCTTTTGGCAGCTTCATCTGGGCTGGCTGGTACTGACCAGTACCAAAGGGGGCTCCTGGGCTAGCTGGAGTGCTACTTTTTCTGACACTACCATTCCTTTGTTCCTATTTCATGAATTGGCTCCTTCCCATAATACTCCTCAGAAATACAAATCTATTACTGCATACTGTGGCCTTCAGTATATGAAAATGTCCGTCACTGAGGCAGACCAGAAAATTTAAAATGTGACATATTTTCTCAGCCATTTTTATTGCAACAGTTGGATTTTCACCTTACTTGTAAGGCTGAGGAGCCCTTCAGCAGCTCTTTCCTGTCCCACGTAGCCACTACATTTGGCAGATACTCTCTCTTCTCTCTCTGGTTCGATGCCCGTCTTTTTCACATCTTAGTGGAAACTTCTATTTTTGTGCAGTTACAATTACATTTCCAGCAGACCCAGGCAGAGTGGTAGTACGAGCTTAGAACAAAACTTTTGATTATTTTCTGTTAAGCTGTTGTGCATGACAGCAAAGATACTTTGTCCGGTGTGCGTAACAGTTTGTATATTTATGATCCTTACATTTCTTTCTAGTTACTGTGCTGTGTTCTGAATGTTATGGAAGTTGGCTTCACATAAAACGTAGCCAAAGTTTTTGACCTTAAGTGTCTAAATGTGGTCATGGGTAGAAGTGATCTGTTTATAATGAGAACAACTTTGAAAGCAATCCACTTACTGTTTCATGATTTCAGTGGACTATTCAGATATTCTGGGTATACGCCGAGTCATTCAATACCCTGTTGAGGGCATTTGCTATACACTACAATACATGCATGCTTACTCTTAAGAATATCAATGTAGCGTGGATGATATGGTTGACGATATCCACATACTACACAGGCGCCTGTGAGTAACAAGGACAAATGCCAGTGGTAAATCAAAGCTTGTGTGAGTACTTATAGTTGCAAAGGAATGAGTGTAAAATGTTGCCTTGGTGTGGAACTTAACGCTTTCACAAGAGTGTGAACAGGGACACACGCAGACTGATCTAAATGGGGGCCGTGCAGCCCTGTGACTGCAGTTGCATCAGGTAATATGGGCCTATGTACCACCCTAACCAATGCTAGAGGGAGCGCAAAAGTCTTCTCGCCTTTGTTTGTTCCCACAGATGCTAGAACATCCATGCTCTGAGAGTGAGGAGATTAGGAATTTAGTTCAGCTGAATCCTGTTTTAAACTTCAGTTGGAAATCAACTCCAGACTATCCCCGGTGCTGAACTGATACTTAGATTTTGAACTTATGTTTTAGTTTCTGCTTATACTTCACCTGCTGCTTAGTGTGATGCATTATATGAACGGCTTTTTTGTTGATTGCTCCGAGACATTTTTCCAACATGTGTCCCGGTGTCTATTCTTCATTCATCTTTCCCATGGAATGAGCAAGCTAGGAGGACTGTATTAATTTCCTTCCTTAAGCTACCTAGCATGTGTTTTAAGCTGTTCAAACAACTGAGCACAGAATTGTCACATCAGATTCTTTGAGACTGAAAGAGAGTGGAGAAACAGCTAAACTTCTGCTACTCTTCCCCTTCCATTGTAATCGCTATAAGGAAAATGGAACAATAAAGTCACTTTTAAGTCCTTATCCTTTTTATCTCTTTAGGGGAGCGTTAATTTTTTATTTTCGTTTTCTACATTCTTCTCTGCCAGATTCAAGGATTTTGTATAGTTTGGTAAGGCGGAGCTCTTTGCCTTAAAATATGTGGATGTGAGTCCATTTTTACTGTTTGCTTTGTGCCAGTACCAGTACATTAGCCTCTGTGGATTTTGTTAATCCAGATTTACTTGTGTGAGAGTTGACTCTGACCCAGAACGTGCCTCATGCAGTGCACTTTAAGGAAATGGGAATGTGTTTTCATGAATTCTAACTGAAGCTGAAATAGATGTTGAAGCTATAAAGGCAATATGTGAATCCTCTAATAAAGCCCATAATTACATTGACTAGAATTCAGCAATAACTGAACAATATTCAGCAGGAATCTAACATTTGGCAACTTTCTGGGTGGCATAAATCAGTATATTTAGCAGATGTTTTCAGCTTATTGTCTTCTGTGTATTTTGTATTATGGAATTGATCTGACAACTCACAGACATAGGGTTTTGCTGAATCACTCAAAATTATGAGTTGTAATGGTCTTTCCCTAAGTCACACACTATTCTTGCCAGATGATTTCCCTGTTTCCTCTTGTGTTCAAGGCCTGTGGACTTTGCTGAAGGTCAAAATAAAGGAAGAGAGCAGTCAAATGCAATTTGGGGAGTTGTATTAGAATAAATTATAAAAAAGCGAGTGAATGGGGCAATGGTACTCCAAAGCATTGGAAAAGAGTTTAAAGAGTGTGGCAGGGTTTTTCTGTTGACACATTGCTATTAGGAGTGTAAGCTTTGCTGAAGATGACTGACTTGTTCATTCCTAGGCTCATTAAAATGAAGAAAATGAGGAGAAATCCACTTCCTTACATAGCTCTGTTTGACAAGCCTGTAGAGGATAAGGGTCATTTGATTATAGTCTGTAAGCATCTACCATTAGAAGAGGTATTTTGGGGAGAAGCTCTGTAAGACAAGCAAGACAAAGTATAAGATCCAAGAAGGTTTAGATTTTTAATAGTCAAGGTAACTGACCATTGCCACAGATTAACAACACTTGTGGTGGGTTCCCTCTCACTAGAAAGCATTCATTAATTGTAGAGGTTATTCTAGAAGTTATGTGCTAATTTTGGTAAAGGACGCCTCAAAAGATGACCACTGGGTCCACGGCACACAGTGCTGACCGCACTAGTAACACTATTTGAAGTGCAAACAGCTGTGGATCCACAGATGCTGCAGATTAAGAAGTGCCCCTATCCCAGTTCTGCCACTGATTCCTCTGGAAATAAAAAAGCAGGTTCCTCGTGAAAAGAATCTTATATATTCTTGTAACGAATATTTGCTTTTCTAGCAAGTCATACTGTATCTAGACACCGGCAGCAATTTCTTTTTTATTACATGTTCTCTACTCTGGTTGGATAATCCTTTGTATTTTGCGTGGACCTTTGGTGAAAAATATAATTAAGAAAGTAACTTTTGTCTGATGTCTAAAGAAAACTGAAGGAAAAGTATTGTTATATGGATATTTTATTACAGTATTTATCTAATATCATAGAAGCGCAAAGAAGTATACCTTTAGTTTCAGTTTTTCATAGCTTTCACACAAATATGTTGATTTCCCAGAACTGACTAATCGATTAAATTTTCTATCTTACTCATTTTTAATAGCTCTATTATTCACTCTATCAAAAAATCAAGAGGATGATAAGATAATAATTTTCTCTTGAAACTACGCAAGTTCCTGAATTAATTTAAAAGATTCTGAATCAAGACAAACATTGCTATGATTGAGGGGCTTAAGCTGAATCTTTTTTATTCAAGCTTGCTAAACCCAGTTCAGTGGGACAAATGAATTGCACCTATAACTGGACCCAAAGTTATCAACAACTCATGCATAAGCAATTGGTTTCTCTGCACCTAAACATTGCACATACCTTCCTACATTGAAATCAAGACTGTATCTATATCAATAAATTATATAAGTAAACAAAGAGGTCATATAGCTGAACAATTGATTAGGTTAGGGAAATGCAAACCTTTTCATTAGGATAATTTTTTTAGCTATGTGAAAGTTGATAAAATACACTACTGACAATGACACTTCCTTTTTTCTAGAGAGATCTGTATATGCTTTAATCAGTTTTTAAATACTTTCTGTCTTTTACATGATATTTATGTTACCTCACTACAAAAAAAGTTAAGTGTAGTATGTCATAATCGTAAACCTCTTCGAAACCAGATATTTTTTCATTTCACCTTGTTAAAGAAAAACTTTGGTATGTTTTCTCATAGCTTGTCAGAATAAGGAATATATTATACATTGAACAAGGATGGCTATCTTTTAGGTTCTATGTGCATGATGATATAATCTTTATTGAATAACGAGAAAGGTTGGCTTTTCTGCTGTTGTGCAGTTCCTGCAAACTTACACCAATGATTACTAGAGATTCAAATTGCAATGTTACAGGCAGCTGGAGATTGTTATTATCTCCTGAATCTGTAGCAATTATGTAGGATGCCACAGCAGTGGTAATTTAAGAAGAATTCTTGTCATTATCTGCCTGGCTTGGTCAAAAAAAAAGTGATGAGAGTGATAGTGTTTCATACTGGAAAATGCCTGTGACTGGGTTGAGTGGACATATGCCGTCTCAGGTTTAACCGCTATAGCATGCTGATACTTTTCTCGCCTTGTCTGCTGTACTTGTTGAGGTTGCTTGCACATCTGACTACACTCTAAGCCTGGCCAAATCTGTGTGTCTATGTTTATGAGGTTCTTCTCAGACTTCCCTTTTCTGTGATGAAATGCTAATAAGGTACTTCAGAATCAGCGTTGCTCTGCTCCTCATTGCCACGGATAAGCTGGTACCTATCCCTGGAGGTTTGGAGATTCTTTCACATTGGTTAGATTGAAGTGGACACAGCTCATCTATATTTGGTTAGATTGGAAAATGTGGTCAAATTTGTGTAAATTACTAACACCAACAGAGGGAGGATATTTTTGTTCAACATTTTGCTCTATCTACTATTGGTAGTTTGATTGGTTGCTACTAATTGATAGCTATTTTGCCCTGGACAGTGATTCCGGACAATGAAGGCAACTGCTGCAAGAGAGGGAGTCCCTAACACTTGCTCTTAGGTGGCTGTCCAGTTGCTCAGATTTTGGCTCCACTTTCCCACCACCTCTGAACATTATCAACCGTAGCTGAAAAAAGCACAGCCCCTATTTTAAGGCCACCTTTTATTCTGTTGTCACTTTTTAGATTTCTGTTTCTGTAACACATACATCTTAAATCATGGGTCAAAAGATTCTCTAAAGTATTTATGTGGTTAAAAAGACAAATGCTTAGTGCAATTTTCAAAATCACTGAAGTTAAATGCTTAAACCCCATTGGTTGAAATGGAAGTCAGGATTGCAGCTTCTGTAGGTATTTAGGAAAATCCTATCCTGTACAGCTTGAAGAATTTTAAAGTCTGCCCTTCAGGGCTTGTGTTTTTTTAAACTCAGAAACAAAAAAGTGTTATTCAATTTGCAACACTTTCCCTCTAAACAAACTTAATGAGTCCTACTTTTATATCATCCTAATATTAATATTCCACACACCATCACCCTCACTTCATTTCTTCCTTGCAAATTGCCTGCAAGTAGGTTACTTCAGCTCATGCCCCACGAGCAACAAGTCTGAGATCTACCAGAGGGAAGTGTGTTTGAGAGTCAAAAAGGCCTTGCAGACAAAGAGGTGCCCTCTCAGTGTGTCTCCATCTAAACAAGGATGTTTGGTCCTTAATCTAAGTCAGTATGTGAACTTGGAATAAAAAGGTCTTAAGTATCCAGCACCTCCAAAGGTTTAGAGCTCTGTCATTTTAGGCCAATAGTTTAAGTTTAATTGCATATATTCTTCTATCCTTCCTACCTATGGAATTGGGGAAATGAGATAAATCAAAGGAGACTTCATTCAACCCAAACATCTTATTATTAGTGTTTTCTTTCTCAAATGAACCAAAAAGAAGCTCAAATGGCCATACCCTGATTTTTCAGCTTTTTCATATTCCTTTTATAAAATTTTATGACTTTGAAGAGAGTTAAACAATTACCAGTTTACAAAACTTTTAATTTTGTTATTTCATTTCTTGTGCGTTGTCTCTTGCAAACAAATTAAACAGATCTTTAGCTGGCAGTTGGCGGGATGACGTAGGGATAGCAAGAGTATAATGAGAAAGGAACTGCTGATTCAACTAGGTGGCAAAAGCTAGAATTGCACCATAAAACACATGATACCTCATAGCCCTGTCTCATTTAAAGAGTAGTGTATCCGTTTAAAGTTTTAACACACTGGTATACTACTTTAAAGAAAAAAAAAAAAAAAAAAACACAACAAAAAACCCAACAAAACCCACACTCTAAAAGACATCTTCCAAAATTCTGTGAAAACTCTTACTGGTGTGAACTGTTGTGATCCGAACTTCAGACAGAGAAATTCCTCTACTGATTAAGACTCTTATTTACAAATATCGTTGTGATCTGTGGTCTTAAAAGAGGGCGTATAAAGTAGAACATCCCAGCAGTACTCTTGGGAATCACCAACTGTGAACTGAAAATGTTGCCTCTTAGCCGGTGCTGAGAAGAGGATGCACTTTGTCTTAGGATGACTACAGGATAGATGTTATGTGTTTTCTCATTCTCTGCTTAAAAGTCCTTTTTGTGTCCTGTGGCTCCTTTCCACATTTGTGCACTCCTTTCACAGCCAGCGTGTAGCCCTGGCCCTGACACAAACTGCAGCATTTATGCCTCTCCGCATTCAGAACATTCTTGAGAGTAACCTTGTCCCAAATGAGTCTCTAGCCTGGAAGACTGTCCATAAAATGGGCAGTGGAGAGCTGGACCTGAGCTACCCAGCAGCCTATAGGAGAGGAGCATATAAGCCACATTTTCATCAACCTCATGTACTGTCCATGCTTCTTACTGTCATCTGGAAACCATCATCTAGCCAATTAGAGGATGGAGGTGAATGGATAGCAAATTATCAGAGAGAAAACTCTAGACGAAACTCCCCAAGAGGAGATAATATCAGAAAGTTTAAAGCTGTCCTCTCTCTCATTAAGTACCTTTTACCTGAGAACATCCATAGAGTGCTTATGAGGAACACTGGCACAATCATATATTACTTACACAGGGTGTATCTGTTTCCTGTCATATTTGTAGCTCATAAATACTTAACTTTATTGATATACCCTGCAGAATATAGCTAGGGATTAATACAAGGACTACACAACGGCCATGGTGCCCAGTAGAATCTATAACAACTTTATGTTAAAGAACGTGTATACCTCGTTGTCTTCATATAAATGACAAATGCTTCCTCCTTTTTTCCCCATCTCTACTGTGCTTTAGCTGTGTCAATATTGAAATGTTTGCTCTGCATAGAGATTATTATTCCAGTTCGGAATTTTTATGAGACCTGGGCCCAGGCCTGACCTTTCTTACATGAATTCTGGCACTACCTTGCCATGAAGGTTTCCTAATTGCTGATTACAGCTTATCATTACAAGAAGACACTTATAACCAGGGACTTGAACCAGTATGTTTGAATCTGTTCTGGGTCAGATCCAGCTGTGATTGAAGCTCTTTTAGTTGAGCTCTGATTCCAAGCCAGTAACAGTTTATTGTTCGGTTCACAGACTGTCAGCACAGGCCTTCAACAAGGGGAGGTGTTAACCTCCATCTCCCCGCCTTCCATGAGCATCCTTTTTAGTCCTGGACCTGTACTAGATGATTTTTTATACCTTAAATGCTGCTGGTGAGAAAAAAGTGATGCTAGGAGTACAGGTGAGGCCAGCACCAGCCAGAGGAGTGGAAATGACAGAAGGGTCAGTTTGTTGGCAGGTAAAGTCTCCTGTCTCTCCCCTGTAACAACCCAGACTCATTACCAGCACATATGTATATCTCCCTGACACTAAATATAGTAGTGGCATTGCTGAAGAAAACTAAGGCTGGTGAACAACTGTTTTCCTCTACAAGAAACAGGCGTCACAAGAAGCAGTTTACCCGGATCTCACCTTCGCGGGTAGTCCCTGAGGGTGGCTGGTTCCAGGGAAGAAAGTTTGTGACCGTCTTCTGGTGTGTAGTGTGGCAAGGGAGGAGGAAGGACGGACACAGGGCAGGGCAGTGGTTTTCAACAGACTCTTAAAGGCAAGTTGTCCTCTTGTTGAACAGAAACCGACAGGGGATGTTGCTTTTCAGCTGAACTGGTGTTCCGATCTGGAAAGGTCTTTGTTTTGCTTCAGTTCCAGTTTGGGATCTGAGATCAGCAAAATTTCCAAAATAACAGCTTAAGTTTAGTTCTTTGGGGAACATTTTGAATCAGTTCATGGTTCAGGTGTAGTTTGACTTTTTCTCATAATGGAAGAATGAGAAATACAACTTTCTTATTCAATCACTGACATTGATTTTAAACAAGGAACTGCAAAATATGTTAGATGTAATCTATTATTTAATAAGTTTTTATTTATAGTTAAAAAAGTCAACATCATAGATTATTTAATCATAGTGGAAGCCCCTGACTTTGGCCTCAGTGCTTTGAGAGGGCATTCATGTGGTTCTTGGTACAAAAGCAAAGGCTTTATGTATTTTAGTTACTCTCTTGCCTCAGCCAAACTTCTGCTGGAGCAGCTTTGTTGTGAGGCATTCAGCTACATAGAAGAGTCCAGTTGTGCTGTGCTGCACAGATTCTGTGTGGTGCGCATCTGTGTGCATCTGTGTGGTGTGCAAGGCCTGGCCTATGCTTATGTTGTTTCAGCTTGCCTTACTGAGTAACTTCTGTCTCACTGCTAATGGTGCTGGTTCTCACCTGAGATCATGTGAGCATTGTTCTAACATTGGGACTAATACAATCTATTTATGGCTCTGCTTTGATTTTGATGCTTAAACAAATGGTTGTAGAAGGGACCCTGGGAAATCCATGCCACCACTGACTCCGACTTCAGTCCCTGGTAAGATGGACTGTAAGTCCGTCTCAGAGAGATAGGTCACTGAGCACATGATCTGTTGGGAGTCATCACAGCTTCTGCAGAGGCAAATGCTGCCACACTGACCTGCTCTACCAGCATGCAGCATGTAGATGAGCTAGTGCAGATACTAAACTCAACTTTCAAAAAGCCTTTGGTAGATTTTCTCACCAAACACATCTGCACCGATTCTGGAAAAGAAGTTCTTTTACAGTTTGAAATCTGGTAAAATGATAGTAATCAAAGGGTAAGGTATAACCAGGACTTTTCAGGATGGGGAAGAGTTGGCAGTGTAATCTCCCAGGGATTGGTGCTGGGATACGTTCTGTTCAACATTGTGATTAGTGACCTGGAAAAAGGATTGAACTGTTAAATCTCCAAGTTTGCTGTTACTGCACTCTCTTGGGGTACCAAATGTTGTGCCAATGGTGGGGAAGTCCAGAATGACACCAGAAGATTGAATAAATGGTTGAAAAGCTGGCAAAAGAGCTTCCACATAAATAAATGTAAATGTAGAAAAATAATCTCAACTGCCTGTGCAAAGTTGAGCTCAAAACTGACAGGTGCAACACAGAAGAGAGATTTTACAGTCATCATTGACTGTAAAATTCTCTGAACTCATCAGCTCCGTGAACTGTGATAGTCAAAAAAGCCAGCAAAATGTTGGGCATCAGCAGGAATGCTGGTACAAGACAGAGGGTATCATTCTATCATTGTATAAAACTTCAGTGTGCCCACATCTCAACAAGGACACAGTCAACTTAGACAACTGTCTTATAAGAAGAGACTAACAAGTCTTTGGTTTGGAGAGGAGAATGGGGGAGGGGGTAGGGAATGATCAAGGTTGGAGGGAAATGATCAAAATTTGCAAAACCATGAAGGCAGCAGATGAGCTGAACTTCACCAAATCTCTCAATGCTAGAACTAGAGGCACAGATCAAAAGACAGGAGGATCATGTTACAGTAGGTTAAAGGAGGTACTATCTTGTAAGACTAGTAGTGAACTTGTGGAACATGCTGCCATATGTGAATGTGGATGATAGTTAGACCCCTGCTATCTTCTTACTGAAGTCAGAGATGACAAACTATCTTTCCCATTAGTTCTGTTGGAGTGTGGTATTTATGCTGTGACAGCAGAGATACTGGCAGAAATAAGATTTTTGTTTTAATTATTTTCTATAAGGACATGATGTTAAGCTGTTAAACACAATTTACTCTATAGGGATATATACAGATATAGATACACATATATGTGTGTATAGTTCACTCTAGCTCTTCTGTTAGGGAAGTCCCCTGCCCTTCCACATAAATATACCAACTCTGTAACTGCCTTCTCTTCACAGTCTCCACAAACTACAGGCCATCTTCTGGCTAATGGAATCTTAGGATTTGTGGCTGCCAGTAGCAGAAAGCTTATTGACATTTCACCAGGTTTTTGTTATATATGACATCAGGGTTTTAAACTGTAGTTTTGCTCCCTCATGGAGTGCTTCTGGAGACTCAATCATGGAATGGTTTGATAGCTTCAGCAGTCTGGCAACTCTTCACCTTCTCCACTGGGACACACACCTAATCACCTCTCTTTGGGAGGCTATTTCTAAGTACATTGTGGGGAAAAAAATGGTCAAATATTGTCTATTTTGGTTGCATCCATGGGAGCAGTAAGAAAGCAAGGAAAGATGCACATCATGTTCTCTAGTAGAATTCTAAACTATATCTCAAGGTCTGGAATGGGCAAGGGAGAGTGAGCTGTGAGCCATTACTGTGAACAGGTCAAGTGTCCTTCATAGCTGATCACCCATAAGCTGGAAGGTTTTGAATCCCTTATTAACAATTGTTACTAGTAAATGCTGCTTCCAAGGAAGGTGGGATGCTTACCACCTGTGCTTATGGTGGCATCATTAATTGGTACACAGGTAACTATGTCTTGCGTTTGCTTATGCAGTCTTTTTCACCTTTTGCCACAGAGCTTTGTGGTATTGGTGTGCTCTTTAACCCCAATGGTCACACTAGTAACTCCTTCTGCTTTGTGTCCCTTCTGTGCTGAGCTAAGAGCAGTCTTGGCGGTGCTCACCTGCCCAAGGTAGTCCCGCATGCTGTCCCTTCCAAGTCAGGGTTCTGCATTGTACTCTGTACAAAAGCACGTGCTCTTCCAATGTGGTAGCGCAGGCCAGTTTGAACGTGTTCCACTTGCACAGCTCTGGCTTCATATTTGGGTCTGGATGGGATTCAAGATGTTGGATTTAATTAGGAAGTTGTGTCTATTTTGGGGCCTACTTAATCGACTTAGCAATAGCCCTTGTACCCAGACTCTGTCCTATTGTCAGCATAGGTGCCTCCTGATAAATCTCGAAGTGCATTTTTGGTCACTGGAGGGCAATTAAAATTAATATTTGATAGGTTTCATTATGTCTTGCCACTGACTGCTGCGGTAGGTACATTAAGAAGAAAGTAAGTAAAATAAGGTGTAGCAAGTCATCTAGTGTTAGCTGGGACTTCATGCCATGTAGGGAGGAGTTCTACTACAGAAACTTACATCAAGTACATCTTTTCAGGTGCATTTTATGCAGTTTTTGTTGCAGAATGTGTAAGAAACGGCCACTGAAAGCATTTCATTTAGTATATGTCTCTCTAAAAGCAGAAATGCTTTGGAGTGAAAGGGACTGTTACAGTAAGTTTTTC
This sequence comes from Ibidorhyncha struthersii, assembly GCA_013398815.1. Classification (NCBI taxonomy): domain Eukaryota; kingdom Metazoa; phylum Chordata; class Aves; order Charadriiformes; family Charadriidae; genus Ibidorhyncha; species Ibidorhyncha struthersii. Next base: position 339,026 of record VZSZ01011573.1, read on the forward strand.
CAAGTGATGCAGTTGGCTGGGAACCAGGAGATAGCACTGTTCCTTGCTGCTCGACTGCCCTGCAGTGTCAGCTGGACCATGTGACTTCACTTCTCTGAGTATAGTTTCTCAATCTGTAAAATGAGAGCACTGCAGAGCAATTAAAATCTGTGTGTGAAGGGACACATGTAGGAGTTGCATGTTTTATGCTGCAGTTAAGGTAATACAGGCAATTGTACTGTAAGACAACCTGTGCATCTAGAAATGATCTCTCTGTCATTCACACCTACTTCACCTCTCAAAAAGGTATCAAATATTCTATTAACATCATTTTCAATGAGCATCTACACAGGCAAAGATCTGTGTCACATAATTCTTTCTTTGTCAGAATATAGGTCACCTAGCCAACGAAATTGCTAAGACTATGAATAAAAAGAGAAGTTTTATCTTCTCAGGGTTGGGTGGTGGGTTGTTTTTTTTTTTCTTAAAAAAACCAGCTGGGCTGTAATCATTTTTGGGAAGATCTCCATCTCTGTAATTCTATCCAATAGCCAGAAGCTGGTCTACAAAAGATGTTGGGTTTTGCATACCTCTTGCACATAACACCGTGCTGCCTTAATCATCTCCTCCAGCTAAAAGATTTAAAGACAGTCTCCTGTCTTAAGAAAGTTGATATGTCAGATTGCTCCAACTTTCTTGTCTGCCTTGGTGGTGGGTTGGGAGGTCTGAGTTCCAGCTGACGCTGCAGACACCTCTGTGATAGTGCTTTACATCAAAAAAAACCCAAAAAGAATTGTGGCTTTTGATACCTGTTGTCCACTTGCTGGGCACAGTGGCCTGTCATGAACAACTGAAAAGAAAGATTTCATACCTTATTTTCTTCAATGTTTTATTTGTGGGGGTAGGTTTCTTGAATGTTAAAGAAAATTAGATCATGGCTCAAGATTTCTTTTTACCTTAGCACCTGTGGGACACAGTGCAAGCTATTTGCGGAGCAGAAATCACAATTCCCAACCAGCTCTCCAATACTTTGTATTAAGCCTTCCTATTTGTCGGTGATGGTGAAAAGTTTAATATTGAATCTTGTTACAGTAGTTTGCAAAAGTGGCTGTCCTCAAGAAAACTCATGTCCTGCATTTTTCAAGTTTTTACGCTTTATTCTGACAAGTATAAGCATTTTATTTACAGCACTCTCCTAGTATATAGGACAATAGTTGCTTTAAGAGTTTTGAGGCTTGTGTGTTAGTCTGCTTAATACAAAGTTCTGGAGGCAAGTTATAATAAGTTAAACTGTGTTGCTTTAGCAGTTATGGGCCATATTGAATCTTTTTTGTACTAGTGTGTAAAGGCCAGAGAAAATCTCCGTTCCTGTAGCGAAAGAAACACAAAATTTGTTCTCAGTAATTCTGCTACAGAGACAACTTACCAGGTAGATAATAGAGAATGAAAGGACATTTTATGATTTTGTTTCATGTTAAATTACTTGCAAAAATATATGAAGTTCAATTACACAACAGGAAAAATGGTTCCTACTAATTTCAGTGTGACTCTTACTGATCTGTATGGGAGAGGCTGCCTAGACAAACAGCTATGTGCAAGGCTTTCCACAGGTTCCTCGTCCTGCAGGTGTTAATCTACTGACATTTTCTGTGTGGTGGGAGTTTCTGAATGAGGACTTGCAAACCCCCGCTTTGATTTTCAGAGAAAACAAACACATAAAAATTAGATCAGATTTCATCCTTCTTGGGTGAATAAATCGTACCAAGTAGCTTCAAAATTTATGCTTTCTGGTTTTCACATCCCTTTTGTGTCCAAATATCTTGGTCTAACCACACCACATCTAAATCAAGACTGAGAAAAAAGGGGTAATGGAAGGGACATGACAGATGCGCTACCCCTGAGAGCTTGATATTGATCTGCACTGGTCAGGTTGCCTCACACAATATAAAGCAGTGGAAAGAGCACCAGGTCTTGCACCAGGAGCCTGTAGATTTCAGGAGTACTTTGTCCATTCAGAGGTAGCCTCTGCCCTGAGGGCAAGGCTGACTGCCCCTAATGAAGTCTCTTGTACAGAAGTAGAGAGAAGAGAAAATAATGAAACTGATGCTACAACTCCACTGTGCACACAAGGTGACAAAAAGAGAGGAGCAGCACCAGGAATCCATCCTCTGATGTGCACAGGAATATAACATTTTTTAAAAAAAATGTTCATTGTATTCATTGTCAAGACTTTCTTCCAGGAAAAGAAAATGAAATTGTAAAATGGAATCATCTTATGAAGTGAAACCTCAGAGGATATACTTTGGAATAGATCCTTTCAAGTAAAGGGGGCCGTGCCAACTGAAGATGCTGCCCCACACGGAAACCGTATCTAGGCAGCTGGCACAATACACAGGTCATTCATGGTGCCTTCTTTCCTAGAAGAGTTGCGTTCTGATGGACTACTAAGGAAAGCAATTTCCAGTCTGGTGTGATCTCTTTTTGAGAATGCTCTGTCCTCAGAAATAGTGGAAGGTTTATGGAAATTACAGTGGATGCAACCAAATAGTGCATGCACAATAAAGCAGTGATTGCAGGTACCAAGGAAAATTAGGCTCTCTGTAACTCATGTCACTTTTTGCAAGTAGTAGGTAATTCCAACTGTTGTCCTTGACCAAATCTGTGCTGCTGAGCATTTGTCCAGCTGGCTGCTGCCTTAAACCCCAGTGCTGGCTCCATTCCAATGGGGAAGTGATTTCCATAAGCATATCATTTATAAAGTGCTTTGGAATCCTTCAGGATGAAAGATGCTATGTTAATGTCATGCACTGTTTTACACTCAAGACATTAATAACATTTTTTTCTGTTACTTCATCTATCAGATAAACTGAGGACAGAGAGTATGTTATGCATTTTTGGGCCAAGACAGGTTAAAAAAAAAAAAAAGCGTATGTATTGTTCATAGAGCTAAGCTCTCCTTGCTGCTGCTGATCAGGTGCTAAAGCAGCAAGTGCTTCCCCTCCCATTCACACATCAGATCAAGATTTGTGCTTTGGCATCATGTACAAGGCAAGACAGCAGCTAACTCCATCCCCTGGGAATCTGTAGTTTGGCAGGAGATTTAGTCGCCCCAGCACTCATCTGACCGATACAAATGCTGCCGTCAGCTGCAAGTCTTTGCAGGAGGCACAGTTCTGTTTTAAGGAAGTATCCGTGTGTTCTTTGCAGCATGTCCTGTGCCCCCAGCAGCCTGTGTTGCTTGTTAGGACTCCTGCAGAGGCAGAAACCCTGCCCAGGAGCCCCTTGTCAGCACAGAGCTTGTCCTTTGGGAGACTTGGCCCTTGAGTTGCAGGTAATCTTACTGTAAACCTCCTTGAAGTGAAGAATGAAGGATTCTAGGTGAAGAAAAATCTTTTCAGGTGTACAACCATATTTATACCTATGTAGACTTCACTGGAGTTTTGTAAGATCTTACATTTTTTAATATTTTAGCAGTCTGTAGGATACTCTGAGAACATTCTTTCTGTTTCGTTTTGTTTTTTTTTCTCAAAAGGAGAAGTGTATAGACAGACCAGAAAAATAAAACCATAGTCATGAAGTTATCCAAACAAGAGGAGTGGATACTCTGCTTTTTGTTGTTTGGGGTTTATTTTAACCTCAAGAAAAGATTGCCTAGTATTTTAAGTTTGGGTGGAAGTGTTGGTCAACTTTAATTCTCTGCAGCCTGCCTCCCTCCTCCCTAGCTGTGGTATCGCTCTGCAGAACATCAAACATCAGAGGGCAATGGTGACCTGTGTTGTTTTAATCTCAGACTAAATGGTTCTCTTGTTTTGTTTTAAAAGTGAGCCCTTAACTTCTGTAAGCTCCATTCTTCTCCAGAGCTTTGCAGAAATAAAATACATCAAGAAGGAGGAGGCATAATATGACAAAAGTAGTGGTTTTATTGAAAGAGAGCTTTGTGGTATTTTGCTTTTGAAATGTGTTTAACACAGAGTTTAAGGATTGGCAATTTGTTTAAAGAAATGGGTAAAATATTTAAAACCGCCACTTTATTTAAACTATTGTGCCTCCTTCAGTAAACATTCAGTACATGACTGAACCCTGTATGAACTTGTGCTTGTTGCTGGTTAAATAGATTCTGAGCTTAAATGAAAAGGGGCTGCTATTGAGAACAGGACAAAAAAGTTGCATGTGCATTTTTTTTTTTTTATTTGCCCACACACAAGCTCTTACCCCCCAAAATACTCCGTTCACAGGATCTTTTATTAAAACACCGTTTTTTTTTCCTGGGCCTCAAAGTACTAAACTGAAAGCAAGCTGTTAACAGAAATGAGTAATTATTGAAGCTCTAACAGGCAGCTTTCATTGAAGTTGATTACAGCAGCCATATAATCACTTTTACGGATGCTGTAATCACAGTAGCAGGGAATGCTTCACTTGGTTCTTATTGTTTTCACTCAGGGTGGAGGTAGGGGGCCTGCAAGAAACCCGTTTTACCACCTCAGTACAATTTCTGCTGTAAAGGAAATCTACACAGCACTGAATGAAGCAGAGAATCATTTATTCTTTCTTTATTAGCATTTTCTCCTCCCTCACATGAGAGTCTGTCGGAGTCAGGAAATTGCTGTTATTCAATATGCAAGCCAGAGGTTGTAATGACCATTTGGGAGGGTATGACCAACAATTACAGCCCTTAATGAATAGGAGTAATCTAGTTGAGACTAAACACTAGTAGCAACTCTGGTGCTGTCTCTGGTTAAATTAAAAGAACAGCAATGCAAAGGAAGTTAACAAGAATTAATTAGTTAGATCGAACTGAAAACCTACTCATTAGTGATGTTATAGGCAAAGTAAAAGCCTATCTTCAGTGCAATTAGGTAGACAAATGAATTGTACAACTGACTGATTCACACCTGCTAACAGCTAAGGGCTATAGCTGATATGTATGGGATCCACTTTTTACAGTTCATGCATACTTGCATAGTTTAATGGATCTTGCATTCCTGAATTAGCCTTCATTCCTTCACATTTCATTCGTGTATTTGATCCAAACATTAAAGTGTTGCTTATAGTTTCTGACGCGATGCAGCCATCTACAAGACAGCTTTTAGAAAAGTCCATAGAATTGTAATGTCTGCTTAAACTGCACTGCCATACAGAAGGGGTCTCAGTTTGCAGATCTTTCTTGTTAATTTTTTTTAACTGTTTGAGGATTCCTGTACTTGACAAGCTCTCGATTTTGTTGAAAGTGGACAGATCTGCAGAGAAAGATCATGTCATCAGTTAAAAAAATAATCCCAGGATTCAGGATTTTGACACTTAGGGGAAGAAAAAGAAAGGGGCAAAATACTCAGAGCTGTGGAGTAGCCATTAGGCACCTGCAGGTCTCACTGTCATCAGAGGATGCTGTATTTGCAGAGCAGTGCTGGGCATTCAGGAAATACAACCACTATCGCAGTGATCAAAACAGCACAAGGAGGTTTTTTCCTCTCCTCATCCTGCATTTCCTTTTCCTGCTTATGACATTAGTCCTAGGCTTAGGCAATGCCTTTGTGGGAACTGGGAGCAGAACCAGACTGCAGTATCCGGCATACCCTCTCCTGTTCCTGCTGCCAAGCGGTTTGGGATTCAGAGGACACAGTGGTTAATTTGTACACTATGTTTTTCAGCGGACAAACTGAGCAGCCACGCAGTGTACTCTTTCTGCTGGTATATTCTTCGTTCCAGGGTCTTATCTTGGAATTTTCTACTTTGTTAATATTTCACAAGAACCCACAGGTCTCCAATGCTCTGTGAGGCTGCCACCATTTCCAAGTCAACTCTATGTTAGGAAGAAATTTGTTTACTTCATTGCCATGCACTCATGTTGTGGACCTAACCCTTTGGCCCTGTTTTGACACAGAGTTTTGGTCTGAAGTGCTTTGATTTGTGAGCAAGATTGCTCAAAAGCAAAGCAGACGTGGTGGAAAGTGCATCTGAACCTCATTTCTTTTTTGAGCAAAACCTCTTCTTTGTCATCCATTACAGGTTATTTTATTTTATTTTATTTTATTTTATTTTATTTTATTTTATTTTATTTATTTATTTTTTAACTGTCTATCTTAAGGAGAAAATTCCCATAAAGTGAGAGAGTTTGCACTGTGGAATAAATAGCCTCTCTGGCTTGGCCAGTTTCAGACTCTTGTTTTCATTTTAAAGGGGGAGGTTTGAATATAAAGTACTTGATTTAAAGATTTTTTATTAGATCTTAACAAATGACATCTCTTATTTACACACAAGAGACTGACTCCCTAAAAAGCTGCCTGGATATGTAAATCTACCAGTCAGATATACACATAAAATGGAATTTTTGGACTGAAAACCCAAGTAAATGTACCTATTACAACAGAAAGACCCCTTTGAGTCCTCTAAAAGCTTTTTTGGTCTATTTTGCTTCAATGTATGTTTATGGGTTTTTTTAAACAAATGGAGCCAAATCCAGGTTTAGTATAATTCTTTATATGTATATATATATTTGTAACCCTAGCTTTCACCCAAAATTAGGGATAGATGCACTACCCTTGTGCTAATGGGAACTGCATTGATGAAGGTCACTGTTGTTTCCATAGCAGGACCAAAAGTCACCTCCACTAGAAAGAGGAATCTGAAGATGTCTGCAATGAAGAGAAACATTTCCTTTCTCTTGACTCCAGGCTCCAGCTCACCAGGGGCCAAGACTTGGTGCAGGGCTGGGTCTCTGGGAAAATCTGACCTTCCAGCGGCCTTTCCAGGCTCCAGCCTCCCCTGGAAAAGCCAGGGGCATTAAAGTTTTGAGGAGCTGCAGGAAGCCAAGGGCTTCCTTCAGTGTTTTCACTCCCGAAGTCTTGTGGGTGCAGGCAAGCCGAGCGAGGGGTTTGAGCAAAACTCTTCTGAAGTTGCATGAGAGCATTGGAACCCAGTATGTTTCTTACGCTGGGACAAGGCTGTAGTCATTTGAAAGTGGCCAAATGGATTTTTATCAAGGTTTGTTTTTAATAAAGTTATTTCCTTGCTGACAGGCAGGTTTTAACCTTCTGGAAAGAGGGGTTTGTAATAGAAATGTTGACACAACCTCCCTCTAGGGGTGCCGTTGTATTGCTGCAATAATAGTGTGTGGGCAATACAGTAATAGGGCACTGACCCATAACTGACAAGAAGCAAGGCTCCAACTGCATTATAAAGGTCATTCTCTTATTTGTGAAAATGAAGTGTATTTTTTTTTGCTCTACTCCCTGAGTTTTCTGTTCTCTCTCCCTTCTCACATCCTCACCCCAAATCCAAACACTTTATATTTTTAATTCACTAGAGTGTTGAAATCTTTAAGGCTATTTTAAAAATAACTTAAGTACAGGGATTAACCCTAACTCTTATACCAGCCAACCTGTGTTCAGCACGGGACACAAAAAAAACTCTGGAAGGAAAACCATTTTTGCCGTTTCTAGGCAGCTGCCAAAGTTAGCTAGGGTAGTCTCAAGGTTGCTCTAAACTACACCCATGTGCAGTGGTGATAATGGGGCATACTGCAGGCCAGATGCAGAGAGAAAATGGCTCTGAATCTCTTCTGTGTCCATCTGATCTCTATTGTCATCTTCGATAGCATAGGGTAGACCTGAAGCTATGAAAACTGTGAGCATAGGAACTAAAAACCATTTGAACTCTGGATGTAGAGCTTCTCCCAAGAAGAATGACCTTCAGTGATTCTCTCACCTTATAACCTTTTCCTTTCAGGCATTTAGGAAGGAGCACTCCACGCAGCAGAGACCAAATGAAGGGGCTATGTGCTGCAGTCTGCCTGCATGACACTGTCGAGGTGCCTTCTAGAATCTGAGAACAGTAACCACAATAGTTGATGTCATGAGACTGATTAAAACTAACTGCCCTGCCTGTGAGGTAGAACATTAATTGAAAATGTGCAATTTGTACAATAGGCAGTAGTTAATTATCTGCTTCTTTGAACTGCTTGGTGTTTGGGATGGCTCTGCCTATGGGGACCAGAGACATGAAACAAAGACACAGGCAGTTTGAATGGGTAGTTGATACTATTTAAATGAGTAGGAGCTGTTTAAAAAAAAAAAAAAAAAAAAAAAAAGTTTAATTCTTAATGTAATTTTAGATCTAGTTTATAGTAATACTAGTTGAGGTGTAATTGCCCTATATAGGGGTTGTTGACACTAGGTTGCACAAGATGGCCACCTTAATTTATGGTAAGCATCAGAATTAAAGCCTGTTACTTGCTCTGTAAACAAATTCTTATCAAGTGAGCTAAGGAAAAATCATTTTCACCTAGTCGCGGTATAGGCATTTAGAGTCAAAGATAAGCATTTCTGATTTAACCCAGTAGAGAGCAGTGGTGTGTATACACACCAGACACATTATGATAACATTCTTTTAATACATAGAGCCTTGGTTACTTCATCTGGGGGTGCTTGAGGTTTTTTTATCCTTCCCTGTTTCATTTTGAGGATAATACGTAGTTTGCAGGCACAAACATGAATGCATGCAAATTTAGTGAAATGCTTTATTTATTGGAATTCATAAGCCAATTCTCTATTTTCATCTATCAATGATAACCACATGATTGCTGCTGAGTAAAATGTAAAATATCCGATAAACTTTGTCATCATTAGATTCCAAGGATAAAAGCACAAATATTTGACTTAAACATTTATTTACTTCGTAATTCTATGGTAATTTTTTATGTGTATCTCTCTAACTGTATCTGCCTACACAATGAGCAAAGTGTTCATCCATTGTTATCATTGTTAAGATCAGCACACAGTTAATCAATCACAGAAAATTGTTTTATATCATATGCAAAAGATTATTAATGCCTTATTGTGTAAAAGCTTACCTAAGCTGATGTTCTCAAAACTGAAACATTTAATCACATTTGTCATTTTTTGTTTTTTTGCTGAATATACAAGACTGTGTAACACTAATTAAAACAGCGTGCAACAAAGAACACACTGGGAATATACTGATGAAGAAGACAGATGCACAGAGAGTGCCTTCAGTGGAAATGATCTAAACAGTGATTTTTTGGTAAAAGAAGAAAGACCAGTCCAAAGTGGAACCTCTGTATCTAAGGTCCTCAAAATGTCTTAGTAGTTTGAAGTCTATGTTGGACCCAAAACTGAACAGGAACTGCTAATATGCATTCAAAATCTCCTGAGATTTTGGCCGATGGCAATGGGTTTCACGTGAAACAGCTGGTCTAAGGTGCTCAAATACCACAGTGATGAGTAATGTGTGAGCATGTGGGAAACTTGATGAGTCTCATGAAATTTCTATTATGAAGGAAATCTTGAAACGGCAACCAATGAGCACTGCTAAATCTGCAACTGAGCTCTACTCCTGCTTCATCCTCAAACCCAACCTTACAAGAGGACTATGCTCTGTCAGACCTGTTGCTCAGCTTTCATATGAAAGGTCATGACGCTTGCTGTCTCTGTTATGTTACTCCTTGGTGTTCGGTTCCCTGGGCTGGGTGGTGCTCAGTACGAAGCCAAGCCAAGCAGAGTTTATGTTGCCCATTGGGGAAGGACGATCAGAAAAAAGCCAGAGGTGATTTTTCCAGCTGCTTTGGTTGAGTTGCATACAAAGTTCCAAGGGTTTATTGGATCCTTGGATGTTTCTGTATTTGTTTTAATCTACAGACAGCTGATATGGGGAGACTTAGTTGCTGATCTCTGCTCCTTGAGGTGCCTGTTTCTGTTCGAGGATTGTCTCTGAACTGCCCGTTCATGGAGGAGCAGGAGGCTGGGGCTCGCAGGGGAGCACCCTGCCAGCATGCTGTGCAGTTTGGCCAGCTTCGCACGGTGCCTGGGATGGGGTTATTGGTGGCAAAACAGCACTAGTACTGAGCAGCAAGGTCCTGCCACTCACCCTGCCTCTTGCAGAGCCCTGAAGAGCTGAACTTATAGCTGGCCCTACCACACAGGCAGTCCAAGGGTGTTGGGGTGGCAGCAGCTGCTCATGAGGACAGGGGAGATGGAGGGAGGTGGCTGTGAAGCAGATCACCAAACCCACCGTCCTTGCTCAGGTGGCACAATGGGCCTTAGCCCAGAGCAGAGATCTCCCTCCCAAGCGCTGCCAACTAGCAGCTCGAATTGCTCAACCCCTTGTGCACTCTGGGTGGGAAACAGTGATGGGTCTGGCAGGAGGAACTCAGCACAGACATGAGAGGAACTGCATTCAGGCAGCCTCCATTGCCCTCGATCCTCAGCCGCTCCCCCTCATTGTGGCTGGTGTCAGAGCTCTCTTCCTTTCCTCTGGTGCTTCCTCTCTTCCCAGCATGTTGGTTACTTGGTAGCTAACAGGCTAAGGCTCTTGGACAGAACAAATTGAGTTGCTGACTTTTTATTTCCACGACCATTTGAGGCCATTACAGCAGTACTCGTTCCCAGCCCTGCACTGTCCTCCACTGCTGATACGGGTGTTGATGTGCTGATCAGGGGAATGGTGCCAGCTAAAACAATCCCAGGAAGAGAGAATGCTTATTTTTAACGTAGAGTCATGGTTGCACAGGGAACGATGCAAGAATGAGAATCGGCAGCCAGCAGGCGAGTGGTGGCTTGAGGTTCATGGAGCGGTGGCATTGGTAGGCTACTCTGTTCAAATATAATGGGCTGTAGTGTCACTGAATGCAAAGTTACTTGGAGTGAGTAATGCGCCTGTGTGTCCGGAAAGGGGAACTGTGCTCAGGAAAACACCAATTCAGGAAAAGTTTAGACACTGGCCCTGACCTCCAGGTGGCCAAAGTGGCTACTGCAGTCCTTACTGTATAAACAGGAGAGCTGTGAGCAGTAAGGGGGAGATTTTACCTTTGTGCTCATTATTATGAGGCTACACTGGAAATCTGTGTTCAGCTTTGGTGTTCCTATTTTAATAAGGACATTAAGTGCAAAAATAACACTACAAGTTAATTAAGGACTGGACAAAGTGTTTTACAGGGAGTGGGGCTTCGCAAAATCAGTATATCAGAGAGGTGATTGAGACATAACAGTATAATGTATTTTCCAAAAAAAACCCCAAAACATTTCCAGGTATTACTCTGCATAAACTAGTAGACTAGGGGATAAAGAGGACCAGTGGCTTCCTAGGCAAAGCATGGCAGTCTAATTACAAATAAGGCCCATACTTTTAATGATGAAAGTGATTAACCACTGGGAGAGGCTACAACAGAAAGGATTAGACTCTGTAACCCTTGATTTCTTCTGCAGAAAACATCTAACACCTGGCAAGTAGTGCCATTCAAATGCAGTTAGCATTCCCCCATGCGCACCTTGATCAGAGGGTCTGACATCTGCCTATTTCATTTACCTGTTCAGAATTTCCCAAGCTGTTGATGGAAAACTGTGTGATACAGCGGAAGAGCACTGAAATGTGTTGCTAAAAGTTCTTGTGAGTTTTACTAGTCTTAACTCCATGCAATTCTGGCAGTTAACAGCTTGGAAGGATTGAAAGGTTGGTTGCCTGTAAGGTTTCTGGTTAAAGGAACTTTAATTTCCACAATGACATTTTGTTTCTTTGCAACTGGGACTTGCAATTTTATCTGCATGAAAATAGGAAAATCTTACAGATAATATGGGTGATTGTCTGTGGAAACAAAACCTGCTCTGGAGTTACTACCCTGCAAGATGAAGTTCCTGTTCTTTCTTTTTTCGGTAGTTTGTGTGATTATTAAAATGTTACATCAAAATTAGAGTAAACATTGCCTGGGAAAAGTCACGTAACTTCAGCATGAGAGTCATCCTCTTTCGGGTTTTGTTATGAGCACTTGACTTTGCAAATAATTTTCTGATTTTTTTTACCCCTTGGAACTGTCTGTGGGAGGTCTGGTTTGTTTTTTCTTCTCTGCTCTTCTGTTCCAAGTTGACATTTTTGCAACTCTGCTCTGGTGCGATATATTAGCTCCACTTCTCACTGCTCAAATATATTTTGCTTGGGATAGGCATGCATATTTAATAACTAGAAGAAGAATTCTTTCTAGATGCCACAGAATTGGATTATCATCCCATTAGGCATGAGGCCTCATGTAACCAGGGACACTTAACTTTTGACCTTTCGGAGAAAGATCATTTAATTTAACCGCTCTTTGTATACAGCTGAACCAGGTGAATCTGGGAAATTCTCAAGTCAGTTCTGTTTGTTTAACAAATCAGGAAGGGGTTTTAGCTGGAACAGCTGTGATTTTCATCTCTTTTGATACTATCCTAATACATCCTCAAATCCCTGCCTAAAATTTATGTCCCGTATATGGGAAGAATTGCAAGGAGATAGACAGACAGATTAGATAGATTACACTCAACTATATGATATGCCTAGATGTTTATCAAAGCTCTGTAATGACCGTATAAACCTAGATGATAACACAGATTTGGCTATGGCTCAATCCTTAAATTTAAAAGGAAAATGTCATTTGAAACTCAAATGAAAGAATACATTTAGCTACACTTTAACAGTACATGGCAGGTTTGTGGCATATGTGGGTGATATGTGAGAGTTTCAAACCTCTCTATCCGAACGGCAAACATACAGTGGGCAGTCCCAGTCCGCTAAGCCTGTATAAGTATGAGCAGCGTGGATAGGCACAGACCACTCATCCGGGGATGTGAGTGGCTTTTGTACTTCCTGAAATATGTCAATGATTGCCCAGTAAAGCCTACAGATTAGCTGAAAAATTGCAAAATTTTGTTAACAGCAATTATTTGAATCATTACTCAAAAGCAGCTAAGGACGTGGCTGGGTTCATTTTGCAAGATCCATATTTCCTTTGGGGGTATGGGGAGGAAAAGGGAAGAGTTAAAGTGACAAGCAAATTTATCTCTACCATCTTGGTATGTTTGTTTGCAGGTTTACTGGAAGTGCAAAGAGCTTTCTCAAGAGTTTTCTCAATGTCTTAAGAACAAGCTTGTCTTTAGTAAACAAATTATACTGTTGTGGTCAGCAATGTGGTCCAAAATTCCATATATTAATATAAAAATCTGTGTAGATCTTTGCAGAAGCAGGTACGTTTCTTTGGAGTTTCCTTCAACTATTTAAAATGCATTAAATGCATCATGTATCTCAATGGAAAACATCACGTCCTTGAATTATTTACATTGATTTCCTAATGAGGAAATTGGGCTTTCTCTTCTGACTACCGGCAGTAGCTTTCTGGTAGCGTGCTGTTTCATCCAGTAAAGTATCTAGGTACATTTTCTCTGCGATACCTAGCTTAGTTCATAGCTTCACTTTTATGCACACACATCTGAACATTTAGCAAATGACAAATGCAATTCATATGGCCTATTAAATTCTTTTTGCTCTTACAAAATGAGCAGGACCCCCATATGTCACGTAATTATTTGTCCATTCTGCTTCCATCTTAGAAACTATTAAAAATGTCCTGCAAGATTTTCCAAGGGAGAGCTTCCTTATTCATGGATATACTCTGCAATAATGAACTTCCCTGTGAATTCTGGATGCTTATACCTCAAAGTACCTAATTTCAAAGCTGGATCAGGCAGCAGAAGACATTTTATAAGTGGCTAATAAAGGAAGTTTATCCATCTTTTTAAAATGCCTTTAGAAAATATTTAAGATTTTTTCTGTGTGAATAATCACAATGTGAATTATTTTATCTCTTTTTGTTTCCATAGACACTTGACTTCATGGTTTCTTCCATTGTTACACATTTTCACTCTGGCTTTTGAATACCCAGCAACACATGGGTAAAGATGTTACCCTTCATCTAGCCTGTAGCCTCCAGTCCAAGGCATTATTAAGTGTTGTTCAAATGTGTTCAGGTATGGTGAATTGGACTGAAATTAATCTCTAGAGAATAATTTGTCTCATAGACTAAAAGCTGGTGGCAAAATATTATTTTGTTTCTCTGATATATGAATTTTGTTTGATTGATTACCTAAATATTGAAAACTCAAATCCAGAGATTTTGGAAATCATTTGACTTATTTATAATGAATAAAACTGAGTTTCAGTCTTCTATAACAGTATCTTTCATAGTGCTACAGGACATACTATCTTAATATGTAAGCCAATAAAAATATTGAGCTTCTATCTGCTTTACTTTCTCTTATTTTAAACACAAACTAAACTTTATGGCCTTAATACTACATTTATCTAACTTTTGGCAAACACATGTCTTGCAGGATTGTAGCATGTGTTGGTAGAGAAATATAAATCTAGCTTACAAGAGGCATGTGGTGGTCCGCACATGTACACATCGTCTTTCTTCTGTTCTCACCAGGCCCACCATGGCCTTAACTGAAAAGAAGCATGCTATATAGGCATCTGTCCTGTGTAATGGCAAGGAAATAAACAAATGCAAAAAACTGCCTCATATTAGCAGTAGAAGATGTAGGAAAAAACTTAGCTGTGATCTTTTTGTCCAGACTTGCTCTCTGTAAGTTAGCATGTATGATTGTATTGGGTTCAAGAATTACAAATGCAGCATAAACACGATACAACCATGAGCTGCTAAAAGCTGCCAACATTATTTATTCAGAATTTCTGGCCATCCAGCCTCGGATGACCCAGCATTATCACACTGAAATTAGGAGCATTGCTTTTGTAATTTTCCTGCGCTCGATCTGACTTTTCACAACATGTAGTTTACACAATAATACTACTTATAGATCTTTCATTTTTCTACAGAAATTAATTGCCTGTACCACAATGATTTATAGTCAGACTGAACATGATTATTAATTTTCCTGATGATTGTACCAGTGGGCGGCAACAAATCTACTCCTGATAGGACCAGCTTTGAAATGCTGTGAAAACTAAAATGTCCATAAGGTAATAACAACTAATTTTTACCTTAATCAACTTACACTTTAAAAGAATGTAATATAGGGCACTTGTGCCTTGTGGGGAAACTTGTTTGAAACCTACTGTAAGGTGCTGAGTTATTTATGAGGATAATTATACATTTGTTACTTGAGTTTGTACTGGGAAATCAGGTTCTGAAATTAGACCAAAATACCATTAAAAATGAAGTCAGTGTTGTGTACGTTAGAAACTCCAGCACTGAGGCAAATAGTATTTAACAGAGAAAAGAGCAGCAGTTATCAGGAAATCTTTAACAGAGAAAAAAACAGTGGTTATTAGGGAATATTAAAGCTTGACAAACTCAGCTCATATTTTCAGGCTTGTTTCTCCTTAGTGATGCCTTTGAACTAGAATGGGATCACCCCAGTGTTTTTCTGAGCTCGCTGATGACAGGGAGAAAGAGAGTGCACACAGCTATCCCTCTGCACTGACATCTTTCTGCATGACACGGGCTGCCTTCCCTTGCCAGGCTGGTTCTTAGCTTTGCTGAGCTGTAGCCTTGGACAGCCTTAGCCTGTCTCCCTGACCCAACACCCAAGCCTACATGCCACTGAGCCACAGGTGCAGTGTCTCTGCCTCCACTGGGCAGGAGAGATGCAGCCCATCTCACCCCTCTCCAAAGGAACCTGCTGGATGGTCGCAAAGGATCCAGCTTAATGGGAAGGGGAAGGAGGGCAGCTCTGCACGGAGCAGCGCAGGCCTGCGGAGCAGTCGTGCGCTAGGCACAGATTTTAATGGTCAGGCATATTTTCTTATTGCTTGGTGAGATGCAGCCTGGGGTGGAGGCCTGTAGGGGATCTCAGTGATGGCACTTCTAGCCCTGATTTGATCTCTGACTTTGGGAAAGTCACTTCATGTTTCTGGGCCTGACTGTCCTTATCTGCAGAACGGTACTTCTTCCCCTTGTAAAGCACTTTGATGCAAGGATGAAAACTGCTGCCTAAGAGACAAGTGGTGACAGTATTACTCAGGATGGATGACAGAGGTGTGAATTTTGGTTGTAGAACCTTATATGCTTTGTGCACGTGTTCTGTTTCTCTCTTCCAAGTTTGGACAAATAATCAGTGCAAAACACCATCCAGCCTGTAGGGGTTTGCAAGACCTTGCAGCTGGACTACTACACAGGATTTGCAAAGTGTTGTCAAATTTACCTGTTGTTCCTCTTACGGGATACAGGAGTGCGGAGCTTAGTTGTGCTTTGGCTTCTCTCTGGGAGAGCTTGAAGAAAAATCACAGAGCATATATGACACAGTGTGATCAAATGCCAGAAATATTTTGTTCTTCTTTTCTTCCCGTGATTAGTGGCATTATGCAGTTATGCAAATAATCTGTTATTTATATCTAGACACATTATGCAGTTATGCAAATATTCCATAAATAATTAATATTTCCCACAGTTATTTGGGGGGAAATATTCCCCCAAAGCATGTAACATCAGCTGTTTAATATGCCGTGTGTATTGTACACACTTCTAGTTGTGTCGTACCTCAAGTACCTAGCTCAGTGAGGCTCCCAAGCTCCAGTCCCTGGGCCAGTCTCAGTCTTCAGATTCCAGCAGGGCTATGACTGATTGTACAAGAGTAGACTGTTGTCATGTATTGGTTTAGGTCCTCTTCTGCCTTCTTTCCATCTGCTTTGTTTTGATGTAAGCAGTGGCAGAAGGTACTGCAATCCTGGTGTTTGCTGCAGAGCACCAGGTAGGTGGTGAACTCAGAGAATTATTTGTACTAACTGATTTAAACACCTTACTGGACTGCAATTCAGAGTGCAGCACAGGAACCTGGGGGCTAAACTGCCCATGAAGAGGAGAGATTTGAGCGCTTTCAGAGCACCTAAGTTACAAGCCTAGACCTTAGAATGGTGGAAAACATCCAGTATCTTTTTTCTTCTGGGCAAAGCTATAGGGATGCCTAGCTGGAGTGGCTGG
The DNA here is from genome assembly GCA_013398815.1 of Ibidorhyncha struthersii. Taxonomy (NCBI): domain Eukaryota; kingdom Metazoa; phylum Chordata; class Aves; order Charadriiformes; family Charadriidae; genus Ibidorhyncha; species Ibidorhyncha struthersii. The sequence continues at coordinate 355,764 of VZSZ01011573.1, forward strand.
CAGGGGGCTACTGAACCATCTTTTAGTCCCATAGTGATGTTATGGGGGTATACAGAGAAGGTTTTGAGAGATGTAGTAGTGGGAAAATAGTTGGAAGCAGAAAAAGATATGAGCCAAGCAAGCGAGAATTTGTGTGTTCTGCCTGATCAGCTTCTGATATGGACCGTGCAGATGATGCAGTATTTGCTTGATTTCAACCAAACCGGAATGTTGCTGTCAACGCCCAGAGAAAACGTCTACTTCCTGCAGGAAAAAAAAAAAAAAAGAAAAGAAAGTCCTTACTCTGCTGATATCTTTGTTTGCTTTTATATGTTAAAACCATTTTGGAAATGGTTACACAATGACAGAAACTCCTACAATTTCTTCCAAATCTGATTCTTCCCTTTAAGAAGTGGAGTATATAAGGAAATAACAGAAAGAAAGCAAGTACAGGAGTAGGAAAAGTACAAAAAGTAAAAAGTTAAGTAGCAATGAGATAAAAAGAATACCTCACAAAGGAAAAGAAATGACAGATAGAGAGGAGTCTGTGTGAAAAAGAAGGGAAAGAAGAATAAGAGAAGCAGAACAAAATAAAAGAGCCCAGAAGAAAAAAAAGAGGTCATGACTAGTTGAGAAGACTACAGTGAAGGATAGAAAAGGCGTGGTCAAGGAAATAAATGAACAGGAACCAGTGTTTTGAAACAAGGGAGTAACTGTGACTGGAAACCACCTGAAGAAGGGAGAACAATGCCAAAATAGCTGGGGAGAAAGAAACTGAACAAAAAAGAGAGAGGAAAATGCAATAGAATATGCATTTTATGATGTATAAGATTGTGTTAAGATTTAGCCTGATTTTGTGTGTTCCTAAACGCGCAGGTTTTTCATGTAGATTGGTATTGCCCAAAGTCACTCTTTGGCTCTATTGCCTTTAAAAGCAGGACTGATTTCTTGGTTTAGTTAAAGATTTTTACCATTTATGGTAAATTTATGCATCTATCCTGCAGCCCTCTTCCTCTTGTCCCTCCTCCTTCACCCGCTCCTTCATATTTGAGTACTGTACTAGATAAATAGGCACCATAAAGAGTAGGACTCATACAGCTCTCACATAAAATCCAGCTTCCCAGTGTTCACAAAAGGTTATCTATTCAGGCTCTGCCTATCTTCTGCTATCTAATGCAGAGTGAACACTGTTTACATTTCTCATATATTTTCCAATCTGCATAAGTCGCAGTACAGATTAATAGCCCTACAAAAGTTTGACCTTCCATTCATTTTGTGTTAAGCCTTCTGTCTGAGGGGACACTGTGTATTTCATAGAGCCAAAATTCTTTTCCCATTATTTTCCAGTGAGAAAAGTGTAATCTGCATGCAACTGACTTTAGCAGCTGGCTTCCCCTATATCTCATCTATAGAATTAACAGCAAAGATGGCATGAGCCACCAAGCTTGGCTCAAACTCCTCCTAAAGTTCATTGGGATGCATGCATTTGAGCAAATATTGCCTGATTTATGTTTCTGGGGGAAGTCCAGATGAAATCCAGTGGTTATGATAAATACAAATTAAAACAGACAAATTGTCTGACTTAGCTTTGAATTTTGGGGTTGATTCAAACCCCAAAGTAATACCATGGATGTATGAAGAGGAATGAAGCTTGTGTCAACAATAGAATACGGTATTTATTGTATTTTAATTGCACCCCATCCAAACCACAGCTCTGTCACCATCCATGAAGGAGAAGGCAGAGCGCAGGCTGTATGCTGTGCTCTCGTTTGTGCTTTCAAGCCAGTGTCACGTAGGCAGTGCAACGCTGTGTGAGTGCCCCTGTGTAGGCAGGGGCCAGCAGGCACAAAGCACACTGGCCATGGCTTCAAGTCCCCTCAACACCTGTCCTTTGGGGAAGATGCCAATGGAGGGGGTGTGCAGCGGCTGCAGCAGCCTGGCTTTACACCCTGTGTAAGAGATGCCTGCGGACAACTAGTTAAAACAACTTCCACTGCCCCAGTGCCAGGACTGCCGCGAGGGGATGGAAGGCACCCAGCGCCTAGTTCCTGCAGTGCAGGATGCTGACAGCCCAGCCTGAAGGAGTCCAGTTGGTTTTATAAATTTAGCTCTAGTATTTCTTGCCATGTAAACAATAGCCAGTGTCTTGAGGAGAAGAGAGTGTGAGAAGAAGCAAGTCATTGTGTGTGGGTGATGGAAAGTTGGAGACTGTTGAGCTTAGTGGGGACTGCTAAGCACAGCAGCAGGCACAGAAAACAACATGTTCTCTCCTAGTTAGGCTTGTAAAAAGGGAGTGGTCTGTACACACCACTGTGGCAAAAGTCCTAATTTCTCTGTAGCCAAACGTGTCTCTAACGTGCATCAGAGTCCCTGGGACATTTAAAGGAGAATCGTGTCCTGCTCTGAAAAGCCCAGGACTAAGCAGGGAGGGACAGAAAGACCTTCCAGATGTTCTGGCAAGATGGTGTCTGGCTTTTCTGGGGAACAGGGGAGGAGACCCAAATCCTCAAGATCTGTCTGTGGTCAAGAAGAAAGGTTCACCATAAAGAGGATCAGCTCTTGGCTGCCGACAGGGCAGGGCTTGCCATTCTTGGGGCTAAACTCATCTGGGCTGAAAGTGGAGGGATTTCTCTGAAGCCTATGAAAGCTATACCAAATCTTCTACCAAGTGAACCAGGTGTACTTTTCTAAGCTGTGCTTGTTGATTTGTACTTTGTTATCACTAGGGATTAATTTTTCAACAACTGAAGCTTGTCAGTTTGGTTTTGTCATTTGTGGTTTGGATTTTTGTGGCTTTGAATGCTTTGGTGGGAAGAATTAATAGTAATGCTGTTGAATCTTATAATTACTTAAAATATAAACATCATACAGAATATTTACTGATTTAGCATCATAGGAGAAAGGAAAATTGTTCTGGGGAAGAGCTGAATTTATCTGGAAGTTCTCTGCTATGTTTTGTGCTCATTTTCCTTTTTCTTGTACTCTTTGTTAGAGATCTGATTTCTAGAACAGCAGAGATTTCCTTGAAATGAAAATGTTTAAAGGAATCCACTAACCATTGTCCTTGTTAGTTGGAAATGAATGCTTATTGATCAGAAATATTGATCTAGCACTTTAGATTAAAACAATACTTTTGGTAGTGCAGTCAAAAGAGTTTAAATACTAAAGTAAAAATGTAACTTCCACTGGCTACCAAGTGATCGATCGTAACTGATACCACTGCCTTGGAACATAAGTTTACTGTGACATCTCTTATCTGCACTGACGAGTTTGCCCTCATTGCTTTGTGCATTATGTATAAATGATTGATGTCAGCTTTAACATTTTTTGGAAAAAACTTTCATTGTCTCCTGTGTATTTTCAGGGCTGAAAATTACTTATATTAAAGAATTTCTCAACCAGAAGGTAGTAATTAAGAATAAGAAGTCTTCAATAGCTCCAGACCCCTCCTGCTTTTGCATCTGTATAGCATAGCCCAGAAATAAACAGCCTGTGGTAACTCTTAAGTGGATGTAATAGACCAAATTTTCCCCTCAGTTCCACCTTTATGACCTCATTCACTTCAGCAAAGGTGGGTAGGTGCGACCAGTCACTGAACTTGCCTCATATCCCTTCTACCAGAGCAAATACTTGCTAGTGGGAAAAAAGGTCAGAAACATTATAAACAAACTCTGAAATACGATGAACATTAGACGTAACACTTCTACTGTTACTGTTACAGGAAAATGAAAAAAAAAACCATTATCTGGATAACTTAAGGAGCCTGGGAGCCTGTTGCCCATCAGAATTTATTGGAGACTTGATGCAAAAGTAGACAAATGAGGTTGTTAAGCGACCCCTTAACTGGAGGCCATAAGAGTTTGTGCAGCCGTGTGTCATGCCTGCCTCTAAAAAGCAATGTGAAATGCTCTGAACTAAAAAATCCTTGTGCCTGGCTTTCAGAGCAGCAGTCCTGCGGCTGTTAAGAAAAAATATGTGCCTGCTGGGACTGATAATAGCTGATCATCATCACCTATCCCATTGCAATGCTTCTCAGTACACTTTATTTTTTCAGCAAACAGAGAATGTATATTTTGCTTTTGCATGGGGCTAGATTACAAGAAATACTACGCTTACATAATAGTGTAGCAATTCTTTTACTGCTAGCATATATGTCTGCTAACACACAATCAATGACAAATATCTATATCTCTCTATAGAAAAATACAAATATTGCATGAATTAATTCACTTGCTTTTCCTTGTAACCTAAATGTATCTTTCAATACTGGTACATCTTGCTAATGTCTAAGTAAGACAGTAAGACAGAGCAGTAATGGGGACAGGGACACTCAATGATTCTCTTTAGACATGAAAAATTAGGCGGGAAGTGTATTCAGCACATGATGAGAACATGAATATTTTCTCTGGAATGAAAGCCAGTTTGTATGTGAGTCTTGAGGACCAAGGAACGCCAGGGCAAAATTAACTTAAAAATGGAATCTCATGTTCATCTTCAAAATCCTAACCCAAGGTATTTCTTCACTGCCTCTTCTCCTAAGCAGAAGTCATTCTCGTATACTGCTCTGTTATTTCATGAGCATTGCAATGGCCAAGGGAAGGCCCACAGAGGCTAAAGCGGCGATTCTCAAATCTCTTTACAAAAGCAAACTGAATTTAGAGCACTCCCGCATTTCATGGCAGTGGGAGCAACTCTGGGTTTCCAAGTTGTAAACAGAAGAAAAATTTAACCCACTGGGTCTGATTCTTCACACCAGGCATTTCCCAATGAAGCTGTATCTTCGGATTATCAGTATAAAAGCATGCAGAAGCAAATTCTCCAGATTTTGCGGTATTTGCAAAGAAGTCATGAGTTACCGGTAAATGTCTATCTGTGGTTCTCATTCTGGTTAAAAGTGATCTTTCCAGCTGTTCAGGCAGGACTGCTTGTTCATATATTTCCCCAAGTTTTGATTTTCATTTTAAGCCACCGTTCCAGGCATTAATGTGTTAATTGTCAGGGTTGTATAAATTTTAGTAAAGCCATATTATTTTTGCATGGCAACTATTAAAAATATTTTTCCCCTTAATTTCACAAGGGATGCTGAGACTTTCAGAGTTTTTCCCTCTTGCAGAGGGGAATAATTTAGATTTTCTTCCATCCCTGTCAGAAGTTGAACAGACGAACAAAACAGATTCTTCAGAGACAATTTTACACAGAGTTACATCCATCCAATTCAATTATAAATTAAATTGACTAACGAACCATAGCTCATTATGGGAATCAATTACTCAGAACTGTCTTTGGACCAAAAATGTGGAAAATAAAAAATAATGGTCATACTTCAATATACCAGATTGTCAGTGTTTGAAAGCTCTGTTTTTCTCTAGCTTGGCATAGACCATCGCCAAAAAGAAACGATAATCATTTGTTTTACTGCTTGTAGAGATGTTCCTGCTTTATGAAGACTAGTTAATTCTTGAGTTTGATCTCTTTGGGACCAGCACCTCGGGCTTTTTTGAGATGACAGGACAACCCTGGAGTAATGTCATCACATGGGGATCTTTCAGATCAGCTTATGCAAATGTGTTATTAAAAGAAGCCACATTTTAGCCTCTGGTACAACCCAAACAATAGTAGTGGAAAATGCTGTGAGGAAGCATTGGAGGCATTTTCTTAATAAAATCATTCTTGTGACATAGTCATAGTTGGCACACCCCTCTGGAGTGTTTTTAGCTGAAATGTGTAGTAAAAGTAAATGTAATAAAGACAGAGAAATGAACCCTGTTAGTTTAAGACTGGTGTGAAATGATGATGAAAGATTATTTAAAGTCCCTAAATAAAGCCCTTAGTACAGAGGAACAGAGGCATACAGAATAGCTGTTTAGTATAGCTGGTAGTATCGTTTAAACTAGGTTGGCCAGGGCAGTGTCGAGGGCAGCACACACAGGAGCGGATGGTGGGTCGCTGTACCAGCACACAAGGACAGCTCCGGCACTCCTCCGAAGCTTCAGCCTGCTGGGAAGTGAGGAGAGCAGAGCTCCTTGGAGGCTTTGCCAGTTCTTCTGCCATAACTTCCCGTTGGCTGGTACGTGGAGAAAAGCAAGTCAAGTAAAACGTTTTTTACAGCTCATATGTCAGACCCCCAGTCACTGGAATCTCTAACAGCTGAGCATTTTCCTGATATAACTCAGTGTGTATCATTCAGCAGGATTAAAACAAAGATTTTCACTGGTGTTTAGCCGCCACGAGACTTTGCAAATGAGAGAATCCTAATGTGTGAAGTATGTGTCGTTGCTCGGTTATTTCAAAAACATTTCTAACTGGCATGTTGTATAAAATCTTGTTGCATCTTCTCCCTTCCCTTCTCTCCCGCAGGCAGGGTAGGAGGGCTGCCTCTCTCATTAGGGCTGGTTGTGCTCTCACAGCAGTTTTCATGAATGGGAGCAGGTCTGACGGAAGGCAGGCTGGAAATCAGGCAGCCAGTCTTACCCTAAGTTTACTTTAGAATGAACGGTTCAAAATGAGCCTTAGCTGGGAAGTCTAATAGTTAGGTTAATGACCTGTACCTTCCTCGCCACCATTATTTCTTATAATCGATCAGAATTTTAAAAGCATATTTCTAATACGCATCAAATGTTGAATATTAATGAGTTGCAGAAATATTTTGTATTAGGGACGTGCTCACTAGAATACCAGTGTTATCAGACAGCCAAGACTTTTCCCCCCAGTAATTCCTTTTCCCTGCTGTACCCTTTTTGCACTGATCGGCACCAAGTTTTAGGCTGCGAGTTTGAAGTGAGACCGGCATTGCAGCCTGGCAGTCCTTGGCAAACTCCACCACCACTTTAATTTTAACCAATTAGAAAAGCCAATCTTCCTTAGTTCAGAACTATATTAAAAGATATCACATTCAAAGGCTGGACATGCACGTCATTAATTAGGGGTGTCCGGCTAAGGGGCTGCCCTCAGCTGTCACCAGGGCTATGGCAGGCGCCCCAGCCCACCTGTTGCGGGCAGAGGGGCTTGGCAGCAGCAGCAGCTCCTGCGCGAGGCCTCTCGGTGCCCCGTGGGGAATTTGCACTAATTAGAATTAGTTGTCCCTCTGCAGTCCGGCTCCTGACACAAATTGCATTCTGCAGCTTTTTGTTCCACTTGAGTTCACAGACAAAATAGCCCATGCCATGTTTGAAATGAAGCAAGGCAATATGAAAGGGTTTTATGTAATTGGTTAATATACTTTAACATTTTAACTAATATCTTTGGTGTTGGTTTCTCAAAAAGAAATATGTTTGCTTTCTTCTTCTTTTGCTTAATAATTATTTATGATTGCACTGTGGGTAATTTTAATACAAGCTTCTTCAGGTGTCATTAAATCATTGTCGGGCTTGACTGCATATGTAAGGAAACAAGTGACCTTTAAAGATGATAGTTTGAAGCGGAAGCTGTGGTAATGGGGAGCTGCAGAAGTACACACTGCAGTGGCAAGAAGAAAGAGACCTTTCACACCTATCGAGAGAATAACTTTATTGAATCATACGACCAATAAAGAGAAATTGTTTTTAAAAAGGTGGAAAGGGCAAGTAAAGGAGGTAACGGGAACAGTCTGTTGATGAAAATATGGAGAAGGATAGATCGACAGCAAAAGTTGGGAGGTTTCACTCGTAAGTCACTGGTGGAAGTGAGAAATCCCGTGCACTGCACTGCACTAGAGCAGCTCAGCTCTCTGGTGGCACATTTGCCACCCCAGAGCTGGTGATGACACCTTGAGGACCTGCCTGGGGAGGTGGTGCAATGGATAACGAGCCTTTCACCAAGCACTGGGACTGACTGAGACTGGAACTGGGACTGGAATGAAAAGGATGATTAACCGTCTTTGTGGGAATTCAAAGAACGTCACAAGAACTGCACCAGTGAGGCAGTGAATCATGAGCAGCCCTAAAACACTCTTGGGTATTGCTGGATGATGAATTTGGTTGTCCACCTCCGCTACCCCCTGGGATGGCAGAACACACAGGTCAGGCTGTCAGGGAGTCTTTATCTTGATATTGGTGGTGTCTAGGTTGCAGAAGTGTTATCAAGGCCTAGAATGTTCTCTTTGGTGTCCAAGAAAAAAGGAAAGACTAGAGCAGAAATGCTAATGAGTTTGCAGAGCTGGTAGAATTAGAGCAAGTAAAATCCACAGGACTGTGGTCTGGTCCAGGTTGGATTCCATATCCCTTGTCTGTACATGGGTATTTTGTGGCTCTTCTATTGGTGGCAATACATATTTTTGGATGAAACTGTAGAAATGCACAGAAATGTTATTCAGATGTTGGAGAACTAATGGGCATGAGGGTTACTGTCAGCCTATTGGTGATCCCAAGTATTTAATAGAATCATCGAACAGTTTGAGTTGGAAGGGACCTTAAATCTAGTTCCAACCCCTCTGCCATGGGCAGGGACACCTCTCGCTAGACCAGATTGCTCAAAGCCCCATTCAGCCTGGCTTTGAACATTGCCAGGGATGGAGCTTCCACAGCTTCCCTGTTCCAGTGTCTCACCGCCCTCATAGTGAAAAATTTCTTCCTGACATCTATTCTAAATGTACCCTCTTCCAGTTTGAAGCTATTCCCCCTCGTCCTATCACTACATGTCCTTGCAAAAAGTCTCTCTCCAGCTTTCTTGTAGGCGCCCTTCAGATACTGCAAAGCTGCTCTAAGGTCTTCCTGGAGCCTTCTCTTCTTGAGGCTGAACAACCCCAACTGCCTCAGCCTGTCTTCATAAGAGAGGTGCTCCAGCCCTCTGATCATCTTCCTGGCCCTCCTCTGGACTCGCTCCAACAGGTCCATGTCCTTTTTGTGCTGAGGGCTCCAAAGCTGATTCAGTATTCCAGATGGGGTCTCACCAGAGCGGAGTAGAGGGGCAGAATCACCTCCCTCAACCTGCTGGCCACACTTGTTTTGATGGAGCCTGGGATACGGTTGGNGGATACGGGTGGCCTTCTGAGCTGCAAGCACGCATTGCCAACTCATGTTGAGTTTCTCATCAACCAACACCCCCAAGTCCTTGGGGCTGTTCTCAATTCATTCTCCATCCAGCCTGTATTTGTGCTTGGGGTTGCTGTGGCCCAGCTGCAGGACCTTGCACGTGTCATGGCTAAACTTCATGAGATTGGCATGGGCCCACCTCTCAAGCCTGTCCAGGTCCCTCTGGATGGCATTCATCACCTCCAGCATGTCAACTGCGCCACACAGTTTGGTGTTGTCGGCAAACTTGCTCAATCCCACTGTCCATGTTGCTGACAAAGATGTTCAACAGTACTGTTCCCAGTACAGACCCCTGAGAGATGCCACTTGTCACTGTCTGCCATGTAGACACAAGCCGTTGACCGCAATCCTTTGAGTGCGGCCATCCAGCCTGTTCCTTATCCACCGGGTGGTCCATCCATCAAATTCCTGTCTCTGCAATTTAGAGACCAGGATCTTGTGTGAGACAGTGGCAAATGCATTGCATAAGTCCGGGTAGATGACATCTGTTGCTCTCCCCTTATCCACCAACTCTATAACCCTGTGATAGAAGCTCACCAAATTTGTCAGGCATGACTTGCCTTTCACTTAATGGATTTTTTAAAAAAATTTCTTCATGTGTATTTTCCCTTGCAAAAGAATATCCCAAGTGCTAGTGGTGACTTTAACCCAAGTAAATTATCAATAACCATTATTACATAAATATATTAAAGGTATGTTTTTTTTAATTGGTAATTGCTGGCTTGATCCTGATCTAATTAACATCAAAGGTAAATTTCTGCTGTGTGTAGAGGAAGTAGAATAACTAAGCAATAGGCCCTTCCCTCTGTCTGTATTCATATCTCTGAAATTATCATTTTCTTCAAATTTATTCATTATTTGAATTTCATTTCCTATCTAGTATTTATTGACATTACATTCCACATCCTGTTAATGCATCTAGATTCATTTATTAAGCTGTTGCTTAGTTATGATGATGATATTTTGCCAAACCCATGCATTTGAAAACCATGATTCAGAAACCCTAAAATTATGAAACTAGGCTAAATCATGAGGTTTGTATTAAGTGCATTTTGGCTCTTTTTATCTCTTTAGTGTCTGTATACAGTGTGTATACACATAGTATACACAGTGTGTGTGTATTCAGTCATTTTTTCAAACTTTCCTCTGTAACAAGGGCTAGAAATAGCATTTTTTTTTAACGGCAGCTGAACTTGTTATCTTGCCATGTGACTCTAGAAGCTCACCAAGTATCACAAGCCACATCAGTATCTCAGTAAAATCAAGCTCCCTGGTCCTTTTGTGATTAGTCATATGTCTCATGCTCTGGTCTTTTTGTTTATTGTTCTCAAATCAAGCAAGTACATCCAGTATAAATAGCCCTACATATGAACACCACATTAATTTCCATATGGCTTTGTGTAATTTTGAAATTCACCTTCTATAGATCCATACTGCAGAAATCCATCCCAGTGATGAACTTTTAATTTCATTTTTGAGGATCTGCTCCACTGTAATTTTAAACCAGGGAGAAAAGCTGGCTTTTAAGAAAGAATATCTTTCTCTGTTTACTAATCCTTGTCCCATGGATATTACTCTATTGTCAATGGGTAAAAATAGATATGGTATTTGGAATTTTATGCCACTTCAGCCCGACACCCCTTTGTAATCTCTCATCAAGGAGATTAGACTGGGGTAGATGTCTGTGTACTAAGTAAATTACTTTTGCTACAAGCAAACTAGGAGGTTAACCAAACGCTCAGTATTGGCACCAACTGCTGACCGTGTTAGTCATTACCACTTAGGAAACCATACAAGTGTTATACTATCACAGCAGAGGTGCCAACGCAGTTAACTCTATCGCTGCCATTCTACAAAGGGGAGGTATCAGCTGAAACAGCTTAGTGGCCCAGTTTTGCTCACCTATTCTGTCATTTCAAAATATGATCCTGACACTTTGGAAGAGTCAGCAGCAGCCTAGAAGTTTCTGTACAGCCAAGAAACACAAAATTCTACTCAGGAGCAATCAGACTCTGCAAGTGCAAATCACAGAGGCAGCCGGTGAGCATACCAGGGTCACATGTGGTTCATCCCCTTTGTTCCCTAGTGCCTCCTTTTCCTCGTGGGAGATGCAACCCATGGAAAATATAGACCCATCTTAATGCAAGCAATTTTCCTATTAGTGCCACATGTCTTGTTTGCTGTTTGGTAAACCTTGTCCTGGCAAGAGAACCTCAGTTTCACTTGGACAGTACACTGTATTAAAGCTCTATCAGTCATCCCCAGAGGTTGAGCTCTGCTGGGCAGAAAGAAGGAATTGCAGCGCTGAAGCAGCTGGCTCAAAAAGTATTTTAGTTAAGAATAGAAGTTGCTAAATGAAGCACAGAGCAGATGGTCTGATTCCAGCTTTAAAAGCATATGAAGAGCTCCCACTTGAATTCCTGCATTTTCAAAGATTTCTGGACCCAACCACATCTCATTTCTAAGTCACCTATTTGGGACATGGTAGAATTAAAACCAGTACTGAGTCCCAGAACACCACCAAGGTGTCATGCTGCCTCTCTGTATTCTCCCTCTCCTCATCACACAATAGAGAGAGAAAGGGGATAATTTTCAATGGGCAAAACACATTGTAGAATTTCAAGGGTCACATTTAGTCCATTTGTCCCCCATTGGCCACCTCTGGGTTAGTGCCTACTATATTCTGGTTTTCTCTTCTTCCTTCTCCTCCTCTTCTTTTCCTTCCTCTTCTTCTTCTTTATTCCCCTCCCACCCTGCCCCCCTCACCCCATCTCATAATGTCATCTAGGTGTCCAAAGAACCCTCCACAGGAGAGAAAAGAAAAAGAATTTTGTATTTGGTCAAATGTGATGCTTGTTAGCTCCAGTATAGCTAATCTTCTGTGTGTGACCTTTCTAGCTTGGTTTTTAAGTAGATGGCCATCTTTTTCTGAAAAGCTGTCTATTGCAGAACATGCTGCTAAAAGGAAAATAAAATCATTTGTCAAAATTGTATGAATTTGTAATTCATAATAGGCAACAGCAATTTAAGGAAATAGTTTTCTGCTACTGACACTGCTGTCAAAATAAATGTGGGGAGGATAATTATAGTAATTAACAAAATAGTTAATTACACTTGGTCATAAGTTAAGCTTTAGTTTGATTTCTTATTAGCAGTAGATCAATACCAAATGTCTCACTGTACATATCTGATTATTACTACAGAGCTAGACCAGAAGTCATGTATCAGTTTTCCAAATCATGCAAAGCAATGGGAAAATATTACCTCAGCAGCCAGCCGTTCTGCAGTTCCCATCCTTGAATGTGCATCTTCACCCACATAGCTCTGAAGTTTTATATCGTATTCTTCCCTGTAGGACTTGGCATCTTGCTGCATCTGGGATACTTTTGATGAGGACAAGAGATGCTAAAAAGCATGAACATCCTCACTGGTAAGTAACGCTCCTGGGGAGGTTGTATGGGAAATTGTAGCAAACCTGGGCAGTTCAGGCCTGTGTAGTATAGAAGAAAAAAAGTCCCTGTATGAATGGGTGAAAATGAGATTCAGATAAGCGTGAGGAGATAGAGTATCAACCCCAGATTTATAAATAGTCATGAAAGTCCAGTATTCTTTGGGGATACCTATCCCAGAGGAATGTGTACATGTGTTTTTCTCCTCGGCCCTCTGCAATGTATGCTTAGCCTGAAAGGAAGCTTCCAAAACTGGGAAAAGGTCCCAGGAAAAATCTGCATACACAAAGAAATTTCTTTTTCCAATTTCTATACCATCCCTCAGGAATACAGCTCTAAATCCAGGCAATTGGTCTACTTTCTTATCTTTTGCAGGCCAAAAAGGCTAAAACTAAAGATGAAAGGAAATGTGATTGTGTTAGGTGACAAGAAGTTGATCTAATCTATTGCTTTGCAAACCACCTCCACCCTCTTCTATCAGCCCGTCCTCTGAATTCCACAAGTTCTGGACAAGAAGAGGCAGTTAGTCTTTCTGCTTGATTTTATCAATGATCATAAAGAACAGGATCTAGCAAATCATGTAATCTTTTGTATGAGAATCAACTCTCATAGCCTAGTAATTTTGTCTGTTCTATGTCTCAGTAGAAAATAGATTGGGGAAATACAATTTCTCAAGGGCGCAATACCGACTTCTGAAAGCACCTCAGTGACTCTGGGGTCTGGATTCCATTGAAAACCAAAGATATTTATGCTCCTAATACTCTTACATTTGGGACTTTAGATTTCTAAGTCATATGAGTGCTTTTGAAATGGATACTGCCGTAAGCCCAATTCTATTGATGCAACCCATACAGACTCTTTACCTGATTAAAAATTGGTTCCAGTAAATTCAATTTGAAATGTGTCATTTTTACATTTCCTGACATTCCTGGGCCCACTAATGGTCGTATGTCATTGGCATTCCAGGCAACTGCTAGGAAGTAGCCTGTAAATTGTTCTGGACAGCTGGGGAAGAGTGTTGACTCTCACCATTTCTCGCTCCACCCAACTCAGAGTGGCTGATCTAGGTCTTGTGCAGTGCTGGGTGTGTGAGTGTGGTACAGTTAGCAGCCAAGATATGGCATGATGCACCTCAGGAGAGCAGAATAATATTCATGTAGTCTGTGCAGAGCATCCTAGCTCAGGTATGCGATACAGTACAGTAGCTGATAGGTTCATTACAGTTTTGATGAAAAAGGAGGCAAGATTTTCCTTTACTTATTCCTCTTGTCCCCTCTTTAGGTGTATTCCACTCTCAAAGGATTCCACTTCCTCAAAGCACAGTTCTCTCTGATCTGATCTGATCTGATCTGAGGCTTAAATCAGGTCATCAAACCAGCAGGCAGCTGTCAAAAGGGGTGTTCCCTCCCACCCACAGCTGTGCCCTCCTGCTACCTCCTCTTCCTGGGTGCTGCAGCTCATGTGGCGGCACAGCTGAGACAGTTGCAGCCACTGATCCCGCTGGAAGCCAACCCAGCCCAAAGGAAAATTTTCTCTCCAGTCAGGTCAGTTCCCTTGTCAGACCAAAGCATGGTAAGGTGAACACTTGTGCCAGTATCACCGAGGCAGGGAGGAGGGGACATACAGCCAGGGTCTTGGGGGACTACAGGACTGCCTCATCTTATGCTAGCTGATGGTCTCTCCACAGCTAAGCTGCATTCTCTTTTAGCACCCAAAGAGCTGGTAATACAATTTCACATGTTCCCAAACTTGAACTTTTGGGAAAACCTACTCTCATTACAACAAAAGTTTTTGCTAATTTAGTGCAGACTGAGCATATAGGTAAAGAAACATTATGGGTTGGAAACAGATAGTGGGGATAACAGGAACAAAAATGTGTTTACATAGGAAAGATGTATGTGTGCCTGGGTAGTTCAAAGTCAATTAAAATGCTTTCTTTTTTTGAATAAGTAGCAGGAGCATTGAATTCAATCTGAGGTTCGACATTGACTTCAGTGGGAGATGGATCTCAGCAATTGATCCTGTGGAACAATAGGTAGTAGTAAAAGTTGGGTTTGGGTTCTTTTTAATGCAGTTTTGCAGCCATAGAATTTACCACATAATCCACCACCTCCTATAAAATATCAGGAAAAACAGGCTTTCATTTTCATGAAGTAAAATTTGGTTTGTGATCTGCCTGATTTTCACAGATAGACTTTCAAACAAAAAACTCTTTCTGAATAAGTAAACAACATGCAAGAACAATACGCCCTTGTGGAGCATTAATCCTGAAGTCTAATAACGGCAATGCGGAGCCACTCAGTGGGAACTATAGTTTGTCAGTATGCTTAGCCTTCGTTATCAGAGATTTTCAGCTGCAGATACCAGGGTGAGAAGCTAAAGGGTGACAGGTGCTTGCTGTCAGTTTGCTGGTTTACAGATCCCCTCCATGGTTCCTGACATCAGGGAGGGAGGTTGTGTCCATTCTCTACTCCAAAATTCTCAAACACTTTCCATGCTGTACTGAGTTTCTAAAAACCCAGCATGCTGCTAGCAAGACCTCCAGACTCTCTGGTTTGTCCGGTATAGGTATGATAAGTTAAAAAAATTTTTAAAAGTGTGACAAGTTTCTAACCAGGGATACAGTGTGGTCAACCCAAAGCAACGAACTCCACAAAGCAGGAACTTTGCCACTGCCTTTAGGCCCAGCTGGAGGATAGGAGGCCTTAGTAACAGCACTGTGATGCTATTGCAGCATGCAGCAGGGCTTAAATGGTAAACAGAGAACAAGGAGAACTTCCTTTCCCCTTCTGTCCTCTCCCCAGATGTACGGTGTTAGGTTACTTAATTAATTTTAACAAGGGAATGACATTCCCCCTCCATTTGTGCCTTGTCTTGAAAGGATGCAGTGTACAAATATCAGTTTCAGCACATGATCCCCCGCCAAAAAGAATGCTGGGCCAGATCCTGCCAAAATCAGTAGCAAAATCTCTTCTTAGAATTGGAATTGGTCTTTGGAAAGAAATAGCACGGTTCTGGAGAACTCTAATTAATCTATGAGGTACTCAATGTCTACAAGGTTGTTCTTAGAAACTAAAATCTGGGCACCTTTGCTTGGAGGTGCTATTTATATCTTTGTGTGCCTCTGCATGCAATAAAAGCCAGCATAAAAACATATAATTAGAGCAGCTTCTAATTGGAATGGCAGGAATTAAGAGAGGAGGATAACAGCCAAAGCAAAAAACACATAGGGACGAAAGCAAAGTGCTCTGTAGTACACCACAAAAAGGATGCTAGTGCTGGAGTAAACTCTTATGCTGAAGTAGCTACTTAAAACTGATGGCCAAACAAAGGACAATTGGGGTGGGTAAATGAAAGGAGACCTTGCAAGCTACAACATACCAAAATAAAAAATCCTTTGCAAACTGTACTGCCTTTCGGGGAGGGTGAGGGGGCTGATAAGTTTATTTACACTTTTAAAAAGCACTGCCAATCCCAATTTATCAGTTACTGTCTTGTGACAATTTATTCATTGTTCACCGTTAGAAGCTAGAAGTTACATAGGAAGCATGATTGGTGATAGCTTCTCTATTTCAATATGGTATAATAGAGATAACACGGTGCCCAAAAGCTCTACAGCCGCCTTTTTGTCTGCTTTGTCTCTTTTCATTACTCTATCAGAATCTTCATTTAATATAATCCAAAAAAGCAAGGTAATTGCTTCACTTATCAGTTATCATCGCACTCGCATACTTATCATGTCAAAATTATTTATGTGGATGGCCAGGTTGATCTTGCTGCATTTAGAAGCTTAAAATTTGAATAACTGTTCTGCCAGTTAGGTTATCAAAATTGCAGCATAAGCAATGAGTTTCTTCTTTCTGGATCTTCAAGGGAGAATAGGGAGCATCTCATTGCAGGACTAGTTTACCCGTGGCTGAACACCGCTCCAAGGAGACTTACAGCAATTCTGTAGCCTGGCACTCTGGGTGCTGGGGACAGGCTTTATTTGCTAGATGAACAGTAAATAAAAATGGCATGATATAAATAGAGACAAGAGAGAGAAACATAAAGGGGCATTGTCAAGGTTGTCATAGGTCCCAAATTAAAATGATAATTTACAGACCTCTGCAATTCTTTCTTGGTTTGTCCCTTCTTTTGAAACATGTTTCATAGCTCTTTTTCTATATCATTTTTATTTCTTTATGATTTTGGTAGATGGTAACTCACCTGTTTGAAAACCCCAGAGGCTGAAATAAAACAAAGCATGCAAGTTCAGAAAGTCATTTTAACAACTTTTTTTTTAATATAAAAGAAATTTCCTTCAGCCAAGCTCTTAGACACCTTCACAGAGGGTAACAGAGAAAAGCCTATCACAAACAGATACAAATAATATAAAAAGGAATGTGCAAACATTTTTTCCAACACAGGTGGTGAATTCATGGCATTGCTGTCCTTTCATCACATTACTCAGGCAGCCAGGAACCTCTACATGATAGCCCCTCACAAGCACATCGCAGGCCACTGGACATTTTGACATGAATGACTTCTCTGAAATTCATTATTGAAGGTGCACAATTTGTTATTCAGCATTTGTCATTCTCCTAATAGTGTCTAATGACTGTCCCAAAGGTTTTGGCTTTTCAGTAAGTCAGCAGAATAAGTCCCAGTGACTGAGGAGGCCAATCACCCACACTAGAGATGGCAAATTGGCCCATCACAAGGTGTTCAAATGGAAGAGATCCTGAGCAATCCACAACACACAGAGTAGTATCTGCGTGAAAATTAGTTTGCATCTATATGAAAAGGAAAGGATGGGGGATTTAACATTAGAGAAGTCACTGTCCATTTATAAGTCCTTTGCATACACAGAATGGCTAAGTTTGATGAGTTTTTAATAATAAGATGTTTTCTAACCTGTGTGTTCCCAGACTGGTTTTGCTGCCTTGCTTCTTGCACAGCAGCAATTGTGGCAGGTCATGCTACTGGCAACAGCCAACCGTGGCACCTTGAGGAGGGAGACGAGCAAACAGCTTTTAGCTCTGCAGCAAGCCTTGCACCACTTCCAACTGGCCTGTGTGTCACAGTTTAGGCATTTATATTCTAGACAACCTGCTTGTCATATTCCTCAGTTTTTAAGAAACTGCTTGGATCTATCAAGAGACTGTAGATGTCCCTGAACCTGAACAAGCTCCTGAGTCACAGACAGAAAAGATAAATACAAGTCTTTGGTGGCTATTGCTGTGATTTTTTGGCTGGGTATGAAACAATTCTCTATCACAACTCACTTTGGCGATAATTACTACAGCCTCTGAGACTTTGGAAATCTTGGGTAAAAGTCACAGCAGAGAAAAGGGCAGAGTTTGAACTCCAAATAGTAATTTCTCAATAGGTTGCAATACCAAAATTATGTGGGCTAAACAGAGATCCTGTGGCCAGCTCAGCACTCAGGATACTTTTATGGCTTGTGTTTCAGGGCCTCAATGATGTTTTGACCCACCTATTTCATGGTTTTGGATTTCTGTGCATTTTATTTACCATACACCTTAAGAGCAGGCTTCACATTCAACACTCATCTCATGTAATGATCACTCATTCAATTAGTGGCAAACAGCAGAGGGTAATGTTTGTGATTTTTTTTCCAATCTCCATTCCCTGGGGGGTTCTAAAATATATTTTATAAGTGTATCCAGGCAGTCATTATCCAGATCATGTTATGGGTTTTGTAACTTCACAATGTATTTGATTGAAACATCATAACTCTTTTCAGGACAAAGGCTTGCAACATTACAGATGCAGGGAACAGAGAGGTCAGCAGTTGACAGCTGGTGGTTGGAGACACACAATCACAGTATTCCCCAAGTTATTACAAAAATATTTAACTGAACAATGATAGAAGAAAGTAAAAAACCTAGTAAACATTAAAAGTAAACATAATTGTTGCAAATTTAATTAAATTCTCTGCTGTCTTTGATGTGATGGCTGATCTGTAAGTCTTTCAATTTCTTTGCTTTAATATCAGCATTTCCTCAGTCTAAACCTTTTTGAGACAGTAGCGTTTTATCTCAATTATTGCTTTTTCTCCATCAGTCTTAAAATATAATCTCATTTGCCTTTATGGATACTGTAACCCTTCTGAACAGCTTTTAACCTTTTTAAAAATCGCCTTGACCTGAGGATGCCCAAAGTTTTTTCTTCTTCCTCCTCTGTTTTTTTTTTTTAATGCAATATTGAATAATAGAAATTGGACAGATGAGTGATTTCCTATCCAGAGACCTGCATGTATAGCTTAGGATGCTAGAACAGAATTTTTGTTTGAATAATAATAACAAAAAAATTAAAATACCTCTATCTTGCTTTCTGCTAGCAAAGAACCTTCAGCTTTGACCTCCATTTCAGTGGCAGCATTGTAGCCTGCGCCACCACAATATTAGCTTTATCTTTTCAAAGGAAAAAAAAAAAGCTTTCTTTGTACAGTAGCACATTAGCTTCAAAGAGCACTTACCTCAAGAGTCCAGCTCATCCTTCTGGTAAATTTAAGAAATACTCAGCTTAAGATTGTCTGTTTCAATCATGGATAATGTAGATAACTTTGTGTCTAAATGTTACAAAGCAAGCTTTATGTCTGCTTTGTCTTTCCTCCCCACCCTTTCAGTTTTATTTTCTCATTTAGTATCTAACGAAGATGCAGGCTAATGGAAGAATGATACATGAGTACAACTAAACCTCCTGGAATTTGATTGTAAATGTAAAAGTTGCTATTCACCGCAATTTGGTAGCTGTGGGTTAGATGGCGGGGGTGGAGGACGGATCTCTCACATGCAGTACAACACCTACAGAGTCAATGCTGTGCTGTTTGCATCGCCAGCCTGGCTGAGAAAGTTCAGTGCTGCACTGGCCGTGGCCATGGTCCCTACATCTGCCTGCCCCATGTCAGCTGGCATTTCCTTTACTTGCTTACATGCAAGAAAGGTATATAACTTTCTGAACCAGCTAGCAGTGTGTACACGAAGCAGTAACACCCTGGAAGGCTTTTCCCCGGTGGAACCTGCCATCTCTACTGCCAGTCTGTGATGTGTGCCAATTCAATGGCATAAGGGTTTTCTGGTACCCTCCCTTGAGCTATCATTGCAACAAGCATCCTCTCCTTTTCCCTTCCTACATACACACATAGTTTGAGCATCAACACCCAGAAACTTTCGTTCCACTGTGATTACAATTACCTATCCCAAGCAGTGATGCTTAAAATTGGACTATGGTTCATGAGAGCAAAAGGCTATACCTGTGAGCACCCTAATGTGTTAAACAACCACACCAGGTAGCATTACATGTATCTAGCAGCAGCTACTTAAAAAGACCATCTGCCAAAAGAGGTTGGTTTCCTATTTTAAGTTCTCGTACTTGTAGTTTTAAGGGAAAAGAGTGACTTTATGAAGATGATGATTAGGTTCAACTACATCTCCCTAGACCCAGGCAGTAACATTATTGCTCAAAATAGAGCATGTTTAATAGAAAGTAGGGAAAGACTAGCTGCAGTGACCTTGCCCCGGATGAGCACACACAGACACACATGTATAGCTGAGGATTTACGTGGAAATGTCTTTATGCTGTTTGTGGATTATTTCACTTGAATTATGATTGCCTTGAATGATATATATTTTGAGAGTGTAACATTGCAAAAGTAAACTTTAACAAAAAGGGATATTTATTCTTCAGATTTAAAATTAATTTCCTGTATTTCTCTGGTTTTTTATCCTTTCTAAGCTGTAACCTTATGAGAAGAAAAATGAGAAACTATTTCTTTACACTGAGACCGGTATCAGATGAAATATAAATGTAATGGTTTCTATAAATGTTAACCCACTGCAACACTCTATCCCAGAACTAAAGATCTGGAGACTGTTTTAGGTTAAGTTACTGCTCCTCTCCATGTTAGGTAATCCAATGTCATTTAAGTAAAATAAATTGGAACTACTCAAGGAATAAAAAGAGGTGAAAGTGCAAAATCTGGTTTGGATAAAAGTTTAATTCTTCAGTTCCAAGTGACATAGCCCTTACAGGAAGCAGAGCAAACTCAGACAGGAGTGGCCAAGTAATGAAGATGGATGCATCTTGTTATCAGCAAGCCATTTACTAGGGCTTGATGTAACCTTAAACATTGCAGATAGCTCAATGGCACTTGCCACTAAGCCTCTAATTAATGAATAGCAGGCCCTAAATTAACAATGTGCATTTACAGATGAATTCTGGGCACTCATTAAACGATGTTCAAATATCAAGCAGTAACTGTTAGGTTTATTCCTTCTGGATTACTGTATACAGTGTTTGTTTGCTGGGAGTTTTCACAGGAGGTTTTGTGTGCTCAACTGCTGTGAGCCCAGGTGCACTTCAGGAAAGGGTATAGTTCACTCAAAGAGGGCAAGACAGAGTAGCTGTAAACCAGGCATTGTAACACCTGTGCAGCAATTTAAGGAGGATTAGAATGATCTTCTATTCAGACTTAACTGCAGTGGGAAAAAGGGTTTGATTGCTTGGAGCTGTTCTCAAACCTCCATTTTATATTACCCTCCTTTGCAATATCCACACTGGTGCCTTCCAAGGCGACCTGGAACAGGACCCAGGAGAGTCCAGTGGTGGGATATTGTTTAGTAAATGACTAGTGCCTCCACAGCTCACATAAGAGTATTGTGGTGGAAGTGGTCTTGAACACAGTGTCCCAGCTCCTTGGTCAAGGAGGCAAAGAGATAAGGAGCTCAGGGTGAAATCTGCACCTTAACTTGTATGCGCCAATCAAATGATATTTTAGAACAATAATAGCGCTAATTATTTAGATTGTCCTTATACATGTTGTGCTTTAGAAGAAATAATATGGCTATAAGAAATGCAGCAGAACATGTTGCTACATCTGCTAAATCATATCTATATCAAATCAGAAGTAGTTTAAATCACGTACTGTGCTGAAGTATAATGCAAGCAAGAGAGAATGAGCCTTTCAGAAATATTGGTGTAAACTGGGATTGAGGTGAAACAGGCAAAGCTGGCTTAAGCAAAGTCAGAATTGAATCTAAGGTCCCTGAAAAATTAGACAGACTGTTCTCTGTAAATGAAAAGATAACTATGGTTTTCTGGGAACAGATTCTTTCAGACAAGTAACTTCAGTATTCAGCAACATGAAGTTTTCTGTGTTGTGAATGTTCCCGTTAATGTGCCATCCAGCTACTACCACATGATAAATTTAGTGAGACTATGTGTTAAAAAANTTTCTGAAAGACAACCTGCACATCATCTTATCCCAGGACTGTTCTCCATGTCAGAAAAACTGTAATGTAGTACCAGTCTGCTGTGATGTAGAATTACTAATATGATTGGCATTTCTGTAGCATTACATACAGAAGAAAAACATCCACCCTGAGCAGAGCTTGCTTTCAACTGCGCCTGCAAATATTTGGGGTTTGTGCACAGGCTGTGTAAGCAAGATCCCATGCACATTCCACATCATCCAGTGCCATGCATCCAGTTCCATTTATGGGCAAAATGAAACACAGGCTCTTCTTTCTATGGATCGTTCCCACATCAGCCTTTTCAAAGTTTAATGTGGACAAATTTAGGAAAGGGGCACATCCATAGCTTCATGCAAGCCATTCAAAACCAATGTTTTGCAGATTTAAAATCAAGCAAGCACAAACTTTTACTTAATAAAAGAGTATTCTGTAGAAAAGATAACTGGGCTGGGATTTTGTCACCTGGATTTTCCTTTGTGATTAGTTGATAGAAGATGGGAAAATCAACTGCCTTGTACACCTTTCCCAGCTTCTTTTCACTGTAGTGGACTAAATCCATGCCACCCTGTACATGTGTAAGGTGATGCTGGTTTAGTATCTGAGATTTGCTTCCTTTTATCTTTGAACAAAAAAATTTATTTGAATGAGAAAATGGTATTATGTCTCATAAAGAGAAAGGTCTTCCTCCCTTTCTTTTTGTCACTTCCTTATGGAATAATCTCTGAAGCTTCCCTAGCATCTTCTCTCTTTCTCTTTGCAACTATTTGGAAAAAATGGTATCCATAAATTGGCAACAAGTATTCTTAGTTACCAGTAAATAAGGTGACAGCAACTACAGGAGTTTTCCTGTGCTGTGAAATGCCAGAAAAATGCAGTGGGGTTTATTTAGCAGGATGTCTCTTTTTTGGATCATTCCTGCTTATTAATAATAGTATGAGCATCTTGTGGTCTGGATGTAGTTTGAAAAACAAATGCTAGTATGGGTTTTTTAAAGTTCTGAATATTCATCCCTCTCATTTCTCCCATACGTGCACCATAATGTTAGTTGGCAGCATTTGAACTATAGTTTTGTATTTCTAGAACTGTCCTTACTCCCCTTTTCCAATCACAGGAGCCAAGAACTGCAGCAGGGTTTGTAAAGGCACACATTAATTTCAGTTTAGTCCTGTAAGCTACATTCCTTTCCGAACGTGTTTTAACCTGACATCATGTTCTTCCTCAAACTTCTCACAAATAAAGATGTGATTCATATAAACTTCCACTCTCCCCAGGCTCTGCCAACTCTTCATTTGCTTTTGGCAGACTTTGTGGGCACTTCTGATCCTAGACAGGAATGACAAACTCAGCACCTTTCATCTTCTGTACTACAGGCAGCGTGGCAGAGTCAGGGGTCTGCAGACCACAGCAAATCCCCTTTCTGAGCAGAATGCGTGCCTCAGAGATCGTGGCATAGTTTGTTTTATGAACGGCAATTAATCTGCACAGTACAGGTTGTGCAGAGGGCTCCCAAAGTTGTCACAGTTCATTGTGGACCAGGAGAAGGAATGGGGTTGGGGTTTTTTTCTGGAAAAAAGCTGCCTCACCCTGCCTGCTGCCTCAGACCACCTGTTGGAGGAGTGAAGGGGCTCTGTTTTGTCTGTGTCAGACTTTACCTAGTTTTGTTGGGCATCTACGTCCTTTGGAAAAGCATACCTACTGGTTGGTTTTGATAATGGATTTATATTCCTTAATGCAGTGAGCTATGTGTTCTGCTTGAAAGAACAGTCATTACCACCCCTGCCGTTTTCCTCAGTAGAGACGAAGGAGTTTAAAGTTATTGTCAGGTTTATTCCTTGTTGTGCTTCTTAATGAGCCAGACTGTGCCATACTTTTTGGTTCAGAGCCTGGTGAATGGGCTCTTCCCATGGGATTAATGCATGATTTTATGTTGTTTTCCCTTTGAGTTGTCATGTGTCCCAAAGTGAAAAGCTGTCAGATCTCCCCAAAAAATTATTTATGCCTTCTTTATGGGCATACAAATACCACTAAACAAGATAAAAAGCAGAGCTTGAAAAATCAGGTGGAGGTATTAAGTGAGGTGGAGCTAGTGACCAACTATGTGGGAACGTTTTACTCCCAAAGTCATAGTGAAGGGCCACCCAAAGACCTAAAAGCTGCTTTTGCATATTTTCAAGTATAAAGATTGCAATAAATTATCTACAAAACAAGCAAAAGAAGTAATGGAGTCTGCAGAAATAAGAGATCCCACAGCTCTGGAAGGATAAGATCACAGAGTGAACCAAGACAGAAAAAAAGAAATCAAAACTTAAACAAAAAAGAAGATGAAGAAAAGTGAAAAGGGCTGAGTGGTAGGTACACCTTATAGAAGCTCTTCTGTCCTTGGAAGCAGTATATCATTTACTGTAGCGCAACCATGCTATCCATTTATCATAAAACCAATATGGGGTATCATGCAGACCATCTGTGAGTCTTTCCAAGGGTGAAACAGACAGTATAAATTGTCTCCGAGTGTCAAGGCAGAGGGGCCACGGTTCTTTCAATGCAGCAGAGCAGCCCCCTGGCAGCAGAACAGCCCTCCCCCTGCCCCCAGCAATTTGCAGAATATACTTAATCCAGTTTAGTTTGTTTGAACAATGAAGTTCAAATGCATGTAGCTAGGACCCATCCCAAGTCCAGATTAGCCATTCTGTAGAAATTCTGGGCAGAACTGTAGCAAAATTGTAGCAAAGCATTCCACATCATTTTCCATGACATGGAAAAGTGTAAATTAAGGTGTTTAAAATAACATTGGGCTAATATCAGAACTCTAAAAATGTGGAAGAGGTTGTCTTCTGAATTATGAGTTGGAGCAGAAATGATATTACACCTGTTTACACCAGCTGAGGGTATAACCTAAGCTGTTTTTCATATATTTTTTCCATATTGCGGTTTACAGTGAACCTTGGAAGCCCACAAGTGAAACCTGCTTCCTTATATAGGTTATTTTTTCTCTATCAAACACTCCCTGGCACGTTACTGTAGAACTGTTTCTGTATACTAGGCTCCAGGCACTGCACTTTTAAAAACATATATAAAACATTAAAAAGGGAGACTGTTGTCCCAAGGGCTTGGTAACGGGACACAGAGGCCTCACCTCTCTGATTCTTTCCTAAAGTAGGTCAGTTTTAGGCTACAGTACTGGTCCAAATCCAGCTGAGATCAGCAGTGAGATTACAACTGGGCCATGAGTAATTTATTTGTTTGTTTGTCTCAGAGAGCATGTCTGTGGGCTGATCACGTTGCCTTGTGTCTTTTTGCCATTCCCATTTGTTTAGCCAAATCTCTTCTAAGAAATGTTAATCCGTCACAGTATCTGATTGCTCAGCCGTTACTGGCCAGGGAACTCAGGTACAATCGGTTCCATGGCCAGATTGGATAAAACCCTATGCGTGTGTTTCATTTGGAAATGTGCTCTTTAGGAATTATGGTTAGTACAGATGTTGCTTCTTAATTTGTGAGAGCATCCTGTCAGCAAATTTGTTTAAAACATAAAGTAGTTCATATATTTATACTGTATGTTTTATGTTACACCCAACGGGTGAGGCCAAAAACATCCCACTTACCTGCCCTTGGCCCAGTAGTTGGTATAAAAGACAATGACGATTTTACTTAAATTCTCTCTCTTTTTTTTTTTTTAATTGATAGCCAAAGATCAAACAACAGCCCCCAGATACAAAAGTTGAGATGGAGAATGTGTGGAGATGCCTGTCCTCTCTGCCCTTCCTCCCCCCTGCAGTGCATGCTGGGCTCCATCCCACACTGAATGCAGCCTCAGCTCTGCACCGCAGAGCTTTCTATTGGACAGTCACCAAGTGCAGCCCATGGAGAGGGGAGCCAACATGAGCACTGGGGAGAGTCTTCCTGTCCCCAAAACTCTTCACCCCATCTAATTAATCAGTCAGGCTGTATCAGATGCATATGTATCTAATGTATTGCATCATGTCTTAATCATTTCAGTCCTGATTAGACCTCTAGCTCAGGGAAGAAAGCTATAAATGTAAAGATGAAAATTGTCACCCATCTTTATTCTGGTCAGCACCTACAATCCCATGGCTGGATACTGCGGAAGACCTAATAATCTTTTCTTTAATATTGGCTGCATACTGAGTGTACTCATAGGCTCAAGGCCTCTTTTTCAGACCCTTTTTCAGGACTTCGGGCTACGGAAATGGTTTTACTCAGAGTTGGCATCCAGAGTGCCTGACCTGCCGCCTCTGGTGTCACAGCCCCAGCAGAGACTGCCGGGAGCCGCCTCTGGGGCTGAAACCGAGGGCAGCAGAACGGCACGCAGGGTAGCCACAGCATTCATCTGTGTACTTTTGGAGCTGGCAAGTTAGAGTAAGTGCTCATCAGCCCTAGCCAGGCACAGGTTCTTTGATGTGCAGCACGGAGTGAGTGTCTAATATTCATGCCTTCAAATAGGGCCTAAGTTTGCCTAACAGTAAGCGCTCAGCAGTTTATTTGACAATTCAAATGGAGTTGAAAAGCTGGTTCCCAGCTTCATTTATTTTTCTCAGACCAATAGTTCTATTTTCTTAAAAAGAATTGTCTTTCATCACAAATAAACTACAAAATGTTCGTATGGTTCGTAGAACTGAAAAGCAGTTTTCAGATACAGTTGGCTTTTCTGTGCTTAGTGCTGGAGGTGGCCCTGTTGCTGAAAAATGGTGTTGTCTGTGATGCCAACCATATGACAATTAACTCAGCAGAGGAGAGTGTGTGAATCCATTTCCAACCTGTTTTAATAATAGGGTAACAACCAAAATGCTTTCTCCAGTGGTTAAACCAATATTAAATTCGCCTAGAAACTTGTTTATGGGCTTTTCCACTGGGTTTGTCTATTGCCAGTGCCA
Organism: Ibidorhyncha struthersii; assembly: GCA_013398815.1. Lineage (NCBI taxonomy): Eukaryota > Metazoa > Chordata > Aves > Charadriiformes > Charadriidae > Ibidorhyncha > Ibidorhyncha struthersii. The sequence continues at coordinate 382,352 of VZSZ01011573.1, forward strand.
TGAAGGACATCAATTTTCAGTAAGACAACCGCCTCCAGCACTGGGATTGGAAACGCCAATTGTAATTAAAACTTTTTTTAAGCAAATGCTTTTTGCAGTTTAATTATGGCAAGAAACGCTGCTTGTTTTGTGAACTTCCAGATTGTTGAGCTCAGCAAAACTCTGTTTGGCATTCGGCAGGCAAGTCCTGTCCTTGCTGATGTCAGTGGTACACTTACTACTCCAAACACAACACTGGATATTCAGCCTTAAATAAAAACTGAACAAACTGTACTGCACCCAGGTTAAATGTGCTGTAAACACTGATTATTTGAGACCCACATTTAATCCTAACCATGGGTTATGTATATTTTCCCTCTTTGATATTTTTGCTGTAATCACAGTGCGAGTCACACAACCTATCAAAAGTGCAGATATAAACTACAGTTGTTTTATATGTTTCTAAACAATGAAAACAGAAAGAGAAAAGTAATCTCACAACAGCTAAATGTTTTCTATTTTCCAAAGGCTCTTACTGGTGACATCTCTCCCTGCACTGCTGTTTCTGCAATCACATAGCAACACAGCCCTTGAAATAACTTTTTGGTACTCAATATATAAGGTACAGCGTTAGGAGAAACTGATTCCGCTCAAATGTCACCTGTTTAAATGCTAAATGGCATCAAAACCAAAAAGAAAAAAAGAATGACAGTCCAGTGGAGGAGGCCGCTCCTCTGTTTGGATAACTTGAGTTCCCCTATTCGGCTATTAGTCCTTTTTTCTTGAGTTTCAAAGCAAATGACAAGTAAGTGGGTGTAGCAGCATTAACTTGGTTCAGTGCCTGACCATCTCATAACTTGCCCTCCTACAATCCTTCACAGGATTCAGGCTTGCTAAGACCCTGTTCTGTTCTCTGTTGAGACATGCCTGCAGCCTCCTCAGACTGTTTCTAAATATTGCCATTTCAGCTTTTAAACTATGCATTTGAGAATACCCTTCTAGGAGGGCCCAGCTGGACTACTTTTTAGGAAGCATCAATGTATTTTGAATCAGAAAAGCAATGGAGATGAGACAAACATCTGACATCCAAACACTCTCAAACCTGGAGAATTTCAGATCTTCATCTAAACTCTATGGTTTGGGCTCCCCTTCCTTCAGGAAAGCATCTGCATTTTTCTGAGCTGCCCTTTTTTCCAAGTTTTAGGCTCTGCCTAAAAGCCAATCTGCTTCTCTTTTCTTGTAAATGCACAGTAAATTGAGTGCAGTCCTCCTACTGAAGCAGGAGCTTCTCCTTGCAGTCTTTGCCTATACCACCTCAGTTTCAACCAAACAGCAAATCCCGGTTTTCCCTGGTGCCAGAGCAATGAGGTGGTTATCAGCTTGCCTACCAAATGCTGGCTAGGAGTGAATTCCAGATTTTTATATCTTAAGACTTTGCACCTCTGTGTAGAATTCACGTCCAAGTATGTATAGGGGTTAACTGCTGGGCACGAAGAGGCCTGAGGAAAGGCTCCTACAACTATTGAATATCTACAGCAGCATCATTCAAGGCAGAGAAAAAATTCTTATCCAGTCAGGAAATGCAGAGATAAGGGTTAACCTTCCTGAGTGATGGAGTTGGCTGTCATGTTTGCAAGAGCAAAGTGGAAGTGGCCAGTGCCATGCATTTCAATACAAATCCACGTTTATCAAGTTCAGGGTTATTCAGCTCTACAGCCTGCCTTTGGCTCACCTCTAGAGAAAGTTTGAAAGGCAGGGGAGTATCATTAAGAAGGAGGAATCAGAGGTTCAAAGGAGGAAGTTGAGCGACATGGAGCTGCATATAGTAAGAAGCAAAAGAAGGTAGAAAAGGTGATGCAAGAGGTTGTTACTTCTGTAATAAGCAGAGGTTCTTTTCAGGACGGTTTACTTTTCTGAGACTTGCACGTTTTGCAGTTGTATTCAAGTGTGGGAAAGGGAGAGCTCCTCTTTTTCCGCTTTTCTGAGCACAACATATCATTCTCTGTACTTTCTAAGCTATAAAATTAGCACTAACAGCTGTAATACAAAACAGCCACAAAAGAAATTGTAGTCCCAAGCCTTCTGAAGTCAGTATGGCCTATTATGGATAGTCCTTGTAACACAGTCCCAAAGGGAAGCAATACACCTGACTGATGTCGTCAACTTTCAGTGAAAGTTTCTTCTGTGCTTCCACAGCATGTACCACTAGATTGAGCATCTGATTGAGACCACCTAGAAATTGTCTCATGCCAACTATTTTTTTTATTCTATGAAATTTCTTGCAATTTCTTACCACAAGGTTTGTGGCCACGCTAAGTATTAATGGTAGTGAAGTCAGCAGGACATACAGTGTGGTCAGATCTCTCTTCCACAGCACCTTTGCCTACACCAAGATTGCAGGAGAATATAGTCATTATGGGCTGATTTGAACAGGTTTTCTATCTAGAAAGGCAGAGAGAAGTAGAAGATATTGTCAGTCAATGTTCAATGGCTTCAGTGACAAAACCCATTTCTTCACTGCCATGGGCGCATAGGGATATTGAAAGATGCTGGTCATCGTTTCCCCCTAAACAGAAGTTTTCTCCAGTGTCACTCATGTACATCTGAAATTCTGAGATGAATTCTACCAAGTCAAGTAATGCATAGGTTTCATTGTCATACAAGATACATGCATAAGGTTATTATTACAATGATGCCACTATACTGTGAAATATTTGCATTTCATCTTCCATTCATATCAGCTGTATAGGATGTCAAGGATGTTGTGCTTGCAATAATTTTAGGAATGTAATATTTTCAAGTTCAGGAAGTTAACAACTTGGGCTTTTTGCTTTGCACGTCGTAACCTTTTATGTTATCATTTGGTGAGATGAGGTGAAGACACAGAGGCACATAAATTGGAGACCTCAGGTCTGTGATTATGTTGTTGCTGACCCTCATCACATCTAACATTACACTATGCAGCACAGCTCACAGGAAAAAACTACCCAGAGAGAGGAGGCGAAGTGTAACTTGTTCACTTGAGAACGGTTATATTTTGATAGGTATAAATCAGGATAGTTACGCTGAAGTCAGTGTTACATCACTGAGGATTTGGTTACAACATCTTCCCAATCTGCTTTGTAGATTGAAAATATATATAGATCCAAGTTCATTTTTTGCTGGAACACCTTATATAGCATAAATCATACAAAGCAGCCCTAAAGGAGGAAGCCTTTCTTAATGACTTCAGACTTACCCTCTTCCTGCAACCACCAAAAGAGGCATGATGGGTCTTCCCAATTTCCAGCTGCCATAACAACTCCCTAGTCCGAACTCGATGAGTGACCTGAGTGCAGCCCACCAGCCATGCTACCTTGCAGCAGGACATGGGCCGTCAGGCATCTGGCCCAGGCTCCAGTGAGCGCAAAAGGGCTGTAAGGATGGCGTTGCCCATACTCAAACACCTTCCGGAGCCTGATGTGTGCTTCTTGGCCATGCCATCTGATATCATGGCCATCTTTTAACATAAAAAATTGTTGTGGCTGTGGTGCTGTCAGCTCAGGATATTTGAGGAAGGGGTTTCCTAATTCAATTACATTTTCCAAATGCAGGACAGCCATCTGTGCTGTGATCTGTCCTGAGGAGTTTGTGAGCGGTGGTACATGCTCTACAGCACCAGCTGTAGCAGGGAATGACTTTTCCATACACCAATCTAATTTAAGTCATGAAGCAGATTTCATTAATCTGCTTTTTAAAACTAGCCAGGGAATCTGAAAGTTGATGCAGGCACACAAGCAGCAGCAGAACCGGGCCCTTTAAGGCTTTATCTTTTGAGACATGGCATCCCAACTAACCTTCAAGAGAATGAAGATTCACAGTGCCAGTGTCTAATAACTGTATCTCACTCCATTACAGGTATTTCAAGGCCGTTCTGTGTAAACAGTGTGCATTGCTTTGTGTCTTAATCTGTAAAACAACCAAATATCTCAGTTGCAGATATATGTTAAGGTTTAATGCATCTCCTGCCATAAAAGTGTTGCTCAAGACTAATGAACAAACAAATGTTTGCTTAAACCCCTTTGTGAAAGTCAAACAAGCTTTCAACAACTATTCATGTATTTATTGTCAGACATGAGTCATCACTTAGGTGCCTGGCCCTGTACTGTTAACAGCTAATGCCAATAGTTTCACAGCATTTCCTCACTCGTTTTTCCTTCTTTCCACCCCCACTTCCACCACAGTCTCCAGCAAAAACCGATCTGGAGAGTCTTTTGTCAATGGCGGAACGGGTTCTCCTTTGACACAGTTTGCGCTGTAGTGGCAGCCGGTCCCCTTGCTGTCTGTGAGGTGAGGGAGGCATTTTGGGGCCCACCTCAGCCCCGTGGTTCATGCACCAGCTGTTTGGTTAAGCACCACCCTGGGGATCCTGCAGACCAAGTGCGGGCCAGCACAGCCATCTCCTCTTTTCCCTCTCCCCAGCTTTCCAGGGGAGCTAGCGGGGGGTTCAGGCTCAGTGCATATCCTCTTCCAGATATAGATATACCAGCAGTGGGGCTTGCTTCCTCCCAGCAGCTTGTCACTACTCCTTTACTGAAAGTTATCACCTCCTTCCAAGCTGCCAGCTGAGCTGCTTGTGTAGGCACTCCCTAACTTGTCTCAATCACAATGAATTGGTTTACCCTGAACAATTCAAATACCAGGGCTTTGCTAACCAGCCCCATAACTGGGGCAGTGGCCATTTCAGCAGATGTAGCTGCAGCTGGAGAAGGATCTCTACCCATACACCCAACAGCATCTGGAAAGTTCCCATAGGATTTGCCTTCCTGGTACATACCATGGACTTAGAAGGCGGAATAAGAACAGGGACTTATTTCTTGTGTTACTGGGTGGCATTAAAATTATGTGTCAATGCTTGTTTTATTTTTATTCTGCTACTAAACAAGCTGAAGGTTTTAAGGATATTTTTTGTTCTACTGTGTCAGAGGGTTCTACCCAGGATGGAAAAGAAAATCAATGTTTCAGGGTTGTGTAACCGTGGGTTTTTTTCTTGTGTTGCTTGTTTCATTATGAGGAAGGAATTAAAAATCCCTCCTAGACAGTACTTAAAATATCAAAGTCATTGTTTAATGCCTTTGAGTCACTGTACAACTAATTCAATTGCACAGTGTAGTGCAGTTTCACGGTATGTGAAACACAGATAGTAGAGAGGAATGATTGGAAAGTTGAATAAACACAGCATTAGTTTGCAAAGTCTGAAACTTTCTGATGACTTCTTTTGCAATGATCCAGCACAACAGCTCATCAGCAGAAGTGAGAGCAGGGACTCGTAAATCCTACCTCCTCCACGTAAGCTAAGCTAGCTGTGTTGGTGATGGCTGGAGGCTCTTCTCCCTCCTCTGAACCAGCTGCTGAGGTGGGTCGGGTCAGCACTGGCTATCAGCAGCTTTTGGTGAGGTAGACAAGGGTCAAAGCTCTGATAATGGCTGTAGATTTGCAGGACCCTTCATCAGAGAATGAACCTCAGGTAGTCAAGGACCAAGGCAGCAGAAGTCTTGGCCGCAAGGCACTCAGGAGTGCTGTGCATAGCCAATGTGCCCCCCTGTACATTGAAACTGGTGCTGTGTTGGGCACCCAGTAGCCTACAGGGACCAGGGATGCTTGGTGACACGGCAGGGATTGCAGCTCTTGTGGCACTGTCAGTAAAGGGTGATTTCATGGTCAGCCTGGTGCATCTGACTTCACACCCAGACCTAAGAGGTGACGACACAGGAGTTCTTCCAAATACACCAGGAGTTAATAGGGAAAGGTGCAGATCTATCTGCCTGATTTGTGAGAGTCCTGTTGCCATCATAAAGGAGATCGTCCCAGATATTTGCTGAATTTATCTTTGTACCAGCTTTGCTGAGGTAAGGCGGCAATGTTATCTCTATTTTACAAATGACAGTCTGAGGCACAGAGAGGCTTCAGCTTTGCCTCTTCTGCCACTTTAAGGGAGGTAGCAGCAGTGTAGACCTGTCTGGGTTGGCTCTCATTTAGCTAGGTGTGGTAATATTTTGCCCACAGATTCAAAGTTTCTTCTGATGCAGGCTTTATGTGGGTAGAAACAACCAGACCTGGGGCCCTATCTGCTCTCTGAAAGCACCCATTAGCCTCCTCATTAGCTTCACCAAGATTGCTGGAGCCTCAATTAGACATTCCCTGCCCCAGCCTCCTTACCCACATGTAGATCTCTCAGTGAAGATGTCCACACCTGGGTCTCAGCTAGGTGTTCACATACATGTGAACAAAGCATCCCCCACCTTGCCCTTAAAGCCGAACTGCAGCTGCATGGTCTGGACATATCTGTGGTTGGTAAACCACCCTGTGGGAGTAAAACACACACCTGATCATGAATTCCTGCTTTGGTTTCATTTATTCCCACATGAAAACAAACACAAAAAGTAAGTATATTGAAGCTATCACGGTCACCATTCAAATGTTGATGCTTAGTGTTTGCGACTGATTAGTATTGCCACTGAATCACAGATATTTCCTGTATTAAGTGGCCCTAAAGAGTGAATGTCAACATTTTAATGACAGCTGCGTTATTGTAGGTAGTGGCAGTTTGGCAAAGAGTGAAGGTAGGAGTGGGATTAGTCTTTAATGAACGTCCTGAACAGACACAGATAGGAGAGGAAAAGGAGCAAAAAATGAGACGGACAAAGAAGCACACACATGCTCGTAAAAGTTTCTGACAAGCTAAAAGCCTCAGAAACAAATTTGAGTTTAAAAATGCATTTGAAAAGTTACATACTCACTTTTGTACAGCACAACAATGGTGGAATGCTAATAACATTTAATTTCCCTTGACTTCTAACCTTCTTAACCTGCTGTGCTGCTAGAACAGCGCTGTAAATCAAAATATGCTGTATTGTATGGTGAACATGTGTATTGAGTCATTCCAGACTGCCTGGTGCTTTTTAAAAACAAAACTCACAATAGTGTTTGTGCTGTTTTTCATTTTTCATAGACCTTTCCCCTCAATCATGCTGCAACTGGTTAGGTTATGTATTAAAAATACAATATAAAAAAGGGAGAGAAGATGCAGGGGTAGACATAATACCACAGAAAGTACAGCACAGATGAATAGGCCAAAATATCCTTGACATTACTTTCCCCTTTGTTCTAAGTGTTCTTCCAATTTCAATAAAAACAAATTGGAATATTGCCTGGGGTCTACTAAATCATTAGTAAATTAAGAATCTGTTTTTAATAACATTTCACTTGTAAATAATGCATTAATTGACTAGCTTGAAAGTTAGCTTGAATGTTAGAAACTCTGGCACTAAATGCGTAATGAAAGAAGTGTGCTGTTTGAGGAGGCTGGATGGTAAATGTAACAAATTAAATATGACAGTTGATATTTGTGAAAATGGTGATATAATTAGAGGACACCTGCAGCTGTTTTCCAACCAAAACAACAGAAATTAAACATGTATAAAGTATGTGTGTCATATTTTCTCTTGGCATATTTCTTTTGTTCTCCTTAGGGCTTTTTTGTGGGGGTCTTTCTATTTTTTCTTACCTTTTGTCAGGTCATATGTCTAACCAAGCAACAAGTGTCTCTTTGTCCAATGCTACCATTTATTAGATCTATAAGTGAACATTTTGCAGAGTAAAGGCAAAGAACATGAATCTTATTTACTGAGAGCTAGAAGTTACTAAAGCACATGACACATGCCTGAACATATTTTAACCATGGGTGCTTGGGAATAGTCAAGAATTACACCAGGATGCTTCCTGTGTGGTTCTCGCTGGCAGGTAGTTCACTTATGTATTTCTCCACCCTCATGTTGATAGCCTTAGTGAGGATTTCTGTAAACTAAAAGGTGATGTGATGGGATGTATAAGCATTGCAAATGTGTAACTTTCCCTCTTGGCATGTGTGCAGTTGAAAGAAAATATGATGCTGCCTTGGCCATCTCACAAGGGTTTTGAACACCAAGTTTCTAATGATAAAGGAAAAATGTGAAGTTGTTGAACAACATAGATCCCCATGTCATGCCACTACTGGGAAATTGTGAAGCATATTGACCAAAGATGGCCAAAAATGATAAATTTTTGATCTGGAGCCAAAGATTCTGGATATTTCAGTTCAGGGACTCTCTTCCATCTGTCCTTGCTCCATTCCAGTTGGTGTGCAAGAGAGCATCCTGCCAAAGGAGACAGGATTTGGACTTGCAAAAGCAGGAGTGTCTAGGCTGACTCTCTTCAGAGTTACAGCAGGAACAAGGCAGCAGAATTACTCTGGCGTAAATAAACAGAGCCTATATGGTACAGCAAATTTTACTCCCACTTAAAGCCATGTGACCGTTTTGCCTGGTGTTAGAGTTAATGGGCATAGAAGCTGTTGGGCTGGGCGTGAAGCACGCTGAAGCTAGTACCACCCTGGTTCCCGAGTACTCCACCTGAGGAAGGACTTCGGGTTCTTCCAGGGTTGCTTTGCTAGGCTTTGACATAGAGCAAATTACCCGCAGTGAAAGGAAAAACAATGCTAGGGAAAGGCAAGCCATCCTCACTGTGGGACTCAGCTCTCACTGAGGCTGCTCAATGGGGAGTTTTCTCTATGGATGAGGCACATAGAGCAAAATTATGTGGGGAAAGTCCCACTGCACCACACAACCAGCTGTGGATACTGTAAATCTTCAGCATGCCCTTTGTCAGCTGTCAGAAACACAGACATTCATAAACAAAGGAGAGCAGGAGACTGAAATTCACTTTAAAATAAACAACATGGACTTTGATTTGGAATGTGCTAACAGGATAGATATGAGCCATTTAAATAAACATACCAGCCAATTGTGTCAACTTTGCTTTGGGGGCAGCAATACCTTTGTTACTGGGGTTTGTATCTGTCTTGATTAGGGCCATGTCAAGCAGCCGTTGAGATTGACTTTGATGACAGATAGGATGTACTGTACATGACACTGGAAGCATAGTATCATGGAGACAAATTGTGCAATGGCTGAGAAAATCTTCACAGCTCTTTCAGAAATGGCAGAATTCTTTCCTGTGGATGCAAATATATACATTTTATTTGTCTTAAAGTTACTGACTTAGGTATGGCTGCTCTTGCAGGTAGCTGGTGGTATGTAATAGCTTCTGTTCTGCACCTCCTCCACCCAGCCCAACAAGGGGTCTATTTCCACCCTGCAGGTTCTGGGTAGCACACTCTGCATGCTCTGTTTATTCCTACAGTGGTGTATATGATAATTACGGCAGACAAGTTGTTTGCCATCTCCAAGGACAAGGCAGTAATAAGGTTTCACAGAAAGTGCACCCTGCTTTTCTTGTTATAAATCACACAAGTGCACAGCTGGGCTAGTCCCATTGACTTGCACAGCTTTGTAGATGCGTTCCCCCTTAAGTTTATTTTACAGGTACTATTTCCTGCTCATAACGTAGATCTCATCTGACCAATCGTTTATGGAATGTGGTATGCAGGTGATACAGAAGAGGTGCACCTCATGGGGGCATGTTCCAAACCTCTGCAGGCTGCTGTCAGCAGCCACTCTGTGTGACTCTCCTCTCAAGGAGCAAGAAGGTCTTCTCTGGGTTAAGGCTGAGGGGAGTTTTTATTCCCTTAAAACAACCATTTTGTTGTCCTTCTCCAACTCTCTCTGGGCTTTTTCATTTCTCAGCAGTAGTTTTTAGGAGGCTAATGTATCAAGACCTACATTTCCCAGGTAAAAGGCATGAAGTAAAAACAAACTGTCTACCAGATATTATAATATCTACCAGAAGTAAGGAGATGCTCAGCCTCCCATTATCTTTCACTTGAACAAGACCTTTCCCAGGTGTCGTTCACAGATATAAAAGATGAAAATACACCTTTATTTTGGCTCCTTTATAGGGTGTTTTACAGATGCTGAGCTTCTGAGTGGGTGGGGGATCCATTACAAATTTTTATTACTGCATCCAAACACTGTAGATATTCAATTTCCCTAAAAACCCTCTTTGACTAAATAGCATCAGCAACAGAAGTGGCGACTCCAAAGGCTAATTGCTTTTTATGGTCTAAGGGGAACACGCATAAGAAGGTGGCCTTCAGCTTATTGCCTGTAGGTTTGCAGCAGCAAATCAGAAAGCCAAAGGCACAAAGAGTTTCACTACCCCTGTATTTATTTTCCAGGGACGAGTTTGTTGGCTTAAATTAAGCCTGCTAAAAATGTAGCCAAGATTTGCCCTGGCAAAAAAAATGACCCTGCCTGTGCCTATGTAATGTTACACTGACTGGAAGGTTTTCTGAGCTGTGGAGAGCTACAGATCAAAACACAAACCTATTCATTTAAAAAAAAAAAAAAAGAGAAATGAAATTAATATACCCGAACATAAGGAAGATGTGCTGGCTTAGTTAAATAAGGCGCAACTGGTATTATTTAATTAAAATCTAGAGTGCAGCTGCTAGGGAAAAATCTAGCCAGTTTCAGATAGAAAAATATGCCCTAATAATGTGTTTCAACATCATTTTGACATGAAACTCAAGAATGAGGTAGGAGTGAATGTTTTGTATGTGCATGCATATGTACGCATGCATATACATCTGTGTCTGTAAGAGTGAGAGAGAGGGAGAAAAGACAAATGTGTTCTAATACCTTTTCTTTATTGAGATAAACTATAAACAAAACTAATGTGAGCCAGTGGTCAGCAGGCTCTGAGGATGCACAGTGTGTGCTTAGAGGCTGAGCGCAAGGGGAGGTGATGCTGTGAGCTGCTTTCCCTGTGCACTTGAGCCGGGGTTTTCTGTCTTTTACCACCCAGGTGTACACAGTGGACATCTCACAAAAGAAAATGGTTTTGTTCACTGGGTAAGAAATCATTTCAACTATGCAATTTTTCACTTTTCTCCAAGAATGATAAAGATGCATTTATTTTCTGTAAAGAATAGTTAAAGTTAATTGCATTCCTGCTGTTTCTAAAACTTACTGGGCTAACATCTTGTTTTACTACCTAAAGCAGAGCATTTCAGCTTTTTAGAGAAATAATTGTATATATTAGACTGGCAGAAAAAATAGCAACTTTTGGAGGATGTTTTTGAGGAACCAGGCAGTTATGTAAATGAAGGAAACAGAAACACAACACTGTGGGAAGTTATGGTGGCATTATTATTTTTTATTTTAGTAACTATTTATACAGCACTGTAATTTTGTATGACACTTCAGAGAGCAAAAAAGGCAAGCGGTCAGACCCGTAGTATACTCTGCTACACATACCCCGCTACACGTAGTATCTGACTGAGGAAGGGCTGGGAAAACAAAGTTAGACTACGTTTCTCCTCTTCCCATCCTAAGGCTGGCAATCCAGGTTTCTGAAGCTGTGTCTTGTCCTGTCCTTGCTTTATTGCTTTTTCAGGGCAAGAGATTTTTCAGCAAGATCTCACAACCCAAGGAGTCCTTAGGGCAACAGACCTGTTTTTTCTTCTGCTCTTCTCTTGAGCAGTATAAAGCTGCCAGAGGGCTGAGGATCAGGCCTTGTGGTAGCTGCCACAGGGAGCTTGCAGCATGCAACAGATGGACATGGGAAAGGAGGAAAACAAGCAAAAGGAGAAGCAGGGAAAGGGGGTTAAAGGCTGACATAACTTAAGATCATTTTATTCATTACATCTCCAAAAAGTACCACGTTATTTGTAATGAAAAAGGATTTCAATCATATTTTGATATCACCAGTCTTTTATTTCTGTTCATGAAATAATTGGCATCTGTGGAATTTTATCTTCCTTGTAACACTTGTCCAGAACAAGTATAGGTTTTCTAAGATTTTCTTCTCTCTCTGCTATTTCATGGTCTCTGTGTAGCATCTGTTTGGTCATTCAAAGCAAATAGTTCACCTTTTCCTAGTTCACCTTTTGTCTACAAGTGAAATTCATGTCACGTTGAAATAGATTTCATTTGCTGAGACGTGGTGGTGGGTCCTCTGCTTTCCCTACATCCACAGTCCCCATGTAGGAGCTTTGGGTAGCAGCCCCTGGGGAAAATCACTGGCCTTTCCCCCCACAAGTTGCTCTGAAAGAATATGCAGGATATGGCCAGCCAGCATGTCAAAAGCAGAAAGTAAGGTAAAATGGACTTCCAGGGAGTATGTGAAGGGGAAACAGGGGGGAATATTTGAAGCAGAGAAAGGTAGCTCTTACTGCAGGGATACGGACTCAAGTCTGAAAATCACGGAGATGAGAGTGAGGAAAAGAAATCAAACCACAAAGTCTGTTCTTTTCAGTGGCTCCAGTCCATACGAAACAGCAATGCTGTATGAGGGAACTAAATACCAGAGGAGAGAGGGAGAACCAGAGAATGAGACAGGCGAGGGAGGAGGGCCAGGTCAGTGCTAAATGGGAGCAGGGCACAGGAGCCCACAGGAGGAGGGAGCTAGCTGAACAACTGCCAAGTGGGCATAGGAGAGTGCAGGCAAAGGAAAACTCGCCCTCTGAGCTCTTCCACAGTGGTGTTGGCTTTCCTGCTCTCATCAGTAAGACCTGGAAGAAGAATTGTTACAGCTTCTGTTCATCCCTGCCTGACTGTGTGCCCTCGGGGATCTTGAACCACAAGGGATCCACGTGTTGCTCGGAGCCATTGCATTGCACATGGGAGGCTGCCACCAGGAGCTCCTTTCAGGCTCTGAGTAACATCCCTACCATGCCTCCTGCTCCTTGCGGGCACAGTGGACTGAGTTGAAAAGCCTGAACACTGAATATGTTTGCTTTGGGCAATTTAAATTAGACCCTTGTATGTTATTTAAGGCATGTTTTTGTATTTTATCCACTGCCTGAATCTCAGATGCTGAAATATTCTCACAGCTCTTCATTCTTTGGGGAGCAAGACACAGGTTTTCCCCAGTGGCACAGTGATAGCTTCTGATCCGCCAGCCCCCCGCTGTCCACTGTCACTGCGGCTCACAGTCACGGAGTGGCCCGAGGAATAGCTGGCACTCAAGGACCCCCCCCAGTGCCCATAACTCTGAAACTACATGACATCTTAACCTTTATGAAATTTCTTCAAGACAGCATATAAAAACACCCAAATCTTTCCTGACCTTTACATTTTAGTAGAGAGTTTTTTGTTTTGTTATTTTTTTTAAATTGATGTTCCTATATTTTTTTCTTTAGCTGTGGCATTTTTAAGCCAGTTCAAGAGGAACTTTGCTTTGCCTTTCCCATCCTGGTTGAGACCAATCATTAATCATAAAGGGAAAGCACTCCAGACTCAAACCTAACTTTATAATGTTTTTATGTTTGTGACATTTTAACTCTCTCAGCCAGTGGGAAGTTCTTATCCTTTTAATTTATAATCTGTTAGGTTTCAATTTGACTCTAGGTGCTGACTTCCTTTGTAGCCTGCCATCCCCATTCTCACCCCTGTTTCACCATGCTGTGGCTTGGTGATTGCGTATCGGGTGTACAGATCATTCAGAGAATCTCCCAAGGGGATTGGTGATTGCTGCCCTGGATCATCAGGAAGCTGACCCCTTTTTATATGTGGGAAATCAAGGTATCTTCAACAGAAAAGCCAACGGTGCAATTTGACAGTAACACGCTGCCTAAATCTAGAATTAATCTGTTGAGTACTTCAGCAAAGCTGACTTAGTGTAAAGCTAACACCAGACAGGAATCAGTCCTGGCATCTTTACACAAAACTGTGAATATTTGCGAAGAAAAACTGGAAACTTGAAAGGAAGCGGTCTAGTTTTTTCTACGGCACTTGCTCTTTTTAATGTAAATAGAAACTGTGTATCCTGCAGTGTGCAGCATTCTGCTATAAGACCTGGCCTTTTACAAAAGGAAAACTTTTCACATTCGTATAGAGTCTTTATCTAGTATAATCTCATAAAATCTTCCGTGATATCAGGCAATTATAACATTCAAGGCTCAGAGTCTAAGTAGTCTCTAGTGGTGCTATTGGATTTGTTTATATAGTATTGTTCTGTTGCAAGTAGAATACAACACTGCCACAGCTTTGTGGGCACAAAGATGAGTTCTGCTAAGCCTGTGTAAGTCTCTGCTCTTTAGCCCAAAAAACTGAAGGTCAGTTCAAAGCTGCTTGTTGAGGGAAACTAATCCTGCAAACAGTGCATTCGCTGGCCATTATTTCCAAATCCAAACTATCTTATAGTCATGAAATGGAAAGTTTATGGGGAAAACAAATGCTGCATTTATTACTGCGATGCAACATTCATAAAATATATTTCATTGGGGGGGAGTTTACACAGGGGGTAATGAGATTTTTCCTTTATACATTATTTATAACTGCTTAATCCAGGTGCTGTAGGTTATTTTTTTATCCCTCAGTTTCACAGCTACAAAACACTTCAGTATTTCTAATTTATTTCTGCTTACAATACAGATGTTCTCAATTGTGTCTCTAACTACATTTCAACTGTTGTGATCGCTTTTATTCGTTTGTGTCACTGTACACTTAGAGGTTGAATGTGCAGCACACAATAGTCAGGTTCCAAGCAGCCTGTAAAAAGCCTCTGGTGATTTAGTTACCAACAAATTAAACTATGCCTAACAGTAATATCTTTATCATTAGTGGTTTTAATCTTCAGATGATTTCCCTGCAGTTTATATTGCTCTGTACATGGGCTCTTATATCTTCACATAAAGGTTTCATCCTTTTAAACAGCATTTTTCAAGATGACCATTTGGAAACAACATTTGGAGGAACATTTGGGTTGCATCCTCTAACTAAATTTCCAAGCTGTTGGTAACGGACTAAAGAAAATGTGGTCTGCACTGAATACTAAAGAGCTGCAAATGTAAGAGCCTTGAAGGTTATGTGTAAATATTGACATTTTTATTTTATTTAGCATACAAAAATGAACTTGCAATGTTGCTTATCTGATCATACAGCAATGACCGCATCTGCATCATCTGAGATCTATTCCTCACACTTCTGACTTTCATAGATGTTCCAGAGTTTTCCCATTGAGGATGTTATTGATGTCCCTGATTAGGCAACAGATATCTGGGGATTGAGTGTCCATATAGGAACATGTCAACCAAGCGGCAACAAATGGAAGCAGAGAAAAAAAAAAAATCCTTTCATCTTCAAAGGCCATGTTATATGTGCAGATATGGGTCCCAATAAAACCATTAAGGTCCTTTCCTGAGTCATGTAATGGGACTTTAGGGCATTCAGCATCCAGCAAAACAAGGTCTTTGGTTCATCCTAGAGGAAACATGGAAAAATAACTGTAACATTACATATACCCCAGCTGTTCTTTGCACTTAGCCATACTGCCCTTTCCCCTTGAGTGTGAGTCTGTTGTCATTTCTTTTTTAACCAGAGGTTTCTGTGGAAACCTCAGGGTCTGCATATTTACATGCTTTTTTCCTAAGACACTGAAAAAGACTCTGATGTGCTGATAATAAAGCTTGCAGTTTTTCAGGGCTGTTGTTTATACTAAATGCATTTGTATGTTAAGTACTAAGATGGTCACTGCACGGTTTGTAATTCCAAGGCATGAAACGTGAGGGCCCCACAGCATTCCCCTTAAATCTAATCAGAGAGCTATGAGATCTTGGCTGTTCACACTACAGATCTGGGTAACTGCTTCATGAATGGCACTACAGTCACCAAAAATCCCCAGTAATGACTCAAGAACGCATTAGTTCTCTCCCTGGGCAGCCTAACCTGAACACCAACACTATCGGAAATTTTTCTGAAGTATCTGCTTCCCCTTTTTAATACTCCTAGTTCCTGCATGAAACCCTGGCATGCTGTTTGCATCAGCTGGCTGCCTCTTGTGCTCCTCTGGGGGTGTCTCGAAGATTATTATTTCTTTTTTTTATTTCCACATGTGAGAGAAGGATTTAATAAATTGCAGAATCATAAATTTCATTGAGGGAGAGGGAGGAAGAACAGTAACTTCTTTGTGCTACATGGAGACTGTGTAATTTACATAAATATTGCCTGTCTTTAGCAGATAGAATAATTAAGAAGTGACCAGCATGGCTCTTGTTTGGTCATCCTCCCTGTTCTTGTATAAACTTCATTTAATATAGTCTTCCTTTTACTTATTTGCCAAAGAGTTTCTGACTCTCCCAGTCCCCTGTTTTTATTGGACACAGTGGTGAGCCTTATCAAGGGGTGCAGTGCTCTGCCTACAGAGCTACTTTGCCCAAATTAGAGAATATGTCCCTGATTCACTTTTCTTGAAGAAAGCCAGGCATCAGTGTACTCAGGCCAGCATGCTTTTGGCAGCTCACGCAAAGTATGGAGAACACATGTAATTTGTCCTTTTTAATTTATTCTTCTCTGCCCTGCAATAGAGTAAGCAGCCTTATCCTGTATTACTCAAAGCTTCTGAGAAGGCTCCCTCTGTGCTTCCAGAATAGTCCCACAGTGACAGTGTAGCACTGTGGAAATAAAAGGCAAGAGACACATGCAAATGATGAAGTCTGCTTCTGAAAGGGATGAACCCATTTCCCTCGCCAGCACAACATGACTAAGGGCGATCTTGTGGTGGCTGGTGGATACATGTGTCTATATCCAGTTTATGGCTTCTAGCTGGGCTCGTGGATAGGCTGCATTGCAGAGCTGACAGGGCTTTGTCCCATGCCAGCCAGCTGAGGGACAGTTGTAGATTATTAACCTCGATGATCATCTACTCAAATGGGCTGAGAAAATTAATTCCCCCTGCTTCTCCATTTAGGAGGGGTGTGGCAGGGTGGGGGAAGTGGAGAGTGGAAAATTCTGCAAGGACTAAGGAAGGGCTTAAAAAGGAGCAATAAAGACTCACGCTTTTGGAAGAATCAGCACCTTTGGACATGAGAGAGGATCAGGACAGAATGCTTTATAGCAGAAAGGTTCCACTTAATGGTGGGACTGACTAAGGTCAAAGAAAGCTGATGTGATGGGAGGGAGGCTCAACAATTAAGAGGAGAGCTCTGAATTGCAGGCAAAAAAGGATGGACATCTTGGAGGAACCTGATGTTACCCAAAATGTTGCTGTGAATTTGGAAAATGAGTGTAGAATTTATTGGGTTTGCATTGACCTCTGTGTCTCTGTGCTATCTAAGCGTAATTTTGTTTGGGGGACTGAGTGCAGCTAAGCTGCATACTATCATATTGCAGAAGAGATAACAAGCAAGATCCTCCACCCAGTAAATATGCCAGAAAAGCCTGGAGCAGAAACAGTGCTGCTGCCTACCTACATCTAATAGAAGCTTAAAAAGTCACTTGATTTACTGTGACCTCCTTTTGGGGCTTGCATTTCAAGAAATACAGTCCAGCTGAAGAAGAAAGCAAAAAGAATAACCAGAGGTCTAAGAAAAAATTGATCTGTGAGGGAAGCTTGAATCATCTGGGGTTGTCTGACCTAAACAAGAGGAATCTTAAAGAAGATAATGTCGGTTTTCAACTACATGAGAAATGCTGCTCCAGAGGAAAGGAGAATAATCCTTTATGTTCCTGGGGGAAAGTAAGTATCAATAGGCTTTGATTGCAGTAAGAAAGATGTCAGTTAATTATTAAGAAATACTTGGTATTCTCTTAGGAATCTGGTGGCATACTGCAGTAGATCGGGAAGGTAGAGTCTTTGTCACTGGACATCTTTATGAATAGGCTAGACAACACCTGAAAGTAATGACAAAGACATAGTATGGCCTGCATTGACTTTGTGAGCCTGGTCAACAACAGGCTGGTCAACTGAAACCCAGTGAGCACCTAGTGAGTAAAGTCTAGCAAGAGACAAATGGATTTGGGTCACTTTTGTAGCTAGGACTTCAGGGTGTAAATTCCTTGTCCATTTTGACAATGGGAATCTCCCTCAACTTTGAAATCAGATTTTTTTTAACTCAAAATGCTTTTCCCTTGCCAAACCCATGCACTACCTTCATCTTATCTAAAGAAAGCCTCAGCCAACTGGCTTTTATCCATGTCTTATCTCTGCCAGACACAAGGAAGCTGTAACATATGGCTTCAATGAAAAGGAGACATAGAGCTTGGTGTCATCAGGATATTGATGACATTGTAGCCTATGCCATATCAAAATATCCTCTAGTGGTTTCATATGGGTTTTGAATAAGAAGGGTAACAGTAGTGAACCCTTTGGTACTTTAAGCTGTGAGGCCTGGGAGAGAAAAAACATTTACCTGTGCTTCTGGGATCTTCTTGACAGAGAGTGTCAGAACACATCAAAGACTCTCATCTCTCTTGTCAACCATTTTGCCATAGCAGCCATGTGTAACAGCAAACAGGAAGCAGACATTATGTCTGGACTTTGATCTGACTCAGATGCAGTGTCAAAGCACAGGAAGATTTAGCAATATTAAGTTAAAATAATTAAAGTTAAAGAATGTATGTGTATGTATGTGGGTTTCTATGAAGTCATGTAACCATATTGTGACAGAAATTTCCCACCTTTCCTGTAAAATTGCTAACATCGCTAATCAGAACGTATAATCTGACTATTAACTGGAAGAATAAATTTATATGTAGTTTAGGAATTTTAGTCCTGAGAGTTGTAGAGTGAGGACGTTCTGCACAGCTGATCATCTGCAGAGGTCTTGCAATGAGACCTGCCCTAATGGATCAGGGGGACAAACAGGTAATTGTTTAGTTGGTATAATCACAGAATTTTCAGAGTTGGAAGGGACCTCTAGAGATCATCTAGTCTAACTCCCCTGCTAAAGCAGGATTGCCTAGAGCACATTACTCAGGACTGTGTCCAGGTGGGTCTTGAAAATCTCCAGAGAAGGGGACTCCACAACCTCCCTGGGCAGCCTGTCACACTAACTGTAAAGAAGTTTTTTCTAGTGTTTGAATGGAACTTCCTATGTTCCAATTTGTGCCCATTGCTCCTCGTCCTGTCACTGGGAACCACTGAAAAGAGTCTGGCTCCATCCTCCTTCAACCCACCCTTTAGATACTTAAAAGCAATAATAAGGTCTCCCCTCAGCCTTCTCTTCTCCAGGCTAAGGAGTCCCAGCTCTCTTAGCCTTTCCTCATAGGGGAGATGCTCCAAACCCTCAATCATCTTTGCTGCCCTATGCTGGACTCTCTCCAGTAGTTCCCTGTCTCTCCTGAACTGGGGAGCCCAGAACTGGACACAACATTCCAGTTGTGGCCTCACCAGTGCAGAGTAGAGGGGGAGAATGACCTCCTTTGACCTACTGGACACACTCTTGCCTATGCAGCCCAGGATTCAATTGTCCTTCCTGGCGACAAGGGCACATTGCTGGCTTATGGATAATTTACTATCTGCCAGGACCCCCAGATCCTTCTCCTCAGAACTACTTTCCAGCAGGTCCACCCCTAACCTATATTGGTGCCTAGCATTCTTCCTCCCCTGGTGCAGGACCCTACACTTGCTCTTGTCGAACCTCATTAGGTTCTTCTCTGCCCAGCTCTCCAGCCTGTCCAGGTCACACTGGATGGCAGCACGGCCCTCTGGAGTGTCAACCACCCCTACTAGTTTGATATCATCAGCGAACTTGCTCAGGATACACTCTGTCCCCTCATCCAGGTCATTGATTAATATATTAAACAAGATTGTACCGAGTATTAACCCATGGGGGACACTGCTGGTTACAGGCCTCCAACTTGACACTGCTCCATTAATCACAGCCCTCTGAGTTCTGTCACACAGCCAGCTCTCAATCCGCCTCGCTGTCTCCTCATCAAGCCCACACTTCCCCAACTTCCTAATGAGGATGTTATGGGAGACAGTGTCAAAAGCCTTGCTGAAGTCAAGGCAGATGACATCTAGTGCTCTCCCCTCATCCAGCCAACCAGTTATAACATCATAGAAGGCTATCAGATTGGTCAAGCATGATTTACCCTTGGTAAATCCATGTTGACTGCTTCCAGTAACTTCCTGTTCGTCAACGTGTTTGGAGATGACATCCAGAATGAGTTGGTCCATTACCTACCCAGGGACAGAGGTGAGACTAACCAGCCTGTAGTTCCCTGGGTCCTCCTTCTTGTCTTTTTTGAAAATTGGAGTGATGTCAGCCTTCCTCCAGTCCTCAGGCACCTCTCCTGTTCCCCATGACCTTTCAAAGATGATGGAGCGTGTTCTAGCAATAGCATCTGCCAGCTCTCTCATCACTTGCAAGTGCATCCCATCAGGGCTCATGGACTTACGGATGTCCAGCTTGACCAAGTGGTCTCTGACCCTGTCCTCCTCAACTGAGGGAAAATCTTCGTCTCTCCAGACCTTCCCCCTTGCCTCCAGGGTCTGGGATTCATGAGGGACAGCTTTAGCAGTGAAGACCAAAGAAAAGAAGGCATTCAGTGACTCCACTTTCTCTGTGTCTTCCACCACTAGGGTGCCCATCTCATTCATCAGTGGGCCTACATTTTCCCTAGCCTTCCTTTTGCTATTGATATACTGAAAGAACCTTTTCATGTTATCTTTAACCACAGTGGCCAAGCTGAGTTCTGCTTGAGCTTTGGCCCTTCTAATTTTCCCCCTGTGTAGCTTCACTACATCTTGGTATTCCTCATAAGTTGCCAATCCCCTCTTCCAAAGAGTGTGAACTTTCCTTTTGTTCCTGAGGTCCAGTCAAAGCTCTCTATTTAGCCAGGCTGGTCGTCTTCCCCATTAGCTCGTTTTTCGGGACTTGGGGATGGCCTTCTCCTGTGAAGAGTTCCTGCTTGAAATATGACCAGCCTTCCTGGGCACCTTTGCCCTTCAGGACTGTCTCCCAAGGGACACTCTCAACCATGCTCTAAACAGGCTGAAGTCTGCCCTTTGGAAGTTCAAGGTGGCAGTTCTGCTGGCTCCCTGCCTTGCTTCTCCAAGAATTGAAAACTCTACCATTTTGTGATCACTCTGCCTGAGACAACCTCCAACCTTTACATCCCCCACAAGACCTTCTCTGTTAACAAACAGTAGTGAAAGTAACAGGTGAAGTGATGAGACCCCTGTGTGAAAAAGGGAGGGCAGAACCCATTGATAAAGTTGCAAAATGAGGTAAGAAGATATAAAATCTCACTTTGGTATTAACAATTACTCTGTAGGCAGACGTGTCTTTCCCCCCAGGCTTACATCCATCTGGAGCTCCAACCTGCACTGTGCCAAACAAGATTTAGCTTAAATGCCCAGCCATTTATTTGGAGTGTATCATTGGTATACATCTTTTGATGGTATACAGATTTGCTAATAGCGATTTATATGGTATCTAGTCTTGAAGAGTCTTTGCTTCTTATTGAAAAAACATATCATTGTATTGTTCAGGTTTCACGTTCTTTATTTTCTGTCACCAGTGATGAGAAAACTGCACTAAAATTACTATATATGCCTGTCAGGTGCCTCAGCTGTAATAATAGAAGTAAAATAAGTACTCCAGAATCTGGTTAGCTCACCTTCCTCAGCCATTCAGCATGACCAGAGGGAGGGTGTCCTGGAGGCCCCAGATGCACCACTGGAAGACTCTTCAAAATAAAGCCCTTTTAGTAAGGCCGTCTGACCTTTCTCCCTTCCCTTCTGTGATATTTGGTGGACAAGACATAAACCATTCCAGTGAAATCTTCAGGCTCGAAAAAATGGTGCATTTTGCACCGAAACCACGGGGGCTGGCAGGTGCCTAAGCAGAGGAGGAACTGGATGAGTGAGCTGTTGAAGTTGGCCCACCACTACTGTCCCACCAATATTACAGAGAGAAAGGGGGTTCTAGGTACACGAATTGATGTAGGGTAGGAGTGAAGCAAATTAGTAAAATCCATCTTATTTTCTCATAACATGAATGCCAGCTGAGCTGGAGTGGTGTTGTGCAGTAGATTGCAATGAAAGCATGCAGCCCGTGATAAGCTGACAGGAGCTGGACTGAGCATAAATAGCTTAGAAACATCAGTGGGTAAAGGCAAAGTTTTTGCTTTTGTGTTTTAAAAAAACATATTTGCTATGTTTTGCTTTTCAGAATATGACACATTGTGTTAATGCCAGCAACTATATTTATAACACCTTACACTTCCCATGTGTCAATTTTCTGTCCCTATATATGTATGTTCTTGGTTTTTTGAGCTATGGGCCCATTATAATTATCGTTAGAACTTTGTGACCAAGGAGATTAGACTTTCTCAGCATGACTAACTGTTTTCTAAAGACATCCTGGCTACAGTGGAGTGACTGTGCTGACATTTGCACAGATGGGCAGATGGTGCCTGGGACAAGTCTGGTTGCAGTGCAGACCTGAAGATCCTAGTTGAGGAAGCAGAGCCACTGTGTTTTGGCCTGACTTATAAGAAAACTGCTTCTCATCCAATGTAGCCTGCATTATTCTTTCTGCTAGATGTAATGGGAAAAAATGGTTAGCCATAGGAAAACAAGCCCACAGCTAAAACGTATGTTTTGGCCAAAGGCCATAATGATTTATATCAGATGTCCATGTGTGTTTGTTCCATACCAATTAAAACCGTTAAACTCCTTGGGAGATACTGAAGAGGGCAAACATCCACAAGTCCAATTGACTATGGGAGGTTATGAGATATATCACCATTGATAAATTCTGCTTGAAAACCATGCAGTATGAGAACAAAAGCTGAAATGGTGTAACTGGGAAATGGTCTTCTCGAGATGAAATCTAAATTTTGATTTCTGCTTAGAGTCAATTGTAAATGTGGAATAGTTCCCTTGCTCTCAAGAGAGGGATCTTCCATTGAGGCTACCTGTGGGAGTCAGTAGATGTTGCTGGGTACACAGTCCTTCAGATAGGAGAGGGAGAGTAGGCATGGCATACTTTGGAGTACTTGGGACCACAGACTGATTCAGTGAAATCCAGTTGTTTCCTAATTCCAGTTCTGAGAATGGATCACATAATTTTCTACAGATAACTGGCTAATGTCCACTAACTGCTGGGAAGGACTTTATGTCCTACTTTGTGATTGACATCTAACTAATAACAGTGGTTGTCAACCGGGGGAGTTGTCATGGTCTGGCCTGCTGCATCTAGGTGCCAGGACCCTTGGCATACTCTTTGTGGCTCTGCTGCTGACTTCCTGCTATGGACTTTGTGTTTAACTTCCATTATTTCACTTTAACCTATTTGGGAAAAACTCATTGATGTAACACTGTTTTAGAAGTGGCTTTTCATGGATACAGCTAATGGAATTTATGCAGGTAAAATGCGACTCCCGAAGTCCTCTGATAAGCCATACAGACTAGAAAATCACTGATTTAGGACATAATTGGGTAAGATGGCAAATTTCATCATGTGTTTGAAACCGGTTTATGCATATACTGCTTTTTTATCTTAAGTCCAGAGCATTATAGAGGCCTTCAGCAAATATAGCTCTCTGTTTTGTGCGCCAACATCATAACAGTTTTTACATTCTTGCTCTGCTCTGCACTCATGTAGTCCTGGAAGAGCTCCGTGGACTTCAAGGGTCAAGACAATACTGCAATTACATAGAATTAGAATTCTCTTTCTTTAGCAAAACGATTCGGTAATGTAGCAAAATCAATGGACCAAGGCCAACTGTGGCATAAACAGTGATTTTACTTCTTGAGCCAAATTCTTAAATGGTGCCAATAAACCTGCTATGTTCTAAAAAATCCTTTTTTGATCTCCTTTGTGTCAATAGCTTAGACAAAAGGGTTGGAGTAGCAGCAATAAAAAGAACTATTAAAGATCTTATACGTGGCACAACTATTATACTTCGTCTTTTCTTGTTAACTGTTTTTCCTGCTTCATTCCCATTTCTGCACCTACTTATATGGGAGCTGAACATGGCCAAAGACTGACTATACTTACATCAAGATACATATATAAAAGGGCATTTGAATCAATCACCACTTTGCCTATAGGTTTCAGAAGTTTAGATCTCCAGCTAGGGCATACATAACCTTCTTTGAGGTATAAAGGTAGCTGAAGCAGGTGGGTTCAATGAGTTGTGTGTAGCAGCTGGGAGCAGAGCACTGAGATAGAGAGGCATGTGCTGGTTCTTGTGATTAGGCCAGAAAAGCTTTCTCAGCGTTGTTGTGTGCTGTAGAGACATATCTTGTAATCAAGGAATGAATGCCCAAGTCTTCCAACACATGCTTCTGTAATGAGACGCTTAATAGGTGGGACTGCTGTGCCTGCAACCAGGTTTTCTTGTTCTGTGACTTTCTGGGATCAGCAAGTATCTGTATGATGCCTGGGGAGCAAATTCTCAGCTGCTGCAGCTGCACCATTGCAGCTTGCTGTTGTTCTGGATTGCAGAGGAGTCCCAGCTCTTTCTGGTTCTGGAAGCAATGACTAGGAACTGCCCTAAGCCTCACCTCGTCACGTGTCACTGCACTGGCGTGTGCCAAGAGGTAAAGTAAGCAACACAGAGGGCATCTGGAAAGAGGGGAGACAGGAGGAACTCAATTTGGCAGATGCTGGAGCACAGCAGGTTTTCAGCAGTTTATTTTGGAAGTAATTGTTTGCTAAATAACCATGCTTTAACTGCAGTGGAGTATCTCCAGCTTCAGTAATATTATTATTATTATTGTTGTTGTTGTTGTTATTATTATTATTATTATTATTATTAAAGACAAAAGTGCACAACAGTTGTAGGAGCATGGTGGTGCTCCTAGCTAAGATTCATTTTTCATTAACCATTCAGACACTGTGATTTTAGAAGGGCTGGGCTTTTAAGTGGTTTTTCCTAATTCTTGTCGTTCTCAAACACACCCGTTTTAATTGCCAAGAAATTAAACTGCAGGAAGAAGAGTAGTGTTATCTGGTTTGTGCATAGGCTGCTTCCATCACACTAGTGCATAATCAAAGAAAATATAATTACAGCTCTGCGAATTTGAGGCCCAAACCTGCAGTCTAGTTTGTTCATCCACTGCTCACATAAATGGGTGAGTCCTCGGGTTTTGCTTGGCGAACAAGCAAACCAATCTGTAATAACAAAGAGGAAATCTATGCTAGGATTTAGAGCAGCTGGTTTTATTAAATCTAATAGACCAACTGTCACCTTGGTATCAAGGTATTCTCCTGAAATGCCTGGAGTTGTACCAATCTTACATTTCGGGACTGAGATCAGAACCAGATCCAGCCTGCTGCAAAATAAAGCAGTTCTGTCACTTGCTGGTAGTGAGGAATCAATTACCCAAATCTTAAATCTCTCTAAGTCCAAGCTGAATTTGTACACTATAAATATATTCCATGGACTCCACGGAGTGCTCTTCTAAATACGCTCCACAGTCTTTACTAATAACGCTCTTTTTTCTTCTTCATGCAGCTTGTCCTCTAAGTGGGATAGACGTTTCTGCACTAGCGTTTTGTTCTGTTCCTATTAAAACCATTCTAAGTTCCAGGAAGAATTTTGATGTTTTTTGTCTTACAGAACTATTATAAATATTCACAAGTTCAAGGTCATGCTGTCTGTAACCACATACCTTTAAATCCAAATATTTGAGGTAGGATTTATGGGAGGGAGGGGTTAGGTTTACAGCAGGGTTTCCCAAACGAGGTACGAAGGTGCTGGGAGGGAGAGGTGAAAAAGAAAATGATTAATTCTGCCTCCAACACGGGGACATTGTACTGGGGAGGGGAGGGTGTGAATGGAAGAGCTCACCTAGGAGAGATGCACTGGGCAGAGCCATTTGCAAAGTGCTGTTTCACAGAACTTTAAAAGGTAAATGCACTTATTTGCAGGCAGTAGACTAAGTTGTATTGTTTGGCATGAGCTGGCTCCTAGTTATACTTGACTTCACAATGTTTACAGCGTTCTCCTTAAAGCTATCAGTTTAGCGGGGTGAGGCAAAGGAAAGAAGACATACCCGTTCCAGTAGTGCTGCCTCGGAAATCCCTATGCCCTGTGTGAAAATGCTGTGCACTTCTTGCTTACCAAGTGGCTTAAGTTAATATAAGGGGACTCGGTGTTCTAATGTTAAATGCCAGGGGAGCAATACCTGAAAGGTCTGAGGCTGAAGCATCAGACTACACAATTTACTATTTACTATATATGGTAGATGGTATATTTAGTAACTAATCATCCAACCCAATAATCTAAAATAGTATTTGACAAAAAGGTCAAGTGTTTAATAGTAGGGCTGGGAAAGCCATAAAAATCTATAAGGAGAATGCTCTGTGGAACAGCCAGCCAGATGCAGCTCCCGGCTCTGTCATTGTATCTCTCAGTTCCTCCTTTCATTCTATAAAAATGTCACAGTCTCTTAAGCTCAAACGATTCCATACGTTTTTCTGCTTCTGGAGGATGTAACTCTATGGAAAGCTCAGTTCCCAGTTGCCAGACCAAACAATGATGTCTCTGGAAGTTTCCTCTCTTAAGACTTCTAGAGCTTATCAAAAAGTGTCATGGTTTATGGAGTAAATAAAAATTCCCAGGAGAACATGTAGGACTCTGTATTTTATGGAAATCTCATTAGAATGCAATGAAAGAGAATTTTTAAATTAAATAATTGCTTTATAAAATTTAGCAGATTTTATGTTCCAGGTCTGTTAGCTAAATGGATTTCAGCCAGAGGGGCGAGAGGGAGTGAGCCAAACTGAAAGCTGGGGTAAATGGGCCCAACTTTCACACCATTTTTGAACTTGACTAACACATGCAGGGGCTAGAAGTAGCTGCAATGCACTGCTGATCTATAGAGCAACCTGGGCAGCTCCAGCCATGTTTCAGAACCTCATTTCCCCTGTAAAACATAAAAACAAAACACAGAAACAGAAACTGAGACTAAATGCTGTACTCAGATCCAGACTGCAGGACACACATACCTGCTTCTGTTAATACTGTCCTCCCTTAGCTCCCGTCTCTCTGATGCCGTTCCCACACTCTGTTCTTCATGACTCCCTTCATGACTGTTGGTGGTTTATTTTTTCTATCATTTTCTTATTTGCCTGCAGGGACCGCAGCTATTTTACTTATGCCCATGAGGTCCCACCTCAGTTGTAGCTGTTTGAAATAACATGCCTCCTCGCTCCATCTTCTGGCTGAAGAAACTGCAAGGAGAACTGCTGCCATGGTCAGCAGAACAGAGAGATGATCAACCCTGTAACTCATTGCTGTGACATTTTTTGTAAACCCACATGGTTAACAACAGGTTTCTCTTTTTTTTTTTTTTTAATTGGAAAATATATACTACAGGAACAGGGGTATTTGGAAGAAAAAATGGGACACGCCTTTCAATTCTCATGAAAGCATCATCATGGGAAGCCTTCTTACAACAACAGAGTGAGAACAAGTTAAATATTTTGTTTCAAAGGGATTATCCCTACCCAGCAGGGAACAGCTGGCATGAAGCGTTGATCCACCTCCCATTCCAAACATGAGCCAAACTCCTGTTGATTTCATTGGTACAGAATCAAGCCCTTATTAAGTCCATGACCAGCTTTGCACAACTTCTGTCTCCGTCTGCTTCCCTTACACATAGGCCTGAGCCTTTCCGACCCTGGGGAACCCAAGCTGAGAGTGGCTGCAGTGAAACTGAAAGTATTTTAAGAGGTAAATGAGTAAAATAGTGTAATGGCTTTTTCCAGATATATTCAGTTGTGGAGAACATCTCAAATATCCCCTCTAACTTCAGGCTAGTCTTTCTGCTGACAAGCAGCAAGATGTATCCAGGATCTCCGCTAACTAAAATGAGCCATTTCCTTCTTTTTTTCTGGATTAGTGTGGTTCCTCTCTAGGTTGTGTTTCATTCCTGTGTTGAGCCACTTGAAAAGGACTGTTTTCTTATGGTATTTTCAAGTTTTGTGTACAGTTACATTGCAGTATATTTAGTAAAAGAGTACCGGTTACTGAGATGTGTTGAAAAACGTCACTCCCAGATCTAAGAGTGGCCACAGACTTCTTATTCTCTTTCCAGGGCATTCACATCAAGGCATATATGTATATAGAACTGTTTAGAGAATGTACATTAATTAGAAAAAAAAACAGACATTAGTTAGGATCCTAATCTCTGACATCGACCAAAATTCAGTCCCTTCGTGGTTATATTGTTTGAATGCGTTTCTGCTAAATGTCAAACCAGGCTGAAACTATTAGTGTCTAGGAACGGGAAAAAATGTAATAATAAGTGATTGGGTTATTAAGAGCCCTATTGTATGTGACAGTGAAAAAACTGGGGTTGTACCCTCATATGTCATCTGAAAGTTAGTACTATGAACAAGATGTTTTCATATCCTTTCTAATACTTTGTGATAGATCAAAATTTATCATAGCTATCTTCATTTTACTCAGTTAATAATGAATGATCAGTGAAACATTTTGGAATAGGAAAAGCTAGATGATTCATATAACCTCTGCTGTGAAAGGTTTTCAGAGTTTTAAACGTACAAAGAGGAGTAAAAGTAGCTGTACCTTTTGCACAATATAGAAAAGCCAAGAAATTATGTAGAAAAGCTGAGAAGTTTTAATTGAATAACACAGTTTGTGAGATGGTCATGTGGGTTTGATTTTTTGATAATCAGATTGAGTTTCATTGTTCAGCATTTGCATGTGTTCTAAAACAATGGAACTGCCTTCGTGGACGTTTCTTTTCACTGAGAGTCATCCTTTGAAGGTAGTGGTATGACTGTGTGAGTGTTGTATAACTGCAATTTTAAGTCCTGGGGAAGGTGCTGTGTAAAAAGCTTGTGATTCTGTGTTAGAACTGATAGAAGATCCAAGATGTGAAAAGGAGTCCAAAGTCTTGCTCAACTGTTTATGGATAACAAGGAACCCAGAAACTGTGCCATAGTATTCCTGTTATGCACATACCTCTGATAAGCCTGCACTAAAAATAAAGCGCCAAATTCTCTGCTGGAATAAACCCCACAATTTCTTTGGTGTCTTTAGAGCTTCCACTACCTGTTTCAGCAGGTACTAAAAGCTGAAGTACAGAGACATGTCTTTATCCCTCCAAATTGTATAGTCAATGTTTGAAGACTTTTTTTATCTTTGTGCCAATGCACAGAAAGAAGTGTAAGACAATGCATGCATGACTTCTTCATAAAGCTTCAACTTTTGGAGCCTGTGAGCAGGGAATTAAGTGTTTCACTCAGGTAGATCATTCTATAATAATAATTGTAATTCCTACTGCATCAATGTTACAAGTATGTAAGGCTCCTGACTGTGAAAGACTGGACATGCAGGACCACTGTTCTGGACCAGTATTGCAGTCCCTGTGCTTCTGTATTCTTAGAGCTACTTCTTTTGAACTTTATGGCTAGCTAAAAAGTTGAGGTAGGTTATTCTAATTATGAGGAGAAATTGTTGGTGAGTCACATACTACTTTTGTGTAACTCCATGTATTTACAAGAAAAGGACAAAGATCTGTTCTTCTAACCACAAGCCAAGTCAAACAACTAGAAGAATAGAATTTTATCCCATTGCCTGTGAGACCTCTTTCAGGCAGAGTCCGTTCCTTATGCTCAGCCTTGGCCTCTCATTGGGATGCAATGGCTGCATATCCTGACACCTTTCTTCATTTCTGCAGTGCTTCTGTGGCTTGTCTTCCCACCCAGCTCTGGTGGTCCCTCAGTGCAACACTCAGAAGATGTGCTTCTCTCATAGTTCAAGTCTCTGATGAGACTGGCCTTGCTTTTCCTGCATGCAATGACAGGTGCCTGCACTTTGCTTTGAAGGCCAAGTGTCTTCACAGATGACTAGAGTTGCTCCTTCCCAGCTAGCTCAACTGAAAGGCAGTGACTACAACCACCAGCCCTGACATTTCATCCATCCAGTCCTACCTGTTTTCTGTCAAATTTATTCCTGTAACTCCCTATCATCATAAAATAGCAAGCCCGACAAAAGGAGGAATAAACATAGAATGGTTTAGAATTGTATACTAGGAATAATTAAACTTTTAGTAAGAGGCTCTGTCATTTCTCTATTTTTACTCACCGTGAGGAGGACAGCATGTTCTCATCTCTGTGGAGTAACATAAATTACTTGATTAAAGTGCATGTTGCAGAGCTGAATCTGGGCATTTGGATCTTCCTTGATGTTTTCTTAAGGTATTTGTATGATAGATGAGGAAAAAAAAAAGTCCTGTGCTTAGTTCGTCTTGTTATGATGTAGATATATTTTCCACGCATTTGCAAATAGAGTAAAGAACAAGAGTTCTTCAGCTATTTAAAGTCTTTGAAAGAAGAAAGGCAGTTTAGATTACCAGCAGCCTACAATGTGCGTGGCACAAAAATGTCAGTTTTAATGGCAAAGTTCAGGATAAAACTGTGTCAGCTAATTTAATCATTTACCATGAAATACCAGTTATCTTAGTCTTACATGCAGTCCTTAAGTCTGCTGCATATTTTTGTGTAATTGAATCCTGACCCTAAAAGGGAGGAAGCAAGGAATTTACTTTTTAGTGAATAGTTAGACTCTAAATGTTCCTGTTTATAAATTGTATTTGTG
This sequence comes from Ibidorhyncha struthersii, assembly GCA_013398815.1. Classification (NCBI taxonomy): domain Eukaryota; kingdom Metazoa; phylum Chordata; class Aves; order Charadriiformes; family Charadriidae; genus Ibidorhyncha; species Ibidorhyncha struthersii. The sequence continues at coordinate 412,624 of VZSZ01011573.1, forward strand.
GTATTGTCAGATATTTTAATACTGAGCAGCTAATATTTCTGATGAGTCTATTTTTTCTCTGTTTCATATTTGTTTTCCATGCTGCAGAAATCATATTAGTATTCAGTTTCTATGGAACTTAACCGAGTTCTCTGGAAAAAGTGCAAATATTGTTCCCAGAACTTAAGGCAAATAAATTAGTATCTAACCCAGATGACACATTTTATTCATGTGGTTTGCTTTCCATCTAGATACCTGATGTATTACTTCAGCGGCAAATTCAACAAGGCCAAGATGTCTTCATTTTCCTTCAGAGCAAGAGCTGTAAGAGCAGTGTGATGGAAGTATGGGTCTTCTGTGGCCAGCCGGCGAGAACCCATCAACAGCTGTGATGAGCAGAGCAGACATGGGGAGACAGGAGGCAGCTGAAGCCAAAGAGGACCCACGCCTGGAGCTGTGTGTGTGTGATTGGAGCAGAGAGAGGCCAGGACCCAAGGAAATCCCAGCAGCGAGGGAAAAAAACAGATTGACTCTCAGTGACTCATTTAGCTCCTGGATTGGACAGATCTCTCCCCTGCTGGCAATTTGGCTGAGCATCAATGGACAGATACCAGGATGAATAGCTTAAAATAATTAGGGGTCGGGAATCTGCAAAACTGCTAGCCATCCAATTCTTTACTGTGCAATGCGAGGCACAAAAAAGAAATTACATTTAGGTTATTAAATATTAAGTCAGTGGATTTACCTCCATTTGGTCCAGAACAGGAAACTGGCTAAAATTCAACATTTAGATCATTGTGTTGATGGTCTGTTTATCACTGAACAAGCGAGTGCCTTTTGGCAGGTCAAGCTCTTTGACACATGGGGCGAATGTGTGCTTAATTTCTCCCAAAGAGAAGAATTAATATAATAATAATTAACACAGATGAGAACAGAATTAAAATCAAGTACAGTCAAGAGTTCAGTTTAATGCCAGGTGTCTCACATTCTAAATGTTCTGGGGCCAGAATTTCTCCTGTTGAAGGTAGTGAGGATTTTGCCATTGGCACTGAAGGGAGCTGGAGTGGGCCTTGAATGCAGAGAGGCAGGATTCCCTGTACTTTCTATTTAATGCTCAAACCAGAAGCAACAGGCTCATTTAGTATCAGTAAAGGTCAGTTAAAATTATAGAGACATCCTTTGGAGCAAATCCTCTGCCTTGTATTTGCATATTTATGAACTAGAGATTACGACAGGCTATTCCATTTATTAGAGTAGCGTCGCTATAGTTAATAGTCTGTCAGTATTTCCATTATAAACCCCGTTTTTCAGTGTTTTAATATCTCAGCCATTTAAAATCACATCAGGAAGCAAGTTGGTCTTGTGTTGTCGGCCAGGTGCAATTTTTTGCTTTGAATTATTTTCAATAATGAAATACTGTTCATCATATATGCAAATGAACATTTCTGTTGGGGAGAAATAGCAATGAGTCTAAGTTCATTGCAGCTTTGTTTTTCTTTAGGAAAGAAGGGAAAAGAGGGATTTGACCAATCATGTCAACTGAGACTTCACATTTGAAGAACAGTTTCTCAAGCAACTACTCTCAGAAGAAACACTGATTCTCAATGTGAAATCAGGTTGCTGCATACTTGCCAGTGAGGACCAAGGTATACAGGTAAGGATGGCTCCCCTGTCCCTCAGCAATTTCTTGTCTGACAGAGAAGTGGGTGAAGCACACCAGATAAGAAAGCAGTGAACATTAATGAAGAGCCTTTAGAAGTAACAGAAGCCCCAGTTACAAATTCAAAAAGCTGGTCTTTTTTTAAGTGTCTTCCAGATGCAGAGAAATGCAGTACAGTACTGACTATGGCTGATATTTGGGGTAGAGAAAAGGGGTTGATGAGGCTTTGGGAGCGGGCAGTTGTGAAGCTACCTTGAATGTGTCCCTGAACTGAGCAGTATTGTTTACTTTAACAGTCTTACATCCTGCTCCTTCCAAACAGCCTCAGTTTGCTTTCATAGAGGTGTTGGTTCACTACAAAATAACTGCCTGGCAGGGGCAAATCTTTAGACTAAAATGCCAATTTTTAACTTACCAGGGCAGCAAAAAGTTACTCTTTGGTAAAGAAGCTGGTCTTTCACTATAATCTCGCTCCATGGAAAGAGAAACAGTCCAGTGTGATTCATTCTCAAGGCCTTGAAAAATCACTTGCTGCCACAATAACTGAAAAGTTAAAAATCAAATTCATGAAGGGAAAAAGAATGAAGTTATGTGCAAAATGTTTGTTGTCGTTTACTGTTGCCCAACAAACACATAGTTGGAGGTGGGAACAGAGTCCATATTTTCCATCTTTTCCATCATAACGGTGTATTTGCAGAACTGAGGACTCCAGGGGAACTAACAATGTCAGGCCAGAAACACCATTGAAACATCATATACAATCCATTTGGTGCATAGCAGCTAATAAAACTTGGCCTCTGTGCCGCCTTCTGTGAGTTTTGAATGAATTAATCCTAACATGTTTAGAAGTTACTTTACATAAACAATTTGTTAAGTACATGTAAGACACGGTTGCAACAAAAAGTCTGTGATCTTAAAGCCCCCAGATCCAAAGGGTGTGCCAGACTTTGCGTCTGGCCTCTCATCTGCATTATGCGAACCAAAAGCCCAAATCAATACACTCCACTGAAGCTTGTGGAAAATCTGTTCCAAATCCAAGTGGCTCAGGCTCATCAGTAACGTTTTCTTAAAACAACAGTATTGGGGATATTTTTGTAGGTAATTACTAACTTAAAGTACATTTTCCACATTCCTTCCAGAATTGCCATTGTAAAGAACAATATTCCTTCCCCAGGCATGTCATGGTGCTTTTTCAGCCAAAAACTATCTCTGGTCATGATAAGTGATCGTAACTCAGAAGCAGGCAGACTACAGGAATTCTAACTGTGTTGAACACAAAATTACTTTAATAGTTTTATAAAGCAGGTGTAACCCAAAGTAACTGCAGGAGGGAGGGTCTGCCAAACATGTGTTTAAAACATATGAAGTATGGAGTATTATGTGCTGTCTACTGGAAGATAAGTCCATGCTCAGTAAGCTATCTGAACAGCATTGTTCACTACATATATTTGTTATGCTTTGGTTTTAATTTGCAGTGACATAAAATCTTGCATAACCTATTTGAGTGCATCTTTGAATATTAAAAATACCAATTATTATGTAATTAGTCAACAGGATGCGTGTAATTGTGTAATACCAGCATTCCTGGGTGTGGTTAAGTACGTAGGTAGAATGCCAACACTCATCTAGACATAGTATTATAAAATTACACAACAACATACACCCTGGGTGGGTACTCCAATTACATTTTACATTTAAACAATGGCTACATTAGCAAAATAGAACTTATTCTTCTCTAAAATATCTTCCTGCAGGCATGGATCATAGTAGATGATGGTGATAATATTGCCCAAATAGAGTATCTTCCATCTCCCAAGGGACCCAGGCTTCTTCATAAACATACAAATAGGAGACAGAAACCAGGCATAAAGAGCCCTTCATCCACTTGTGGCATGAAGCCACCCCAAAACAGACATGTGACAATTACAGAATCATGCACCAGAATAACTGAATGCAGAAAATGAACGGGAAGGACTTTCTATCTCATGAAGAATCACAAGAGATTAACCGGACATCTGACTAGAACTGTTATATTTTTATGACTTAGCAGACATCAGGACCATCCCTAAACCATGGTGGAAACAGAACCATACAGTGAATCAGATTCTTCTTTGAACTTACCCAGGAAGATCTAGGTTATAGCCATCAAATGTGTTGAGCATTTTAGTTAACTCTGATCTCTGCTAAGACTTACTGCCAATATGGTACAAAAGTCTTCTGTGTTCCCAGCCAAAACCTCCCTGCCTAGTCATCATTCATTCTTCCTACGGTACATCTGCAGTGACTGACAGGCATACACTTCACTGGGGCCAGCACTACAGAGATGGCAAGATCTGCAGTACAGACAGAAAAGGTGGATGGTTCTTTTACATGGCTCACCAGTATTTTCTCTTTTTTTGATACAGATCCAAGGTGAAAAATCCAGGAGAAAGATGGGGAGGTGAAAATTCCAACACCAAAAAACCCCACCTAAGCTGTGACTCATTATAAATGTAAAATGTCGGAGCCTAAAGCTGGGTTTTTTTTCATGTGCCTGGGTGGAGAAGGGTGAGGTGCCCTCTGAGGATGATTTTATCTTTTACTTTTGAGTCTGAAGATCTTGGATGTGGTTTGGCAAGTTCATAAAAATATTTGTGATAAAGTTGAACTGCCGTCTGAAAATGTTACATACAGAGATGTAAGAAAGCTTAAGGAGAAAACTGCAGATGTTGGAAGAAAAATCAGCAGTGCACATGAATGAGGTTAAAAATTGCAGACAATTAGCTACTAGATGACTCCTACTAAATAAATCATCAAGGACTTGACTACTGCTTCCAGGTTTCCACAACAATATTGGCTCACTGGAGCAGCCAAAAAGATGTTAATTTGGCCAAAGTCTTAGGCATTTGCTATTCTTGTTTGAATTAACTAATCAACCAACAAGGCTGATGTACAATCTCGTGCCAAGACTATAAAGTGGGGCCTTCATGCTTCTAGGGAAGATAGTATATTTATTGCTCAGGATCAAGGGCCTCATGATATGTAAAATAAGCTTCTTTGTGTTAAATAAGAGCTACATGGGAAAGAAAAACAACCTGAGCTTGTCATGGAATCTCATGTCTTATTTCAGCACTCAATATAGAACTTTGCTTGTCCGATTTAATAGAAAAGCACAATTTCTTTTTCCTGTATGCCTCCACAGATCAGGTCTAGCTCTGATCTCATTTAGAGCTTAATCCAAGACCCAAAGAAAGGGAAAATATTCCCATTGCTTCCAACAGCCATCTGGTCAGTCTTGTACCATGGTTTTACTTAAATGTAAATTCAGTGCTGAGTTTTTCCCAAGAAAAAGAGGGGTAAGTGGTAAGAGATGACAGTCTGTATGCTCAGCTTTCCACCCTCCTGGTACTTGCTGCTGATAGGACCAATCCTTTGGCTTGGCAAGAACTTCTTAATTTGTCTGGCTTTTCTGCAGGGTTGACTGGTACAAAAAAAGTGCTTACCTTGACCTTCTTTATTGCTACATCTGGGCCGCTCACCACAGTTGTACTCCCTTTTACTGCTTGATATTTACTTGTGTCCCTGGCGTGTTGTGATAAGCCTCTGAATGTCACTTCTGTGAAGGTTTTGTTCCTCCCAAAGACTCTCCAGAGGTTCAGTGAAGGCAAGTAGGGTTTGCTTTGGTTGAAAAGTAGATTGTATGTGTCACTATAATAAAGGGAAATATGCAAAGTGTTGGTTGAATTTAACAGGAAATTGAAATGTTTGACTTGTCACAGGGCCAGTTTACGCTGTGTGGACTTCTGACATTGCTCCTAGTAGTTGAACCTCACCCCGTGTTGGGGGCCAGCTCAAGGCCTAGTTATCACGTACATGCAATTTAAATTGTCTTCAGAATAAGACTTAAGTGGTGCATAAGCCTCGCACTCTCTCTGTGCAGGAGTGTAAAAAAGGAACCTGATTTGGAAAACACTAGGGAGAAGTACTGAAGTTTTACACATCGAAAAGGCTAATTAGAAATGCTTTTCTTTTATAACAAATAAGCCAAGCATATTGACATTAATTATATGAAATACTCAAGGTTTGGAATAATCTATTGAAGAGCACAGATGTATACCAAATCGTATGCAAATGAGTGTGTGTAACTATTCTTCAGGTAACACATTTATTTATAAAAATAAGCGGTGTGTTTGGGTTTCTTTTTAATGGGTAGAGCATCATGAAAAGTCTCTCTCCCTTGCTCTTACTCTGTGTAGTGAGATAGTTATATCTGTTCAGCACAGCCTAACATGCATTCCAGCAGCTCAGAGCAGATTCTGCCTGTACCTGAGTTAGTAGTACTCTGTCAGCTTTTCTGGAATTACATCACTGTAACTAGCAGAATTTGTTCTCCTCTGGTGGTAAATTTCCTTTGGTTTTAGAAAAGCTAATGGAATTCATAACTGCATTTGTATTTTTCAGTCTGTGTCCCTGAGCTTTCTAGCGACAGAAGTGTTTAAAGAAAATGCTGTGACTGTGATTTGCTATGTTGCCTATTAGTGTTGTCGGTAGAGACTCTTAATCACATTGGGAAGAAAACTTCATCTATCCCTTCTTTTACCCTGGCTGGCTGCAAAGAAATCCTCTTACTTTTGATACCTTCACTTCATTGTGGAAGAGTTCTTTTGCATGACAGGGCCTTGACAGGCAGGCTCAGCAGGCTGAATCGCTCTACCACAAATGCTCCTATACCCCTGCCACATTCCCTGCTCCTTCCATCTTAGACACTGCCTTTGTACGGGTGAGAGACACCTCACTTTCCAGGTCAAATTTACCTACTGAACCTGCCAAACTTTTGTCTAAGGATACCCCTTAAATTAGATGAGATGCTGAGCTTACGTAGGAGCTGCTCTGTGGTCATTGTAGGTTGTCACCTGGCTGGGCTGTGTTGGGGCTGGCAAGCTTCCTGGACCCTGCTCCACAATCTCCAAACCATCCTACAAATGCCAGGGCTTAGCACTTTTGCTCTTAGAAATACCCACCTGCACGGGCAAATGTTGGTAGTGAATAGTTATTTTCTCTCCTCACTGGCAGAGAACGTTGATGTTGTCAGTGCTGCTTCATAATAATGTTGGAATAATTGGATTTTTGTTCAACCTAGTGTGCTTGGTCTTAGGTTTTTATGTTTACATCATTTTTAGTAAGGATAGAAAGGAGACAGCTTCTATCCTAATTGCACAATCATATGGAAAAGCAGTAATTTATATTGACCCTGGTCACCCAAATGCACCCTTTTAAAAAGAGGCACTTCTGAGACATGGATCCATTGAGTTGACTGACATGATCGAAGTGGCACTTGGAGCAGAAGCCAGCTCAGAGTTGCACAGGTTTTAGTGGCAACTAAATGCAGAAAAGAGTTGCAGGGGTGGAAGCAACAGGAGGTGATCAGTTGGTTGTGAAGCTGGAGTGAAAGCTTTTATATATAATTTCAGCTGTTGGAGAGGTAGATGTTAGTGACTATTCCTTACATAGAGATCACCCTTCTAAATGCCTTTTTGCATCTGCTTTGGTTAAAAATATATAAAAAAACCAAACTTCTGAGCTTTTGCCTTCAGTGTGCAGTCAGTAGATTAGAAGGAAAAAGAGCTGTTACACCCGTGAAATTAAATTTCACTCAAAGATAATTTAGGGTGATAATAAATGTGAAAGTTCAGAATCTTCTGACCTAGTGTGATACCCCTACAAAGCATATTGACCTGCTGTCTAACTTTTTTGTTCTTGCTTGAAACCTAAAATTTGGTTTCAAATAAAAATCGATTCCTACCACGTTCATATAATACAAGTACTTTATTGAATTCTGACTGAAAAAGTGTTGCTCAGAGACTGAGGGCCAAGTCCTGGCCTTGTGGCATGGGGCCAGGAGCATTTTGTAGGATGTGACAGTTCCAGACCATGGGCAACTCTGACTTCAGGGGAAGGTGAAGGAGGTGGGCACCTACCCCAGAGAGATGTTACAGGCAGCAAAAATGCAAAGTCACAATGAGAAACTATGTATTCCTTTCTAGCACTAATGGGTTTCTGCTAAAATTTTCAATGGTTGCTGGGATGAGAGGCAAATTTTTCAGCCACTCCAAGGGAACCAGAATAGGGGTGGTTAGCTTTGCAAGGAGAAACCAAGGCACCAGGGAAGATGAAAGCCAGGTGGGAGAAGAGATGCAGGGGCAAAGGGTGGGAGGAAGGCAGGCTGGCTCATGGAGGTCCCTGGCAGGGAAGGGGGGAACTGCTAGTGGGTGAAGAGACTAGTTAGGATCTATCTGGAGGCCATAAAATTGGTGCTGAGGGCTGAGGTGCTGGAGTCTCCTGTCTGGAAAGAAGATGGCAGAGGAGCAGTGCAGTAAAGCACAGGTGGCATTGCGAGGAGGCACAGGGAGGAGCAGGGCCCCAGAGTGAGGTGACCTTGCCACGGCTCCAGGACTGACAGGGGGCATTGCCTCTGGCTTCGTGGCATTATTTCAAAAAAAAGAGAGAGAAGCCTACATCTTTTACTGTTTGACTTGGGAAACAGGAGCTTAACAGTGAAGGAAATGTCTTTCTACCTCCCCCCAAAATTCAGCTAAGCTCCACTCAAAGGTTTTACCCAGGGCTTTCCTGGAGGCCACCTCTGCCCCATGGGTGACAACCCTGTCTCTGCTTGAGCCTGGCAAGGCAGCGAGAGTGCCAAGCACCTCTGAGCAATGGGGGGGATTTCAGGGATGGAGGTTTGTGCCAGTTAATTAGCAGCACTTTGGTGGTTTCTGCAGCCCACAGTAACCTCCATAAGACCTGCAGTGAAGGAGAGGTATTTGGGGATCTGTGGTAGGCTAGAAGCTGATTTATTTGAGCTCTTATTTCTGTGAGCATCAAGTGCATTGCTATTCTTGCTCCCTTTAGAGACCGTGCCATCAACTGTCCAGGCCGGGCAGCTCAGTGTCTAAAAGAAAGGCGCCTTTTGCCCATCACTGTCATATAAATCAGGTCCCAAATCTGAGCCCTGTAAAATGTGAGAAAATGAGAGATTCGATTATCCATATGGATCACTCTGGATTTATTCCAGATTGCTTCATTAATAGCAATCAAAGACATCACTTTAATGGATTTTTTATCCTCAAAATTATGATCATGAGGAATTTGTTCTGGCTATTGATTTTGAAAAGGCTTTTGATTCTCTTCAATAGCCTTAACTTATTTCAGATTTAGGTAACAGTAGGATTTGGTCTTAAATATGTTAGATAGGTCAATCTCCTTTATTCAAATCCACAGTTATGTTAAAACTAATGACTGTAGTTTGAAGATGATTTATATACTGGGGCTTAGACAGGAGAGTCCTTTTTCTGATACTTTTGCTGTTACAGAGGAGCCTTTGTTTTGGGAGCAATCGGTGTTTTTAAGGGAAAAGTAAGTGATATTTTTCATTCTGCCCTTAGCTGGAGAATATGTTATTTTTTTAATGAAGATTTTTAGATATTATGCTGGAAGTCAATGAATGTTCATGTTTCTTCTTTGTTAATTGGGGTAAAACTCTTAAAGCCATTAGGCGATTTAAATGTAGCTCTATTCGAGCAATATCCTTTATTGGATCCCCCATTATCCTTTAAACATCTTGGTGTGCAAGGGGATAAAATTAGAAAGAATTTGTTTGCTTTAAATTGCCATCCTCTGCTTGATAAAACTATTAGCTATTTAGCTAATTGGACTGCTCTTCCATTATCATTAATTGGCAGAATTGATACAATTAAAACGGGGACTTTATCTAAAGTGTTTGTGTTTTTTCTGAGGTATTCCCATCAAGTTCGCTAACATGTTCAGGGAGCCTTACATTCGGCAATTAGTTTTGTTTTCAGAGTTAGAGGTAAATTTAAGATTAATTTTGAAACTCTGCAGCATATAGAGTCAGCTGGACTGGCTCCTGCTAATTTTATTGTTGGTTTTGGCTGCCTTGGTACAACATGTTGTTTCATGATTTAGACAATCCCCAGCATTATGCGTCTGCGGAGTGTGTGGGGCAGTGCAACTGCAGGCTGAGCAAAATCAGACCCTCAGAGCACACCCCGTGCTTTGCAGAAGGTCACAGCAAGGCTTGCTCCCAGGGCTGTGTCCTGCAAGGTGCTAAACACCCATTATTCCCTGACCCACCAAAGCATTTTAACACAGCCATAACTTTTAAGCACATATACAGGTCCAGTGATGCCAATTAGCTTACTCATACTAGTAAAGTTAAACAAAGGCTGTGCTTGGTTGGGGCCACAGTAATCATCACCTTGTCAGTTTGAGACTCCCACATGAATCCATTGCAAAATAGCACATGTTCTTCCGCTTACACCTTGGCTGTGCTCTCAGCTGATGCTGCCCTCCAAATGATCGGGGCAAAGGCACCGGGGTTTTGAGGAGAGGCTCTGCCAATCCTTTTCTTCCCCTGTGGTCAAAGCATCAAGAAACTGCATCCTCTGTTCCTGCCATCCCTGGTGGACATGCCGTCTTTTTTAGGCTGCTAGTACAAACCCTGCTTCTCCCTCCTAACACTATGATTCCTGTCAGCCATTAGGCTCAAATAAGCAAATGGGCCGCAAGAAAATTAAAACCAAATCACGCCTCCATCAAGGCGAAGTCTCATTGACAAGAGGTCTCTATTGCCAGAATTAGTCATCTGGGTCTGCCTTCTGCACCAGAGGCTAAGAAAACCAGAGGATGATTAATTGGGCAGGACCAAGAGGATGTCACCCCTCCCATACAGCTGGCCACTGTGGGCAGTTTCTAAATCACACCATGAGGGCAGTGGCTACGTCCCTGAATACCACCACTGCCTCTGCTTCATCTCCATCACAATTTTATATAGTGCTGGGGTAGCCACATTTGTTCTTCACCACCCAAACATGCTCCGATACTGGGACTTCCTTATCTTGCAAGCTGTGTAAAGCTGTGTCTATTGCCATTTAAAGCTGCTGAAAATAACTTGTATCTAAAACAGAGAATTGTTTTATGCAAAATAATTTTTTAAATGTTTTACCTATAAATACATGCAAATATAGTTATATATAATTTTAATTTTAAAAAATCAGGTTCATTCGCATCGGCATGACTCAATATGTATGTACAGGTATGAACACTGGAGCAACCTTGATGGAACACTGCCCTGCTTAATTCATTTGAGTCACTGTAGTTTTTAGACTATACCAAAGCCGTTTCATGAAACACATCATGCTTCATGGGTTAATCCTGATTTAGCTGCGATGCTTTGCTTTTAGGTATTATCTAAATTGTTTTGCCCATCTCTTCTTCATTCACTTTGTCTTTCACAAATATCATTCTACATGGGTTTCGCTCATTTTATTCACTATTTAAATTATGCATCTCTTTAAGGAGATAGACCTATCAAATGATACAATACCCCGTGGCACAAAGAATGAGGCATTGTTTACTTTTGCATAAAAAGTCATGAAGATGGAGCACACAGTTGATAGGATACTAATGAATGATTTGGATGTTTGACCTTAAATCAGACTCAATCCAGCTAAGCTTGGTAGCCAATGGTATTGAAATGTGATGGATAATAGCCGAAGAGCCAACCATATTGTAGGTCTAGCTTGCACAGCTTGTCCCTTATTGACAGCCTCAGCTGAGCACCTTTGCACTGAGTGGCTGGTGAAGTCCCTCATCGCAGAGTCACAGGACTGCCTTCTCTCCTCCTCGGGGACAGAGCGTAGCATGGACTGAGGTTGAACTGCTGCTCCAGGTCTTGGGACACTCTTTCTAAGCAGAAGGAGAGCGCTTGAGTCTCAGGGGCTGGCAACCTGGCATATCGCATGAGCACTAAATTCACTGTAACAAAAGTCACCTTGGGCTGAGGGGCCTGTTGCAGCTCCCTCAGGACATATCTGCACTCCCACCAGTGCCGTTAGAAACCCCACACTCCCATTGACTTCCCTGTGGCTCAGGGAAAGAGGAGGGGGAAGCAGAAACAAAACCCCTTAGAATAAGAGACTAAAAGAAAACTACCCCACAGTACCAAATGCACTCATCCTGTGCTGATTTATATTTCTGGATTAATTGCAGTAAATAAGGAGCATCAGACTGGTGTAAAACTCAATAAGGAGATGGCAGTCAAGCCCAGTGGGAACAGAGCAGCTGCAATGCAGGAGACGGTCCTCCTTGTGCAACATTTAAGGTATATTAGGAAGAAAACACCCTTAATGCAAGCAGTGCTGTTTATTCGCTTCCATCAGCTGTGAATTTGGCTTATTGTCACCAGTACAAGAAAAGTCCAGAATAAGGGACATTCCTGGGATGAAACATCACTGTGGCAGAGCAATGCCTTTTCCTCATTTGAAAGTAGAGATATAACTCGGTATATCATTAACTAAGACAATAATAAATTAATACAATAGCCAAGTAATAGTGCTGTAATGCTTTCATGTATGAATTGGAATGTGAATACTGAGCTTTTCATTTCATGGTTGAAAAATACATGAGTTGACCCAAATATTAATTTCTGCATTTCAATCATTTACATATCACGGGTCAATAATCATTTTTTGCACAAATGACTTTTCAAATGAGAAGCAGTATATTGTAATGGTCTACCGTATTTATAAACATCTCATTGTTTTCCCAACTTAACACTTAGTATTTAAAATATACTGGACCAGATATTGTTTGCCAAATATAATACAAAAATGGCTCATGTAAAATGCAGAGACTATTTTCTTTTACTATTATCCATAATTTATAACAAACCATGGAGTGGCATGCCCCTGCCCGTGGCATGCCCCTGCCCCTGGCAGGCCCAGGCCACCTCTTTGGAATGGGCATGGTTTTCCAGCAATGGTTCAGAAGACCTGACACCTCTCTCTGCTCTTTCCTGACCTTAAAAATCTCACCCCTTTGAGAAGCAATCTGTCTGAAGATCCAGCACTGTCAGAAGGGCTAATGGTGGGGTTTGGGGGAAGTTTAATATGTCCCAAGATTTCTTTAGAGCATGCAATGACATCCAACAAAATGCCTAGGGTGTCTTTTTTCAATTACTTTGCAAAGCTAAAATAATATAAATAACCTTGCTTTTTACTTACTGGTATTGAACTTAGTCCATCATTTCAGGCTGTTCATTGTTTCCTCATATTCCACCCCTTTATTAGGCAACATATCCCAACAGAAACCTTGTGTCTTGGAGTAAATAGTGTTTAAGTCCGGAATTAATCAGGGACTAGTGCAGCATATATACACTGCCCAGCAAGATGAATTTACGCATCTGCCTTTTCCCCTAATTATAATTCCAGAGGTTGAATGTCAACAGCATATGGGTATATCCTCATAGAGGCACGCAAACACACACATACAGGCGCACACACTGTACATTAATCTCTCTTGGCTTATCTGTTGCTGTCTTTAATTTGTATGCTTCAAAATTGAGTGGTGAGGTCATTTATTAGACTGTTTCTGTGAGTTTTATGTAGTGATAAGAAAGCAGTAACGTGCAATTTGTTTTTATAGAACTCACTTTTGTAAGTACAATCTAATATTTCCTTTCTTTAACGGAACAGTGAGGAAGAGCTTTCAGAGCTACCTAAGAGTTAACTGGCTACATTTCAACTGTCACCATTGTCTTACATCTACATAGAGAGCAGGAGAGAGTCAGAGATGTAAGTACAGCAGACCACTGGGAAAAAACGTTTATAAGTAGAAATTTCTCCTCAGAAGCCTCAGAGCAAATCTTTCCAGTTTGTCTTGATTTTTACTTTCCCTATTTTTTAAACACAACGTGTGGTGGAAACGATTGTTATTATCCAAAGGACCTTACTTGCTGGCTCGCTGCATCTCTGTTTATGAAATGCCATAACAAAAGTGAGCTCACGCTTGTGTGCTTCCAATGCGTGATGTTCCTGTGTGCCAGATGGGCACTTTCATGACTGTATGAGCGTGGATTATTTCATTTCCTACATCTGGGACTCCAAATGGCTGCACAGAATGCCACAGGAGAGAGGCACAGATCTTCAGCTGGGGAAACCTACCTTCACAGGGGAACCAGTTACATCAGAGGGGATGAGGCAGAGAAGCCCCGAGTGATATCTGAAAGTTCACATAAACCAGGGCCATAAGGGAAACCTTTAGAACCAGGAACAAGACAAAAATAAACAATAACTAATGCTGGATGTCAGCTGCGGAGAGAGGGGGAGGGAAAATAAACCATAAGCGGTTTCTTGTCTGGCCACAGAAGATGTGTTTGGAATGCTGGTTTGTATTTGAGCTCGGAAACTCTGCTGTGACCTTCAGATATCGCTGGGTATTACAAGTTCTACAGATAGCCAGAGAGAAATATCCCAAGGAGAGCTGGCATATACCATGCCATCCCAGTTAATGTTGACTGCATATTGCTCACAGCCCATTCCAGAGCTGTGACCAGGCAGCCTTTTAAAAACACTGCAGAATCCTACAGTAACAGTCAGGAATGCTACAGTTTGTCATAAAGCTATTGCAGGATTTGGGATAATTACTTGTTTGTTTGTAGCATAAAAGGGTGCTTGCTTTTTTTTTAAGCCCAAAACAATGAGAGCAGATCCTTGGTATAGTGAGGACCTGGCTCACTACACTATTGCAGTATATGTTGCATTACAGAGCCCTCAAACACGAGGAGGTGGTGAGACAGAATAGCCTGTCCTGTATGTTTGATTGAATTAGCTGTAGCAGAAAAAAAATATAGTTAAGCCAGTGGCTTCCTTAAGATGAAAGAGAGCAAGCCCCCAAAAGAGAACAAATGGAAAAAGTAATGAACAAAAGAAAGTAAGAGCTTGTGACACAAAGTAAGAAAAATAAACAGCAGTTGACTTAACTGTTTTGCATAAGATATTTACAAACCACAGCATATTACTGTTTGCTTTATGCATTTTCACATCCTGCTCAGTTTAAAGCAGTAATTTTCTGCAAGGACAACAGAGGGAAAAAAAATGCTTTACACTGCTTATATTAATTACATTTTTTCATTACCCGTCATGTTTTCTACAGGCTTGTGTATTATTACTGTAAAATGTAATGAAACAGAAAAAGAAAAAAAGAATGGACTTCTGGGAAATTTTCCAATTCTTGAAATGCAATGTTAATTGAGTGCTATTTTTAGGTCATCACAGATAGAGCTGAACCCATTGCCATCAGTGCACAGAATGGGGACAGCCCAGGTGCAACACAAACTGGGTGAAGGTATCAGTTTCTACTGATGGAGAAAAAGGGAGAGAAACTAACTCCCCAGAGGGGTGGTTCTTGTTGGGTTTGGGGCAGTTTCTATTTCTCGATGTAAAGTTGTAAAAGCAGAAATGAAAGAGAAGTGTGCAGAGGTGGCATGGGTCCAGGACCCACCGTGACCATGGGTGCTCCTGAAGGAGACCCCATGACTCCTATGACAGCAAGGCAGAGCAAATGAAAGTGAGAAGCGCTCTCTGTTTTGGTGGCTGACTTCCAGCTCTGGGAGGGAGGGCACTCTGAAAGTCAACATAAAATGAAGTCCCCCAAAATGTATCAGAAACGTGATCCCTTTAATTTATAGATCTCCTAAAAGGCTGCCAAAAATCAATTATTTTAATTTGTATATAGTGCAGCCATGGACTGATTCAAGTTCTTTTGAAGTATTTTTAAACAGCCATTGCACAAAGCCGTCCTCTTTCCCATATGCAAAAAATGAATTGAAAACCACAGTTTCTCACAGTCACTTTGATCGCGAGAAAAGACTCACAGGACTCTGCAAGCAAATCTCAGCCCCCCCGCTAAGCCCTTTAACTGGGTGCCTTTACTGTCAGTCCCAAGAATCAGTGTAGCTCTGCCACTCCCTGTATTATCTGCCTCTTCTCCCAAGGAGTGCAGTGAAGGTGTTTGAGCCAATAACAGCTTGTGAAGACCAGAGTAAATAGTTATTGGTACTTGTGGGCGGGTGGAAGTTCCCTTTGAAAGAGGAGAAGTAGAAAATCTTTGGTCTGCACTTACTAAGGCCAAAATGAAAGGGGAGAGAGCATCCCACAATGGGAGAAGCCAACTTTATCTCCACAAAGCTGTTCATACTCTGTGTTGCACAGTGCTACTATAAAAGCAAATGCCTAACACAAACATTTCAGAAGACATTGTAAATTGCCAGGTAGGATGTTTTGGAACAACTGAGATTAACCCAAAGAGTTTTCTGCCCACTTTGGCCCCATGCATGTAAGAATCTCGAAAAGCAGTCATGAGCAGATGGTGGAATTATTAAGACAGTACATCTGGTTCATTATTTGTTTTGGTGCTACAGGGACCTTGGTAACCAACCTGTTAACCTAAGAGACACCTGTCCACCCATATTGGCCCAGGTCATCAAAGGCATTTTAGGCAGGATCCTAAACAAAGACACTTAAGCACCCAAATTCCTGAGATGATCTGGTCCCTTTTACCTTAGGATGACTAGCTTGCATTCTGGCCTTTTCTTTATCCACAACAAGTTTCTTTGCTTTTCTGTGGTTCTGTTAGTCGCTTGAAGGTCCAAGCTCATACTTTTTCCAATCTCAGCTCAAGAATCCCAAATATACCCAAGGGCCACGTGAAATAGCAGGCATCAGTGCCTCCCTGGGTGTGGCAGCGTGGCTCTCCTTGACCTGTGCACTAGCATGGGCCTCAGCCATCCGTCATGAACTTGTCTTCTCTTGCCTATTTTCAAATCTCTGCCCTCCCCTTAAGTCACATAAGCTGTGACTTACCAAAAATACTACCTCAGTGCATTCCAGATGTGTCTCTCCACCCACTCCCCAGAAGATTTGACATTGGTGTAGAAGTGTTATGGATTTGTCTGGCAAGGCTTAGAGGGATAAAAACACAAAGCAAAGCAAAATACAAACTGAAGAGTTAGTTTGCTTTCCGAACGTCTCTAGTGCTAAGATAGGAGTGATAAATCATAAATATAAGCCAACATGATTTTCTCTTATCTGACACATTGAATTAAGACTGTTGAGCTCAAACACTTACAGCAAAATTGACAAACACTTCCTTTTAGGAGTGCTGCATCAAAGCTATTAACTTTTACAGTCAGAGACCATTTAAGCCAAGGCAAGGCATGTACGTTAGCACACACTGCCACGCACCCGCACACAAGGCATACAAACTATGATACTCAATTTGCAAATCAAGAAAGAAATCCTGCTCCTTTTTGCTATGCTTGTCCTGCCTTCAGCAGTGGTGCCAGCATTTGGACTTCAGTTAGCCAAGCCAAGTGGCCCCAGCCTGTTGCAGCCTCACAATGGGTCTTAGTTTATTATTGGCTTGTCGGCACTATACTTCAGCAAGACCCACCTCAAGCCTGACAGCTCACCCCGTACTTTTGTATCTCACCATGACAGACTCCTTTTTGTGTTTAGATTAGAGTTATTCCCCTTTGCTAGGAAAATTGATCTGGATCCACAGCCCTCCAATCGAGAGTCACAACATTTTTCAGCAAAGGACCCAGTTTTGTTCTTTCGCAAGGATTCAGTTTTCCTCAGCACCCCAGGTTGTTCTTGGAGGCAGCAGTCCAGAAATAGCAGGGCTCCTTTGCAGACCAGAGCAGGTAAATATTACGTAGTGGGATGATAGGAGTGAGTGGTGGAGGGTATGGAAGGAGCAAAGGGAGCCATGAAACCACAAAGTCTTCCAGAGCATGGACGGTCTGACCCAAGCCAGCTGGATCCTACTAAACCACCTCTAGGGGAATGGCTCCTAAGTGAGCCAGCCCCTTCGGTGCTCAAGCTACTGGGGAAAGGGCAATAAATTAGTATGTTCCAGTCAAACCCACTGCGTAAATCAGGAAGTCAGTATTCAAAGGGAAATTCAGATTTGAGATAATATCTTAAGATACATGTAGCCACTAGTTCCCATGGGGATTTTGCCATAGCTTTCACCAGGACTGGGATTTTGTCTCTGGGAGTTTTCATTTTTCTACTTGATTAGCTGGCACCTGTCGTCTATTGAAAGATGGTCACAGCGTACCTGAAGAATTGCAGTAATAAGCTGGTCAGGGAGGCTTTGCAGGATGGACCCATGGAGACTGCAGTCATTTGACTGGCTCAATAGGTGGGATTTCATCAGAGAGACGGGGATTCAAATGTCACTTTGAAAATTTCACTTTAGTCTGTTCATTTTCTGTTTCAGCTGTGTTGGGACTGGCCTGTGGATTTAAACTTGGACTCAGAGCAGGAGAAATGAGGATCCACTAATTCTTATGAAAAAAAATGCCATTCCAGGCCATAGGCCTAACAAAAATGAATTTGGCATGTTCAGGACTGGACCATCACTTCCATGATGAAATCAATGAATATAATTTAGGCTTTGGTCAGATGAGACCTCAAGCTTGCAGACCATGCAACAAATGCTTATTAGCATTTAGAGGGTCAGATAAGTACTGACCACAGCCCAGTGCTTTCAAAGAGTTTAGTTGTCTTGATCCGAGGAAGCAATAGGCAACAGTGCTTAAATATGTTTCAGGGTCTGGGCTTTTCAAAAGCCCATGTGTTCCTAACTCCCAGTGGCAATAAGGAGCCTGGAAACTTTTAAAATCTGCAGTAGGCACTGATCTAATTCCAGAGGTGCTCAAATATCTGTAGAAATCTGCCTCTAATTTATCCAGCAGCCCTGTCCTTCCGGGTCACATTTGGAACCACAAGCACTTTAAATGGCACTGCTCTGCAAACTCTGCTCCTTTGCATAGCTTTGGGTAAAAAAGGAAGGAAAATATATTATGGACCTCAACTGACAGGAAAATGCTATAAGCAGTGATGTGCTAGCCAGGATGCTAGAAGATGCCATTGTATACATCAAACGCAGAACCCAAACAAGCTGAGGTAATTACATGTTCCCATTTTAAAGGTTTTGCAGATGTGAAGATTCCCACCCTGCTTCCCAGCCTCCATGTGTCCCCTGTCAAGGATCTGCACTGCTGCAGGTGAAGAAGCCCTGCTAGGCAACGTGGTCGGAAGGCATGGGCTCAAAGGCTTTGGCTGCTACAGTGTTGGCACCCAACTCACCTTACACCCAGGAGGACCCAGATGCTGAACTGGGTGTCCATGCTCACACAGGAGCCTTTGAAACAGAAAATGTAAGTGGGGCAGCTCCTGAATATTTTTGTAGATGTGCCAGCACATGACCTGTGTGGTCCCCTTACAGTCCTGCCCAGGCTACATTTTCGAGGAGGCAGTGTTGTCACCCAAGAGGATGGACATTTGTGATCTAACTGATTAACTCCATATTATCCAGGAGGGTGCTCACAGCCAGACGGTGAAATGCTTCTGAAGAACAAATCCCAGAATGACCTGTACAGCACACACACAGTGCTGCCTCTGACCCTGCACTCCTGCCAGCCTAGGGAGGATAGTGGGCTCCGGGGCCATCAGCTTTGGACATCAGGGATTTTGAAGTAATACTAGAACAAAGTGGCTGATTGTCCACTCCGTTTTACAGGTTGTATGCCAGTGAAACGCTGTTGAAGTCAGAGTTGCACTGCCATAAAACTTGATACAACAGAGCAAGTATCCAGCTCCGTATATTTAATATCAGTGAAGTTAATAAGGTTAACATCAATAGAGCAGCAGGCAGGACTGACCCCTGGCCTCAGTACATTGCACCTTAACCCTATTATTTTCCTCAGTTTTTTTCACCTTGTAATCTTTCTGGTTATCATCAGAATAAAGTTCACCTCCCAGGTAACTCTTCAAACCCAAGCATATCCCTGTTTAAATATTGGGATTGGGATAAAGAATACCATGTTTAAATGGTAGCCTTTGAAATGGGGCACTGTGCATGAAAAGGCCTGCCAGGTTCCCGTCAGAAGGGTTAGACGAAGACTGGGGGACTGGAAACACTGATGGCAGCAAATTTCTTTTTTTCTATTTGTTAATCCACTTTGTCCAAACAATACGAACATTTGGTGCATTTAGCTCTAAATATGTCAAATGCTCCTTTAGGAAAGAACTTCCAAAACCTAAAATCATCTCTTAAGATCAAATCCATTGCCTGAGCTCAGAATTATTCTTCTCTCCATAAATAAACACACGCACACACTTGCGTACTTTGTCTGCACTGCAGGAATTGTCCTGGGATAGCACTGTGCTGTCTGTAGAGCCCTGCTAAAAAGCCTGGCTTTCTGATACCGAAAGAGTGCTGCAAATATTAACACGTTGTCGAGAGTGGGGCAAAAAAAAGCACGAATTATTATCCCAGAATGTAACAAATCTAAAAATAAATTGGCTTCATTTTCACCTATTGCAGACCAATGGGGGTAAAACAACTTTAATTAGTCTAACAGGACAATAGGAATGAAATTGGCTTGGTCACAAGATTTTTGCAGGATGACACTGATGGTATTACTCTCCAACTTCAAAGATTTGGAAAGATGTGGTTGCTAACACTGGAGAATAGAAACCTGTTTTTCATCAACTAGGCTGGCCTGACAAATTAAGTCTGTGGAGTCATTAGATTAAGATAAGAGCTTATCTCCTAGACTGACATTTATTCAGAGGTTTTTATGCTGCTCAGCTAGTAATTAGTGCAGTTGAATTTTTAACACTGCTTTGTCCAGTCATTTGACAAATTTGAAATATATACAGTTTTGATTAAAAAAAAACAACTAAAAGCCAAGAACACAAAATTATTGGCTTGGAAAGGTTTTAATTTCTGGAAGAGTTGACATGATGCTAAAAATCTTCAAGCAGGTCAGAAGTGCTTCTGCTGTTGACTCATTTCCATATGCAGATTGAGAGGCCCCTTAAACTAAATTTTTAGGCACTAAGCAGCAGATATCTGTAACAAATCTCTAACTTCTTTCATGCCCATCCATTTTGTAAGTCTGCTGCTTTACAGGGGCAGGAATATGGTGAAGGCTGCACTCCTGCTCATTAACGCTTGTCTGCGTCCTTCAGCACTCAGGTTGGGATTTCTGGGGGGGACTTTCAAAAGGATTCTTCTCTCGTATGGCTGATTTCATGGAATAAGGTTTATTTTTCCTGTCCTAATTTTCTTGTAATAACAGCTGGATTGTTCCACAGTAAACCAATGCATTACTTTTGGACACATTAACATTGCTTTAGACTAACAAATCTCACTTTTTTTTTTTAAACAGCTCATTTTGAGTAACTGAAGATCAGAATTGGCTTAATAATTAGTGATTAAATGGATGAGTGTTTGTTTATGGACTTTGACAGGTTTGTTACAGCTACATCCTGTTATTGCTGTTACAGTGGGGTTTTTTGTCCAAAGTGCAGCCATCTCAGCGTCTATGGTTGTTACCTTTAGAAATACACAGGCAAGGGAAGTTCACGGTGGTAAATTATGGTTCATCCAACTACTTTATTCCTATGATTATTGGCTTTCCCACAGACAAAAAAAAGCATGGACTCTGGAAAGACCCAGATGATCTCAGACTGCCTGCTTGGAAAATAAACTGTCCTTCTTTACATTTTACACCTTACTGCCAAGACCCCTGAATCCATGGATGCACAGGCCCAGGGCAGTTGGTTGTAGAAGCCGATGGGTGTTGGCACTCACCTGCACTCCTGAGCCTGAAGCGGCAGTGGTAGAGTGGGATACAGGCTCTCAGGCCAACTGGGACCAGGGTCTGCATGCTGGCTTTTTGTGTCCACTTCTGTGGGTTTGGGTTTTCCTGGTATTTATATGACGCCAAAGCATGGAAGGAGTTAAGCGTCTCATAAGCACAACAGCTCTTCCATGGTGCCGCAGATGGGAAGGGAGGCACGAGGCAGGGAGTGACTTGAGAGCTTTGTATAGCCAGGAGTGAAACCCCGCTGCCCTCCACTTTCTGAGAAAGATCCATGACCTAGACCTGCCCTGACTCATGTTTTGAGGCAGATGCTTTCAGTCGTCTGTGATGGTAAGACCCTTGATACTTCCCACTGGAGGTGTGAAACCCTATATACTAAATTTAAACTCCATGACAATCACTGCCACTGGGCACTCCACCCATGCCTGTTCTGGAGGTGAGTCCTCAGCTTATGGTCAGGGGTGCCTAGAGGTGTCCATGGAGACAATTTATGTGGCAATGCTCATAAAAGGACCTGGAAAGAAATTTGAGTCAAACTGAACCACTTGCGTCAATCCCCCAAAAGCTTCAAGTACTGTTTGGCAGACAAATTTTTTCCCCTCTAAATTTTAGCTATTAATGCTGCCTTTGCTGTCAACCAAATCAAAAATCCCACATAACTGTCAATGTATAACTCGCTTCCTGGCTGTTGTGGTCCAGCAGAGAGAAGTGGAACCCATTCCTGAACGTTGGGTGAGCATAAGGGGAAGACGCAATTTCTGATGTCTCTAGGGAGGAGCATGGCCTGAACAGAAGGAAGGGGAGGGATTTTAATTCAAGCTCCCCAGGACTTGTGGCAGTAACATCCCTGTTTTCCTGGGTTTGTTTATTTTCCTGTGTTGTGCATTGCTACAGAAGCTGGATCATGTCAGCACTACCCAGGCAAGATTCAGTCTGTTAGGCCGTTAGATAAAAGGGGAAAAGTTGTCATCGCACACACACAGAGACACAAAACCAAAGAAAGCCCACACGTTTGGGACAAAACCCCAGCTAATATGAGACTATTAATATCTCATTTTGATGGGCTGTGGTGATAACAGCATACAGGTGTCTTGATGTTATCTGTCACAGCTGTCCATCAACAGTGCTGGCTCATGGGACAGTGCCCTGGCCCCAGAGCCATTTCAGACACCTCCTTGCCTGCTACCCATCCGTGGGGTTTTGTCTTACAGACTGCTGCCACCCTCCTGTACTTTCATGGGAGATACCATTGACCTGCACCTTTACCTTGGGTCAACAATTTAAAGACAACTGCTGCTTGATAGTGCACGCAAAATGAATTATTAGTCTTGGTTCTGACCTAAGTGTCTGGAGACTGAGACCTTTGCTGGCCCCACACAGAACGCCAAGGGCTGACAGAAGCACTAGCAAAAGACAAGTCCCAACAGGTCAAGGGAAGGGGCATTGCAGACTAATAAACTCCGTTACTACAAGGAGAACTTTGTTCAACTTCTGATGCCAGAAAGGACAGCCTGAACTGGCAGGTAAATCTCCCTGAAGATAGCGGAAATAGAGGTTAGAGCACCATATTTATCTCAGGCTACTTAGTAAATAGTGAGATACTGCAAAAAGAGAATTGAAGATTTAGCAGCAGGAAGGTGTCATTGAATGGCAATAACAGTACAACCATGCTTTACTCTGCCTTCCATTTGCAGTGTCCCGCTCTCAGGTGGATGATTGCTCTTCAGCATTTGGCCAAGGTCAGACAGGTGAGAGAGAATTTTTTCTCAAGTTTCTGGTGTTCCTAAGCAATTTTGAAAATGAGTGAAAGGGGCAATAACTTTTTTTAACTGGCAAATATGTTTTCATTGTCACCAGAAAATGCTGCCTGTCAGCTTAGACATTAGTTGGATTTTGTTTTGATAGCTTTTGGCTTCTAAGTTTGGTACAAGAGGTACTCATGTCCCAGAAAAAAATATGCTTGCCCTTTTTAACTGGATTCCGTAGGCTGAAATTTATCCATGGTAAATGTTTCACAAGTAATAATAGTAATAATTTATCCATGGTAAATTATGCAGCAGGTTCCACGCAAAATTCCTTTACTCTCTGAAATGAAGGTGGGCACTCAGTAGCACAAGTACATGATGTAGCTATCCAGCTGTTTGTGTTTCCCCCAGGCATTCAACATTTCTCACAAATAACTACACTTTGCACTTCTGTAACACACATCCTGTGACCCCACAGGGCAGTCGCAAAGGTGGGGTCAACGCCTCTATTTCTATTTTATAGGTACTCAGCACCTCTGAAATGCAAGCTCAAGGCAGGTTGTGTTGACCATCTAAGTTTGGAGAAGTCTTTCTGGAAAGCTGATGGAAATTGTTTGCTCAAATATTAGTGGTAAGGCAAGTGGTCAGTGGTCACTGCAACTATTGGAAGGTGGGTTCCCTCACATTGTGTAAAAGTCCCCCTCCAATACCCCAAGCTTCTCCCCATTTTGTTTTTCTGTTGTACAGTATTCATTAAACCCTTTGCCATGACATGCCATTGCCAGTGTGCCAAATCCTGAGCAAATCACATCCTCTGTTCTTCTGTAGCAGATTTGTGAGATAATCTATTATAGATTAATCATTTCGGTCTTATGGTGCAATGACAAAAATAAATTGGGGTTATGAAGCTGGAGGGGAGCCACTTGGGGGATGGTGTGTTCTCATTGATGCTCATTATTTGACTTTGAAAACAGTGTCATGATGAGATTTTTGAAACTGATTGTTACCCCGTGGAATCCAAATCACAAGGTAAAAATGCTGCGGAGTAAGTTTTCATCTCCACAAATATCATCTCAATGTTGAACTGTAGATGATTTTCAGGCTATTTCCTTCCCTCGCCTCACAACATGAAACTTATCTGGGCTGATCCATTACATCTCTTTAGAATAATAGATGGCAGAAGAATAAATAGACTAAAATAAAAGCCAACCCCTTTTAAGGACTGAATATCTGCTGGAGATGGAGGTATCCAACCCAGGAAAATAATACAGGCCAGGAATACAGCCAAATATACTGTATGAAAATATTCATTTGCATAATTTTAAATATTCTCTAACATTTTGTAAGCTCCCAAATGTCAGGCAGTGAGTAATTGGCCTAGTACTGTGGTCCTTGTTACACTCCTAATTTAATCACAGCAGGTCTTTGGTGTCTCCTAAACCAGAGCAGGGGTTAGTGTGTAGGGAGAGGCTATTCTCCCCCTTAGCCCCCTGGTGCCTTTTGCGAGGCAGGAAGATCCACAGCCCTCTCTGAATTGGATAGGTACTGAGAAATGAGACATTTAGTTCTACCTGTGCTGCCACATACCATCCACCTAGACAGCAGGGCTTTATCCTGCCATCAGTTATTGAATGCAAACCTACGGTGACTTCATGACATGCTTTACCTTCCGAAGCATGGCAGAGCGTTGCAGGGACTACAAGGAATGGAAAAGCACTATTTTCATTTCAGTTTCTTTTGCCTGGGTGCAAAGTAAATCAAACCAGGCTCCATGCTGAGTGATATATCATATAAACCTTCAATGTGATATGTATCCGACGATTTGTTTTTCACTACGGTAGCTTTTCACAATCCATAAGTCAGATGGAACGTAGAGAGATTTCCTAACTTGAAATGCAAAGCAATTTTTTTTTAAGATATGCTGGGGATTTTTTCCATACCAAGAACAGTTGCTGAAGAATACAGCTGCAAATATGTGCCAGAGCATATTCACTAATGATTTACTCAGAAGATATGATGGTAACTAGAGTGCCTTAGAGTTCTTCTTAGCAATTAATGCATTAGAAGCGTGTATTCAAGCAACATTAAGACTGTAGCAATAAGATAACCAACAGAAGAAAATGACTAGCATAGTGCAATTCTGAACTGGTTTGAACTGATCCATCTTCCACTCGTGACCTATCTTTCAT
>VZSZ01011573.1:442718-461147 GCA_013398815.1 Ibidorhyncha struthersii
ATCCATGCAAGGGGCAAGAGATGAGCTGGTCGGAGGCTGATGAAGATTTGGACGTGCATTCCAGAAAAGATGTCCACAAAGGGACACTCTTCCCCTAAGGAGCTATCAGGTCGCACTGACACTTCTGCCTTCTAACACGGATGTTTTTCAACCTCTATCAGTCATCCATATGACACAGCTCTTTTCATACCATCTTCTCAACACAGGGATGAGGTTCGTATGGAAATATCATCTCTCTGTCAGTGTTCCTACCTGTGCCTGTGGTGGGTACTCATTCTCATGTGAACTACAGACCAGTGATTAAATGTGCTCCCATACTGCTGGTAAGCAATCACAGCACACCAGTTTGGACAACCATGTGTTCTCACTGAGCCCTCTTGTACTGTGCAGTAATTAAAAAGTCATGAGTCCTATTTAAATATAGGGCATTCTGTCCTAAATCTCCGAGTGCCTGTGGGTGTGAGTAAGCTCCCTCTCTGAGGATGTTCCCTGGTCTGCGTATATGCATCAGCTTCATCAAAAGAATGTAGGAAATGCCAGATCCAGATATATGAATTCCACTTGTTTGTTGTTTTTTTTTTAATACGTCACTGATCAGTCCAGGGATGGCAAAAATTAATAGTAATGAGATGATTACTATACCAGCTGCCTACAAAGAGGGGTCCTGTAGGCAGACTCCTTCTGCCTGTTTGCCTGCTGGTTAAACCACCACTCTAGAAATTATAAAACAAAACTTTTTTTCCCTTTATAAACATCTATCAGCATCACCTTTCTATCGCCCACAGCACCAACACTGCCTGGCTTTTAAGTTCTCAAAATCCAGCCAGAATCTCCCCTAGCACATTATAACACATTTTACTAGCTTGAGCAGGGTAAAACACAGCCGTGTCCTCAAACGGATGGCTGCTGAGCTCCAGCAACCTCCGCACGAGGCCGGGCACGCCATCTGCGTGCCTCCCAACGTCCGAAGCCCGTTCACAACTGCCAGCCCTTTGAAAAGCCAACCTGTTTCTCTGATTGATTCACTTTTTAATGAACTGGGAAAGCCTGTGAACTTAAACCCTGACACCTCCACCTCCCTCCCTTCCTAGCCATCCCTGCAGCAATGTACTGATTATATTTCAAGTTATTACAGGATTAATACAGCTGCCCCCAGTGCCTCTTTCCCCTGAACTTCATCAATAAAAGTTGTGTACTACTTTTACTCCAGCTAGTTCAGTTTCTCACTGAATCTCTCCATATTACCTGTTATGTGTCGGCAAGGCTGTATCATACCAGGGCTTCAAAGCTGCCAACGCTGCTAGCGTTTAAAACCTGCTTGTGTCACGGCCCTGCATAAGCTCTGCGTATTTAAGAGGACATCTTGAGCTTTGCTATGCACTGCATCAGCTCGCTAAGTGGGTAGCACATACTTAGCACTATTGAAAATAATGAAATAAGATAATCCACACCAAAAAAAATTAAATAGATTGCGCCAGTGTCATCCCTCTTTGAATTCACAGTAGAGCTATAAAAAATACACAGGCAAGTTCAGTAGAAGGAAAAAAAAAAAGAAGGTGGGGGGAGCAAAAGACCTGAGCCTAGCACAATCCAGTTTTTCACACACCGCATTTCTTTATACAGTACAAGCTTTAGGTTTCTTTTTTTTTGTTGGTGTGATGGGGGGGGGTCCACCCAAGAATCCTATTTTCTACAAACCTCATTAAAAATGTGATTAACTGTCTTATTCTTTGGAAACTCTGCAATTGCTTACAAAAGAATTGCCACACAAGCTGCCACCTTTGACTATGTTAAAACGGGAAGTTATGCTCCTGTTTACAACTGTGCATCAATTCCACAATATATTTAGTTTTGGTACAAGTTACATATAAAATTCTTACTGAGCTTAATGTTGCAGCAAATAACACATATAGTAAGTGAGTGGGATTTATCACTGGCTGTAATGTCATAGTACATATTCTAAATATATACGGTGAATGATATATACACACGCACATGCGAACAAAATGGAAATATATTTAGTTTAAGAAGTGATGAATTGTGTTTGCTTTCATTATTCTCATTTTGTATGTAGGAGAACGGAGATCAAGCACATGCACAAGAAGGGTGGCTGGTTGGGATCACATCCGTCAAGCAACGCGCTCACCGACGAGCAGGTTAGAGAAGAACAGTACTTTGCTACGCGTGGCACTGCAGGGGGTACCTCGGGAGTGAGGGACCCAGTGTGGTTGGTGGGATACAAACAAATCCTGTGGAGTCCCAAGATGCTCCCAGAAAGTGTAAAACATCTATCCAGCTAAAACATCTCCCCCAAGATATTTTATTCAAACTTCTTTCTTAAGGAAGGAAGTGGCAATTTTCCCCTTTAAATTCTTTTTTCTTTTTTTTTTTTTTCCCTTTTGGTCTCTCTCGTAAACACAGAGGCCAGAAGGCTATGCTTAAATAATTCATCTACAAATTTGCAATATCTTTTTGAACTATAGCAATTAAACGGAAAATAGAAAAATCAGCTCAGCATCCTGTTTGGATGTAATTAAAGGTATAATCTGTTCCATTTGAATACTTCAGTGCTTACCCTTCTTAAAACAACAAATAAGAATAGTAGCTCATTTGCAATATGTTTTTTTTTCCAAGCCAGCTAAAAAGACTAACTGATGAAGCAAGAATAATAATTTTTAAATGTGGCATAAGCACAAAAATACCAAGTAAAGCTTTCAAGTGATTGCTGCAGATCCCAAGTCTGACGACAGTTCAGTAACAAGGGGCATAAGCTTTATGGCAAAACACTGAAGTCTTCCACTATTTGGTATCAGCATCTTGATATGGCTGATATAATTACCTATCAAATACATCAGCAGAATGAATATCAGAGGATATCCAAAAATACGTAAGTGGGATGCATATCAGCTCAGTCTTTTAGGGGCTGTTTGATCTTAAGGTTTTTCCTAAGAATAAAAGACAAACACCGCATTCATTGCCCCTTTGTTTTCTATAAGCATCTGATGATTTTACAGCACAATAAAATTAGCCTATTAATAGCTGGTGTGAGTTTTAGCTGGATTTTTTTTCCTCCTACTGGACATTTCTCCACTGCTCAAAGAAATTGAAGTCAGGTGTAAAGTTAATATCTGCCTTGTTCATTTATTCTTCTGCAAGCAATCAAGATTTCCCCAAATCACAGGGCAATCTTTTGCCTTTCGAGAATGAATATAGGCCCTGTTCTCTCAATTTAGTTTAACAAAACAACTGGCATAAGTTCAATGGAACCGATGATTATTCTGAGAGGTTATGGCGAACCACAGAAGTTGTTAGCGAAAAGCTTGCTTGTAAGATCCCCTAAGAGGAAAAGTATATGGGTATTTCAAAATGTAATTAACAGCATAGTCCAACAGTGTGAGAAAGAAACATCAGCTGGTTTAGCTGCAGAGCAACCTGGCTGCACACGGAGAGCTCCGGCTTGCCCGACAGCCACCACTCCCTTAAGAGTAAAGAACACGAGGAGCACCAGAGGGGCCCACTCGGTGTTCACCGCTCTGGAGAAAGGCACTTGGGCAGAGGCTCCGTCTGCGGGGGCTCCTTTCGCACTGCCAACCTCTCTGTGCTCCGCAGCACGGCTCCCTCCCTCATGGCCGTGTTAACTGGGTCCAGTACCCAACCAGAAGGAATAACTCTTTTCAAAATGTCCATTTATTCTCCACTATAGTGCTCTCTCTCAAAAAAAAAAAAAACCAAAGTCCTTTGGGGCAAGAATGTATTGAGCTTAGTTTTGGGCTTAATGCTATGGTTTGTAGAACTGTTTCAACGAAATTGTTGATGTTTTTTGTTTTGGTTTGTGGGGTTTTTTTTAAAGTTAAATACGTAGCAGTGAATAAAAAAATCCTAAAAAGCAAAATATTTTTTTAAATATTTTTAATCATTAAAAAAAAAAAATCAATTTTCAGGCCTAGCATTTGTAAGCTGAGATGAACATCTACTGTAGCAGGGAACAGATTTAAACAAAAAAAATTATTATAAAAATGTAAGAGTGATATTACACATGGGAACAAAATGGCACAATGATCTATGAGGCCTGTATTAGAATGGTGAATAGGAGAGAAGTTTAAGCTCAAAATTTTCAGAAGGTACTTAGCACCTATTCAAATTTCCAGCCTTCCTGGGTGTGCGTGCTTTGCTGTTTAGAAGCCCAGCCCCTTTTCAGGACTGGCCCCTCAAAGGCTTCAGCCCCCACGTAGCGTTCCTCGAGCATCACCCTATTACAGGGACAGCTCTTCTTTAAGTCACGGGACTTTACATCTTTTCTGACCTGGCTGAACACATGGTGGTATGGCCTGTGCATGCCTTTCCAGTCACTAAAATTCTGCAGCTTATTACTTTTAATACAGTAGCACTGAGAGGCCTCATTAAAAAAAAAAAAATAAAACCAACAAAAAAACCTCCAGCTCTGGTGGTGCCAGGCCGTTACTTGCCCTTCAGTGGACAAGCTAGAGGCCAGCAGGGGCAAAAAAGCAACAGGAGCCACCAGGAAGGACTACGGGCTTGGATCCTGTTGCCTCCCCCTTGAACTGCGTAGCCTCCTGCACACCAAAAACATTTCTGTGAACTGAATGCTAGAACTGCTATTAAAAGAAACACAACAACAGAACTCAACTTGTTAAAAAATACCCACAGAGGAGGGGAAAAAAAAAATCCTCAACACAGTTCCGTCTGTCTCCCGTAAACAGGACTTTTTTCAGGCCTTGGGCTCAGACATATGACCAATCTACTGCAGGTGAATGAATTACTGACTGTCAGCCGGGCCATTTTCACTGAGGTTTAAGCACAGGCATTTTACCGGCCGTTGCCAGGGGCTAAGAGCCAGCACATGCTGGGCACCAGGGCACTTGTGGCACCCGTTTGCCGCATAACGAAGCAGTTTGCTCAGCGGCACTCATCTACCCCGATGGGTCACACTTCAGGACTAGGACCCAAACCACTTCACCCCCCCAAGGAACACCTCTGAGAGATGCGAACCTGCTTCTAAATGAAGCAATGCTTATCTCATGCATGCCACAGGTGTGATGTCATCCCCTCTGGCGAAGGAAGGATGTCTACAGCCTCCACTGTGCAAAAATGCAGGAACTAAAGTTAACATGTCTCAGACTTTGTTAAAATATGGTGATAATTAAGAAATATAATTACCACTACAAAGTTAATTCCTCTTTGAGCTCTTACAAACAAGTTTTTAATTTGCACCAAAAATTTACATTTCAGATTTCAAGTCAACCACGAATGGCTACAAGCTTGGCAGGGGACTCAAGGAGGTGGCTGGCGGGTTCTGCTGGGCTCAGGAGCAGGAGCACTGTGGCTTCCCGGGAATGTCACAGGCGAACAGTCGCCAGCAAACCCCGGGCGCGCACAGGTAAGCTGATCGGATCGCTTTTAACTGTCTCATCTGTTGTACAAGTGTGAAAATAATAGCCGTGTCAGATAAACTACTGCGTTTTATTAAAAAAACCCAACAACTTATAAGGTAATTGATTGCTTTCTTCTAGCCTTTTATTAGTTGTGATTAAGGAGATATAGTAGCCCTGTTTACACAACTCTAACAAGTCAGGACCTGCAGTACGTTATTGGCTTGCGGCCCACAACTTGCAGTCCATTCTCAACAGAATCAATCTGAAGTTGAAAACATCCCCTGTAGGAAGCGTACACATCCCTGCTTATACAGGAACAGAAAAACAGTAATAACTTCAGGTCCTGTAAGTTGCAAGTTCAACTTACAGAGATCAGCCCTGACTTGTCATTGCTCTCAGCATGTTCGTGATGAGATCAGAGTGCTTCACGAAGGACTCATACTTTCAACTTGACAAGGGACATAGGTGAGCATGTTACACTTCACTGTTACTCGCAGCTCAGACTCTGCAGAAATAAATCGAGAGCTCCTCGCTGTTTAACATGCAGTCAAAGCGCTGCCAATCTAAAATGGCTGATCAGTAATACTTTAATTGCAGTTTCATAGAAACAAATTGCTATTTAATTGCAGTAAGCTCTTCTGTGGCTTAGCTGGACTGACAATAGGCATACACCTGGTACTAAAAGTAAGAAGCAGCAACAATGGTTATCTGGTACTTCACGTAGAGGAGGCTCAGGCACTGAAATCAGACCTGGAACTCATGATTTCACACTGAAGAAATAGAATACTTGAAAATATATATACATAAATGTTCCGATCTCAATTTTATTTGTTTTTTTTTTAATAGAGCTGTTCAGAATGTAGATCCTTGCAAAAAGCCTCACACTTGACATATAACTACCAGCCAAAGAATTTGATAAAAAAATTTAAATTAAAATGATCTTTTGAAATGCCTGACGATACTTGATAGCAAGTCATACTATGCCAGCATGTGGGTTTGGGGTTTTTTTAAGTATTTGCCCTAAAATTAGATGATGCAAATTTTATCAATGCTAACAGGGAAAAAGGGAGACAAAGTCAGTGTGGTTAATATTCTAAAGATGCGACTTAATTTCTTAGGCTTCATTTTGGTAAGACATTCTCATTTTCTATTTCATAAGATACTGCATAACCTGTTAAAATATTTAAACATAAATCATGTAGGACTGAAAAGACCGTATCTTGTTGCAAACAGAATTTGGTTTGGAAAGGCTTAATGTCCCACTGCCTGCCAGGACGCGTAAATCTCATAACTAGACAGCTGGATAGGTAAAAACATTAAACCCATTTAGAGGGCAATCTTTTTACAAAATTGTTTCATTAATAAGAGTGACAATTTATATGATTGAGACGTTTAGATGCCGTATAGACAGAGCATTTTATCCAGGTTCATGAGGATGATTTCAGATTAGTAATATTTCCTTTGATTTTTTTTTAACAGCATTCATTTTTGAAAGTGAGGGAAGCTCTTACTGAATGATTATTTGTACGACTTTTCAGCAGCACTAAATGCAGAGGGTGTATTTCAGCCTCAGCGTAGCAAATGCATGTGATAAAAGGTGAACAAGTACATGTTCGTCCTTACACATCTCCTAAAAAAGTCATTTTTCACATAAGGACAAATCTAAGTGTTTCCAGTCGCCTTCTATTCACACCTACTGTCCCCATTAGAGCCTGTTTTATTGTCTGAAATGCCTCTGGTTTCAAGAAAGTGTTTTACCTAAAGCAAGAATATTACTTAAATATGTTCTATTGTATATTCATAGCTCCATTAGTCCTCCTCCAATTTAGCACATCAAAGCAAAGGCTTCATCACTTGCATGTGGATTATGCTAACATGAGTGACATTTGTAATCTTATAGGTCTGCAACTTAAGAAATGCTTTTAAAGTAAGCTATTAAATAGGTAGCTGTGCTTTACAAACGAGTCATATAATAGTTTATTTAAAGCCGTTAATGAACTTCAACCTCTACATCACTAAATGCTATACTACATTACTTACTAGGAGTTATTAGCTATCTTCTTAGCACTTCTAGGTTATATTGGACAACCAAAAATCTGTACGTGTTAGATTTAAACACCGTACCTTGAGTGCTGATACTGAAAGAATATAAAAAGATGTCTACAGTCTCACTAATACTTGAATTCTATATTCATATGACTTCAAGTGTCTTTTCAAAGATATCGAAGCAGCACAATTTGCAGGACTTTAGGTAAAGACTTTAATGCCAGATCAAAAAGCTTATAAACTTATTTAAAAAAATATTTAAGTGCATTTAATTAAAAAGTCATACATAGCTTCAGTCATTTTATTGCTTTATATGTTCTGCAAGTATTCTTTTGTCTTTACTGTCTGATACTTTACATTATGACATTTTCTCTTCTCTGCAACAGTCCTATTTTTCCTCAAGCACTGAAGTGTTAGAAGAAGAAATTCAGCAGACCTCCAATATACTAGAGCTAAGAAGCAGAATCTGAAAAAAGTTAAATCTGCTGTTGGTTGTTTAGCCAGACAAATCTGTAAATCAGCATTTTGAGTATTGGCATCACAACAAAAATAAGTCAAGCTCACTTCCTAACCGAGCACACTGAACAGGGAACACCTTCTCAAAAACAGAATTAAAAAAGAAAACATAATCAGGATGTATTTCAACCGTGTTAGTCACCTACAAAAGTAGAGTAGTTGTTAATAGTGATTTGCTATTAATTGCAGCAGAGGCACATTCTAGGTACTTGCAGTTTCCTGACTGAAGGCATACAGTGCACAGCCGTAGATTCACGTTAGTATTCTTGCTACAAACCTGAAAAGTCAGAGTTTCTCCAAATTATTCTGCACAGGTCTACTACCGAGCAGCTGATGGGAAAACCCCTCTAAATGAAGTTGCTCCCTCGCTAAGCTTAGAGGAGGCTTTGTTGTTTTGGGGAGGCAGGGTGGTTTTTGTTTGTTTGCTTTCAGAGAACAGATCATATTTGAGATCAGTTAGTTCTCAGAAATAGCCTGGGAAACGTGTTTTTCTTTCCTTAAGATTATCAGTGTGGAAAAGTTAGTCTCTTACCACAGCAAACACAACTTTATGTTGTTCAGATCAGAATAGCTATTGTATTCCTTTTTATGAATACCCAATTCTAGTGCTCAGCATGAGGTACAGACCTTTCGTTGTTTTTTTTATTTTATTATTCTTTGACCTCTTGTGGTATATACATACACTCTCATGCTTGCACACTCAGAGACACATGCATGCCCTTAACACAGATGATTCTATGGAAAGGAACTGGATAAAAAGAGACCACAATACCTATACGCATACCATAATTCACTGCAATATGAATTATAATATACTTGCTGTTACCAGAATTAAGAATCTCCATGAAAAAAAAAGATCATTTTGACATAGTGCTCTGTATCCTTGCCAAAAGTAACACGCTTAAGTAGTTTAACAGATTCTTTACTGGCATAAGACAAAAAACCCATCCAAACCAAAAAGCTACTTTTAAAAATAATTGACAATTAAGGCAATGACTACGTAAGATATAGTTTCTGAATAATGCAGTTTTGAAAAAAAAAAAAGCTTCTAAAACCCATACTCAATTCAGTGTTGTTTGTTTTACTTTTTTATTATTTAAATACACCATACTAGAGCAAATGTCTCTGAAAATATCACAAATAAAAGATTTTTCTTCATTCAGCAAATTAGAAGTAGGTGAAAATTTCTACACAGTAGCTGCTATGAGCCTGACTTTTTTTTCTTTTTTTTTTTTTTTTGCCATGGGAAGTAGCAACATTAGGACAAAAACACTTACATGCATACATACATTGTATTTTACAGAGATACAATAAAAGTGTTTGTGATAGAGTATCACAAAAGCCACATCTTTATCTCATGTTCAGTTTGATTGAAACACATTTCCTTACAACACTTAAATATACAAAGAGCAAATAGAATGTTGTTAAGGTAAAACACAGGGTACAAACTGGCCAGTGCCCTGCTAATTGTTAATGAGGGTAGAAAGCAGATTTCAATGCTTCTTTTAATTAGCTTCATTAGTCATCTTCCCCCCCCCCCACCCCCCCCAAGATGTCCTCCGGTGGATCTTTTTTCATTTTCTCTACAGTCTCCCATTAGCCCAGGTTCATGGAGTCCTTAATGTTCATATTCAGTCATTTTAATACACCAATAAATGTGGGAAGGGCAATCAAGAATAAAGAAGGTGCAATGGTATGGAGCTGGCATTGATGCTAGCTACAAAGGTGACTTGTCTACTTGGAGACATGGGATCCATCTGTGATGAACAAAATTTGAGATGAAGGCACGCATTCTGCATTACTCTGACCTTTTAGCAGACCTGTAAGAAATAAAAATGGGTATCTTAGCTAGAATGCTAAATTTGAGATAGGAAACTACAACATGACTGCTTTTGTCTTTTCCTTATTCACTAATCTCTTTTTTATTAGATTACTTTCCAACTGTGACTTGATTAAGGCTTTCTACACTATCCATTCATACTGCTAATGTTTCAACTTCAAATAGCAAAAAGCAAACATTTTCTGCAGTTTCACTACTAAAAAGAGCAGACAAAAAAAAAAAGAGATGACAACAATAAATAAGTGTACTTTCTGGTAACAAATGGTACAGTGAATAAGGTGGTTTTTCTGGGCCCCTTTTGAAAAGGACGAAACATTATGCCATGCCTTTGAAGAAGCCAGTAATATGAGCTTATAATTGGAAGAAATAGTGTGTAAAGCAAATAAGAACTACAGCCAATATCCTCCCAAGGCAACTTGGGTTAATATGCTGCATTGCACAAGAGCTAAATATAGATATTTCAGGATTTTTCCCCCCCATTTAAAATTCCTCATCTGGTGTGTTAGTTAATGTTACATAAACATTTTAATATATGAAGTCAAACATGTGCTTTCACACTGGTGTTAATGAATTGTGATAATTAAAAGTGTCTAACTCAATAAAAATCTAAACTTCCATGGGTAAAACAGAAATGATCATCCATAGTCTTCAAATACAATCTGTTTGCAATTACCAAAATGAAATAATATATATTAGATTTTTATGGGTTTTAAATGACATTTTGCGCTTCCCAGGAAGTTCTTTTTTCACCCTTTCTCTAAGTTACTAAAAGCCTGAGGTCTATTAGTAACTGCAACCCCCCACTTTCAAGCTAATTAAAGTAGTAGAGGCTTGGAGGTTTAATTCCCCAGAGCTGAAGCTCAGTGTGAGAAAGGTAATTTGTCTGTCCAGAACAAAGATTAGGGAGCAGCCAGCAAGCATATTTAATAAATGAGCATCAACTATCTTCTACTATGGACACAGACAACACCAATTATGTAACTACAAGGGAATTGTTGAGTGATATGTAAACTAGAAGATTTTTAAGATCTTCTCCAAGAGACGTAATCTAACTCATACTTTATTTAAAAGTATAGAAGCTGAAGACAAGCGTTTGCTACGAACATTGCCAGCCAGTGGAAAATTTACACTTTTAGTTGGTGTTGCAAACAAGAAATACTCCAGGAATACTACTACTACCAAAACCAGGATAGAGAATTCTCGACAATACAGCCCCTTCAAATGAAACGGCACAAACTAGGAGTTTGCATTCTGCAGGCAAGCACTGCCGAGTTTAGAGAAAACAGGAGGTTTTTTTCAAACTACAGAGCAAGTGATGGGAAGTTACAGTTTACATGTGTGAATTGCCTCAGGGAGGCAAGAGGCAGGAATAGCCAACATCACTGCATTTGCCTCCATAAAAAGAAAAGCACGTTTTTAAACAAAGTTAGGCCGTGCAACCCTTTCTGCCTGCACCAATCACCAATAGCTATTAGCCTGTAAACTATAATTAAGACAATAGGGAGTTCATAACTGTCAGGTTCACATACGTAACAAAAATGTGTTTTAATGCTGGGAGTATGTCTCAATCTCTTCAGTTTGATAAAAAACCCTGTGAATATTCTGATGTGTCTATGATCTCTAGTGGTAGAATAACCTGGAGACTGATTGATCTTTAATGTTTAATAAAGAGTATCTGTTACAGCCAAATCTGTCATAGTGGAAGAACATTTTTAATTAGGAGCCCCTAAAACACACAGCTTTCTGGAAAGCACCTCTGATGTAAACGCCTTTAGACCATTAAAAAAGCCAACATACCAAACACGAACCTTTTGGCACCTGACCCTGTAGCTTCCAAAACTCCTGAAACCTGACAAATCTATGAATTATCAGCTTGTCTCCTCAGCTGTATTTCAGTTTTCCAGAGGTCAGGTGCTCTGCAATTCCCCTTTGAAAACTGGGAGGAGAACTTACACCATTTTCTAGAGAGATTATATTATAAAGAAAAGAACCCCCCAAACTATGATCTCTCCCCCCAGTCTTCTCACTAATACCTCTTCATCTGCCTCATTGTCGACTGTAGCAATGCAGTTAATAGTCGGTGACCGGAACTAATAAAAACCTGTTCTCACTATTTTCTCTGCTTTTAGCTTCTACCAGGCGTCTACCGTCGTGAGCTCTGCAAGCCCGGTCCAATTTTACTTCTCTTTTCCATGTTCTATGTTCCTCATCATGTCTACTGCTTTTATTGCAACTAAATCATTTTTATGCTTTGCTACGGCATAGTAAGAAACTGATAAAACTAAATGACAATTTAGACACCTATTTGAAGTTACATTAAACTTTACATTCCTAGAGGACAAGTGGATAAACCACTCTCTCAGAATGGTAAACCTTTTACTGCGGTGTATAAAGATGAATGGGTTTACCTATATTTTGAAACGGGATACCTACAAATATTCATTTAACAGATTCACTGCTAGCCAGTCTATATTACAGATTTGTTTCATTAAAATTCACAACAGTATAAATCTATGAATCTTTAACTGTATTTGTACTTCCTTGAGAAGGGGCTGCACATTCTCCTCCAATCTTAATTATCTTTGTTCTGCCTAACTATATAGGACTTTTGTACTCAACTCTCATCACCTCGATTGACAAATTAAGTAAATAAGAGGTCCACATTTTATTTTGATGTAATTACATTCACTGTATAAGACTTGAAAGAATACTTAAAATTAATCAGTAAATTTATGCACAGAAAAAAAAAAAAGCAAATACAGATATTGAAATGTAGCAACAAAAAAAAAAAAAAAAAGATGGAAAGTAAAACCCAGTTTGTGTTTTCTTGGACATACTTCTCCATGAAGTAAAAGCACTAAAAATGTTCGGTATGTTACAGAATACATCAGCCTAGCATTTGTCCCAGATTTTTTTTAATCTTCCAAATTCCTATTTGCAGATAAATGTTATTTTTTGTGATCCCCACAGACATTAATGAAGTTCCTATTGTAAATCTATAAAGAATTACCAACTGAAGTGTGCACTTTTTGTTTCATTGCAATAACTCAGTGCTGTGTGATTGCCTGGGTTAATGATGAAAAAGTCAAATATACTATCAGAGCTGATGGAAAAATCTATCACCAATCTGAAATTAAAATTCATCTGTGGTCAATAAGATTTAATATCCATGCAAGTGGCGCTGTAAAGAGTAAATGAATCAATGTCATCAATACATAATCAGTATGAAATATGATGTGAATAAAATTATGTGCAAGAGTCATACATTCACTCTTTTCTGGACCAGGGTGGAATGAACAGTCTCTTAACTCAAGGTTGACAGTAATTGTTACAAATTAGGCACAGCAGTTATCAAAATGCACTCACTTGCATAGCTTTAGGACTTATTAAGGAGATTAAAATAGATCTAAAACTATCTAGTTTCAGAGTTACAGGACAACTGTTGATCAGATTTTTTTTTCTCTTCTTCTTCTGTACATGATTTGTACAGTCATTATTTACTCATTTAGCTAGAAACCAAGAGCTATCAACCAGAGATATACAATCTCTAGTTGAGCCATTAGTGTTAGGGAGCGATAAGAAAATAGCACTTTGGTTTTTAAATCTGAGTTCTAACATACAAAACAGACAAGAAAATACTTCTGAACGAGTACCCCAGCATGCTTCCTCAACTGAAACCTTAATCTTAAAGTGAAATACATCGGTTTAGTTCAGGAACTTTCTCTTCACAAGACATTTATTTCCATATTAAAGGATCTAATTTTCCTCCCACAGAAACCTGCTCTCTTGTAGCCCTTAATTTCAAGATTATAAAATAAAATACTTCTCTTTGTTAAGAGCTTATATTAACGTATGCTCTCCATTTCACTTTGTACATAAGGAGTTCAACAGCTGTACAGATGCACATGCCCAAACCAAAATAAACTGACTCACCCTATAGGTCATATTTAAAACGTTAGTATTTTCTCCCCATACCCCACGCCTAAGTTACTTAAGGGAAGTTCAGTTACTTAAAGGTCTCCTTGCAGGGGCGGGGAATGTCCACTATTAGAATGAAAAGAAATTGATCTTCATTTAGCTCTAATAAAGCTTATTAGTAATTGTTGAGTATTCACCTTCTGGTCTGGCAGTAGTGGATTACTCTGAAGTGAATTCAAATGGCCATTGATGAGAGCTGTAGGTCTATCATGTTCACAAAATAAACTGCCATTGATGTAGTGAAACCGATCTCCGGGGACCAGGCGATTCCGGCAGGTAGAGCATGTAAAACACTGAAAAAGGAAAGAGACAGCAAGTGAAACTACAGCACAAATTAAGTATGCTGCAGGTTTGAAAATTACACTTCAGAGACTGTGAGTACAGTTGAGATATGGAGCTGCTTGGTTTCTAGTATCTCCAAATATGGCATTAGTCTTACCTGTTGGGACTATGCAGTACATAACTCAAGCATAGTTTTACCGATTACGAGGGAACAAAGCTACACACTAAGGGAAGCGTTATAATATATACTCATAATTCTAGTTATTGCTTTACATTTCATTCATAAGCAGATGCAGATTTTTATACTAAAGCAGCGGGGCAGTACTAACCAGCTACTAGAAAAAAAAAAAACCCACGCAGAAAAAAAACCCTCACCTTAAGATGATAGACGTTGCCCTGTGCCCTCATGACCAGCTCACTAGCAGGAATGGACTGTCCACAGGCACTGCAAGCACCGCTATTTCCAAATAACCTGAAACAGAGGTGATGATCATGAATAATTTAATACACAGGAGGCTCTAAGCATTTTTGCGCATCACTGCAATGGTTTATTACACAACTATTTTAGACTTCTGACCCCCGTCTTCCAACTCGCTTACATGTCATAAAATAAAAAAGTATATTTTTGTGTACCAACTGGTAGCTTCACCCTACCTTGGATGTGGTTACGCAGGATTTAATCAGAAATATTGACTTACACCTCTAGAAACACAAACAATTCTGTACTACACACATTTTATCAGATTACTGGGTTCATCATAAAAAAAGAGATACAATTCATGACTGGAGTTTAAATGCATTGTGTCCTTGAAATTATATGAAGAACTCTTTTGTACTTTAATCATATCTTGAGATATGAGTCATCAAAAGGGTTAAGAGGATTTGATTGTATATCTAAGAAGACATCATGCTCAGTGTATTGAAACTCCAGTAAACCTCCATCAGTGCAGAGTTTCCATTAGAAACTCTCTGCTATCCAGGTTGATATATAATGTGTATGGGTTAACCTTTTCAATCATGGTGTCAACACTTTAGATTTGCCTCTGCTCATCTCTTTCATCCTAACCTTCTCTCTCTCTTGATAATGAAATGCTTGCTCCAACTTCCCTCTATCTGCTCCTGAGTCCACAATTTAGATTACTTCATCTCTGCTAGCAACAAACTGAATGAAATTTCGATTTGAGCAGAAAGTAATTTACCGGGATCTGGACCCATTTGTCATCATATCTCTCTGGGTGTTTGCTGTATCACTGCAGTTTTCCTATGCAATCAAATGAGACCACAACATCTGCCATTGGGGGGGCGGGGGGCACACGCAGTGGGGGGAGGGGGGAAATAGGCAGAAGAGTGGTGAAGAAAAATATATACATAATTCTTCAAATCCATTTAAAGGCACAACACATCGATTCAAAATATAATACAATAATGATTATTGAGTTCTACTTTTACAGGCTGCTTTAGCTAGAATTAGAAAACCTTTATTTGCTTTTGCATGTGTCTCTAATATACACAAATATTTATAAAGACTACCACAATCATTTCACAGTAAAAAAGGAAACTGAACTAGCTGGCAGGGTCACAGACCCACTTTTCTGCACGATGTAAAACATAGTAATAGGATTTACAAATTAGCGTATTGGTGTCATAATAAATATTAATATTTGCATCTCCTTCCTGTCCAAATGAAGTCATAAAATTCTGTTTGTGTCAACCTAGGAGACGCATTACAACAGAATACCCGTAATCTGAATGATTGCAGTGTGCCTCTGTATAAAAATAATTGCTTTGAATTTTCAGAATCTGAGCTTGCAGAAGAGGCTTGTCATGTTCAAACTACTAATTTGCTGTCGCCACTTTATTGAAAATAGCCTGTAAGTTGTTATTAAATGTATCGACTGAACGACAGAGAGAGTAGTAAAACTGCCCCTTAAGATGGCTTTTAATAGGAAGCTGAGAAACAAATTTTGCAGCAGCATCGATTTGAAGAGTTCAATCAAAACTCCATTTCAAAACTAATTAGTCTGAGATCCACGACACATTGACACGTTCTTGCAGAATCACAGTGGTTACAAAGGGAAAGCTGAACTAATACATTGTCAGGACCTCCAGCCAAAGGGACTAAACTGACTGTCGGGAAACTAAGGGCCATTATTAGGGCATCTTCTAAATCAGGACCAGTTCCGAGTACTTACATGATGTATTGAGATTACTTCCAAAGCTTTACGATATGCATTTTTATTCCTCCATTGTTACTAGTAACGAAGTTGGCACATAAAAGAGATGCAGGGGAAGCAAGAGGAGGCAGCAAGGCACTGTTAGATTTCTACAGCAAAGATCCAAAAATCTAGGGTAAGGGGGTGGCAAAGAAGGCATCGCTGGGTAGGGCAGAGGCAGAAAGGCAAAGTGCTGCAGATGAACAGACAACGTTACTTGTTCAGGAAAATCTGAACCCGGTGTGCGGCTCTCACAGCCCCCCATACAATGGCACCACCCAACTGAAAACACAGCGTTCAGAATACTGATCTCATTGCGCTACTTGTCTTCATTAAGCATTCATTTGTTATACAATTCTCTCTGACTAGAAGTGGTCGTACACCTTGAATGTCTGTGAATTCTAATAAATGGAGTCAAACTAATCCAGAGGCTTTCCACACACCTTAGGTCTTCCCTAAGCCAGTTCTGTTCTGGGAAGTCACTTCAGCTGAATCTTCTGCTAAAATTCCTAAAAATTACTTGCAAAGTCAGAACACCTTTCTGCTGCTTTGCATTATTTACCAGGAAAATTAAGCTTGTTTCTCCTTCTGTACTGTTATGAATGGGTTTGTTCTGTAATACCATTAACAGGAAAAAGGTTTTATCTTTTTTTAAAAAATATATGTTATTCCTCCTTACCAGTAAAGGAAGTCTTCCACAGTAACTATTCTTTAGTGAAAAAGTTGTTTCACATGGTTTCTGAGAGGCTGGAGAGCTAATTATCTAACCAGGGGGACTGTCCAGGACAGTATTTGATTTAAAAGGCTTGAGGCTTTAGGTGCTCAATTAAGTAGCTATCGGTCTCAGACTGGACTTTAATGGGCTCTTTTCTCTTTAACTGCAGCAATGGGTAGAGATACCCCAGGTCAGTCTAATTAAAGCCAGGGGACTCTTTAATTGTGATGACAGAATTGGTTTCAGTTTCCTCTTTGGGTCCTCAGTCCAAGAAGGTCATTAATATTTCAACATTTGGGCAATGCAATCAGTCACAAACATCAAGAGGTTCCCTATACGGACAAGGCAGCTCTTCTACACTTAGCGGCATTTTACTGGGCCACCTTAAATTAACCACTGTGTGGTTCCAACACAGCATTCCCCACACCCCAAAAACACACAAAAGCTCCTGGGGTGGGTTCGTTGGGTTTTTTTTCAGAACTTTCACAAGAGTGGGAATGAAGGCAGTAAGAAATCTTTTCAGCTCGGTTTCCCGTCTTGCTGCTCAAAATTCGCTATCAGCAGAAACACATCTTTAGCAACTTATACTAACAAAATAAGGTTCCAGTTGTTTCCCAAATTGCAGAGACAGACTTAAGCACTCCCATTCTTGCACAACACTGCGCACATTTGTGCCCACAAATACATATCCAAGCCCTAGCAAAGAGAAATGCACATCCAGACCTACCGATCCAGAAGCGATTGGTGTTTCTGTACATTCGCTATATTTAATCTAAATTCCGCACCAGCTATATTAAATGTAACAAAGAAAGGCAACACAGAAATTACGCCTGCAGCCAAGTCCATTAAAGGTACTTCAGAATAACTAGAGACCAAGCACCTTAAAAGCACCAGAAGCTATTGATACTTAAAAGGGGGGCTGTGCATAATGGCAAGTGCTGCATTAGAGAAGGGGAAGGGAAAAAAAAAAAAAAACAGCCAAATTACGCTTGGTTAATTCAGAGTAACAGATCTGCCCCCAAGTGAATTGGAGGCCTTGAATTAATTCTGTTATGACAAATCAAGATAAACGTTCCCCCTAAATTGCATGCGATTTAATTAATTTTTGAGATCCTGGTGGTTTTTTTTTTCCTAGCTAATAGTTCACATGCTCCTGTGCTGTCATTGTGCTTGAGTGGGCAGACTTCAAAGTGATATTAAATAACCAACTATTAGATTTACCTAGCACGTCCTATTGGAAAAGTGCCATTTAATTACCTAGCCTGTTCAATTAAAGGGACAGCATTCCCTGAATATAGCAGCTTGCCGCTGATTACCAGGGAAATGAACTCGCTGCCTGGCGGCCCCCTCCCCTCCCCGGCGCGGCGCACACTGCGGCTGCGGGCGGGCGAGGCGCCCCGCGGCCGGGTCCGGCGCGGCCCCACGCACACCCGCGGAAGGGGCCGG
>VZSZ01011573.1:467102-487634 GCA_013398815.1 Ibidorhyncha struthersii
CCGCCCGCCCCCCTCCCCTCCCGGCCACCAGTTGAGAAACTTGGCGGCGAGGCGCCGTCCCGGTCGCCCCTCCCCGCCCCCTCCGGGAACAGGCCCGCTCCGTCCGTCCGTCCATCCGGGCGGCGGCGTCCAGTCAGAGCCCTTCCCGGGTGCCTCAGCGCCACCGCCCCGGCCCGGCGGCCGCGGGATCCTCGCCGCTTTCCTCCGGTGCCTGCGGCCTCGTCCTGCCCCCGCGGCCGCGCACCCCCGTCCTCAGGGCGGGCTGGCACTCGGGTTCCCGTGCCGGGGGGCGGACGTGCTCGGCTCGCCCCTCGGATGGAGGGGGCCGCGTCCAACCGCCGAGTTTTTAAACGTTGCCCGGTGAAACCGTCGGGGAGCGGTGCTGAGGCACGCGCGTCTGGATGCGGCCCGCTGTTATTAGCGCCCTGTGGAGGTTTAAAAGGGTTAAACTGCCGCAATTGGCTGGCAGTTAGCGGCACGGCTTGTCGTTTAAGACGACGACGACTGCATTTCTGAGGAACAAGCCCAAGGATGACAGCAAATCAGAAGAAGTAATATTCAGTAGGAACACTTAAAATGGGTAAAAAAAACCCCATGTATTAACTGCACATTTTTGAGGCCTAAGTGCAGCACGCTGGATAAGGAAAAGTACAGTGCTGTATAGCTAAAAAAAACCCTCGAAATAGTAAAAGTATCTATAAATGTGCCGTAATTAGTGGGTGTTATCCCTGTGAACAGTTATTCCCGCAAGCGGCGGGGACGTGCCCAACTGCTGGAATAGGCTCTCTCCTGGCGTCGTCTCACACGGGGCACACGCACGTAAACACGCTTCACCGAGCGAACCACGGCTAAAGAGTCGCGTCAATTACACAT
The DNA here is from genome assembly GCA_013398815.1 of Ibidorhyncha struthersii. Classification (NCBI taxonomy): domain Eukaryota; kingdom Metazoa; phylum Chordata; class Aves; order Charadriiformes; family Charadriidae; genus Ibidorhyncha; species Ibidorhyncha struthersii. The sequence goes on from VZSZ01011573.1 coordinate 467,976, forward strand.
TTCCAGGATCTGTGAAAGAACAGAAAAACTTCACAATACGAGTTTCTCGATTCCTGACTGCTGACGTAAGTAGCAGCCAATGCAGTGAGGACGGTGGGGCTGGCTGCGACTGCAGCAAGGCCGGGGCAGCGTCCCTGCCTGCACGCAGGCTGACACTGACCTGTGCTGCAGGACAGGTCCTGGCACCGCTCGGGGGGGTACAGTTAATTGCTGTTGTCAAATAAATATTTAGTGATGGCAGCATGACTGAATTACGAGTTTGCGTGTGTCTACCGTCTCTCTGTTGTCCCAGGCAACAAAGTGTTTTAGACCTGTTCCTGCTGGAGGCTAAGGTAGAAAGGATGTACCCACACCGGTATACGAAACTTTAGCCAGGAGTACTTATTTACAAATAAGTGTATTGGTACAAAAATGCAGCCCGACTTCCTTCTGACAGGCCGACTGGTAAGTCTGGTCTTGGGAATCACAGCCCAGGTGTACTTTAACCACATCGCCACCTGTGGGCCTCCTTCATTTCTGCATCCCTGGCCTTAGGTGGACCACGGAGACGTGTGCTTGGTAACCAGTTAAAATTTAAGGAAAAAATGTCTAGCTAGGAAAAGTGTATTTGGGAAAGCATAGGATATCGTAGATATGTTTTGTTTCTAGTTATATAGCAAATAAAATACTGAAATTTGAATGGCACCAGAGGTATGATTTAAATGCAGGAGAAAAGTCTATTTCTGCCTTTCTCCATAGACTGGGATATGTTCAGACTCTGTGCATAAAATGGACTGGGAGCTCATGGAAAGCTTCCGCAGGGAAAGGGGGGAGAGGACCAGTGTTGTGGTTAAGAGTAATGTATTTTTTTAGCATAGGTCTATGAAATATATCATCTGGATGTAATCTCCATGTATGTATTACGTTTAAACATACTCAGCAGTTTTAGATTTGTTATTTAGGATCTGGTACAATTTAAAATATATAAAGTAACAAGGCATGCTACAGATAATCAACAGTCACTGCTATTCTAGCTCTCCGATAGCTAAGAGCACAAGAATAGAGCAAATGCCAAGCTAAAATAAAATCTAAGTTGTCTAATTATCTAAGCCTGTAATGGCTGGAAGCTACCAAATTCAGACTCTGGAAGAGCCATCAGGACCTCTCCTTATTGGAAAAGATATTCTACCAAGAAAGTCTGCCATAGGCACTTAAATGTTTACTAGTCTTAAAACTGATAGTGATACAAAAAATGGGAATTACCTTCTCAAGGAGCAGAGCTTTAAATGGTTTAATGACATCTTCCAAATACCATTACAATGTTCATATCTTTTTCTGAAATCTGATCTTCGCTAATTTTTGTGATTAATTTTAACAGAGGAAACCTTAACTGAGAGCATTTTGCAGAGCAATATTTTTCTAATTTTTCTTTTGTGCAGCATCTGCTGTTGCTGTGCTGTCATCTTCGTTATGTTTTTCATTGTCTATGTGCCATAATGTAATTAGTTAGTTCAACATCATCTGTGCTATTAGATGAGATGTTTCTATGGTAAGTTAACATAGTTCTGTGTAATTGGTAGATTTCAGCAGTAGGCATGAATGTATCCATCAACTTTAGGTCGATTTGAGTCCGCAAGATTTAAATTCACTTGGCATACGTTATCCTTGAAGACTGTTAATTTTGGCTGAATGGATAAAAAACACAATGCAGAAGAAAATCTGGCTGCTTATATCGCGGTACTGTTGGAGTCTGGGAAAGGAAAGCATAAAATTGCTGGCTTAGTAGTTGCAATCTGAATGTCTGGAAAATGTTACAGCCTGTGATCCAAATCATTCTTAAACCTAGACGTGCCCCTCAGATAGCAGGTAGTCCAGAATTCATCAGGGTTATCTCTCCATTCATGAAAGGAGTCTTGGTTTGCTCCCTAAATACTGCATTCCTATGGGACCTTGACTGTCTTTTCCTTTTCTCATTAGAGAGAAATATTGAAGCTGCTGCTTTGTCTTGAGATCTTCCATGCTGCACTTTGCTAGTCCTTGTGTCTTGCAAGCTACACCTTTTGAACAAACAATTAGACCTTTAAAACAAACCCTCTGACCCCAGTCTCTTTGGAAACAGTGATGAAAAATCAACAGCCATTTGTTACTTTAAAGTAATGCATCTTTTTACTTGCATAGGATCTTCTAGTTTTGGGCCTCAAGCAATTTAAAAATGGGACTGGATTAAGTATTCAGGTCGGATATTAAATGATACAGGAGAGTACGCATCCTGGCAGAAGCTGGGAAGAACCCTGGATGGCTTTACTCTCAGTGTTCTTTTCCAAGCAGAAAAGACTGTACTGTTTGCCCCAAAGAGCAAGATAATTCACTTTTAGAAATATGTATATAGATTTTGACCTGCTTATAAATACATGAGTAACTTTATTTACAGGAACACAGAACCATGGAAGGTAATTAGTAAGCATAGTTCGCTTAGGTAAGGGCTTGCAAGACCCTTTTATCATCACTGTATCCATAACTTAGGACAGGAGCCAAATAATATAGATGTCAGCAATTATAGCTATATATTTATATTAACAATGAAGTCCACTTTAGGAAGAGCTAAGGCTATATTTGTACTGACCTTATATGGCTAAAATTACATTCACTAATTTGTCCTGAGCACGTTCCTATTGGGAGAATTGATATATTACTACAAGCCTTCAGTAGCAGAAAGTCCTGGAAGTGAGTTCTGTGACTAAAGTCAAAGACATCAGAGTTTGAAATTATATGTAATTTATGTTTTAAATTAAAAGTCTCTAGAGGCCACTAGAATATGCATATGTAATAATAAGTTCACTACATAAAACAATCTTACAACTGGAAATGCAGTATTAATTTTGAAAGAGGGCTTTACATTCCACAGTCTAATAAAACAAGGCACTTTTTAAGCAAATCAGTCAAAATTATTTTGATAAAGATAGACTGACAATTGATTTTTGTGATGACATGTCTGTAGAGTGATATTTTGTCACAAATATAAACACAAATAGAGTATTTTTATGATTCAGATGTCACTATGTTTAACAAGAAAAAAAGAACCCTTTGACAAATATTTAATAATGTAAACTCATATGGAACTTAACCTTTAAAGTAAAAAAGTATTTTCTCCAAAGATACTCTTACAGAACTTGCATTAACATGTTGCCTCTATTTGCTGGTCACCATAACAAATGGTCAGATTAGAGGATGGGACAGCACAATTTGGTGGTGTTTGAAGGCCCAAATTACAGATAAAAGTAGCCACTGAGCTACTTAAATTTACAGAACAAAAAGATCAACTGGAAAGGAATTAAAAAAAATAAGTCTGACTAATTCAGCTGACCAAAATGCTTTTGCCTAATGCAGAGGTACATGTTTAGAACACCATCATTTATGCTTCTGAACATACATAATTTTTATAAGAGTATGTTTTTGTTAAATCACTGCCACTTCTTTTCAGTCAGAATTCACTTCAAAAAATTTCAGCAGAGAAAGTAAACTTGTCTTCTTTTCCCTCTGAGATAAGAAATCTTTGAAAAATATTAGATGTTTTCTACTCAGAGCTGACTTTTTTTCTTGTAGCCATTTTTAAAATTTCCTTTGTCAAAGGAACATTTTTTGAAGAACGTAGCTGCACTTTGGTATGATTTTTGAAAACAGTTCTGTGCAGAATCTAGTAAAAACAATGTTATGGAATAATGTGTTACAATGAAAAATGAAAACTTAACTCTAAGCCTGTATTATTTAATTAATTAGCCAAGTAAGTTTAAATATGCAGAAGAAATAAGTATTATGCCTGAGTGAATAAACAGCATGTTTAATATTTTTTGATGGTGTTGTCCACACGTAATACCTTTATAATTGCATTGAAATTATTTTCAAAGGTGTGTGTCCAGAAGCAAATCCTATGTCATTAGAATATCTGCCCGTTATGAGTGTATCCAGGAAATAAGTTACTTACTGTAACTCATTGCCGTGGAGGAGTACGTCTGTGAGCCTTATGAAGTTCCCATAACCTCTGAACGATGCTGTGTTTTACAGAAAGGTCCGTGATTGATCTTTTCCACCTATTTTGCACCTATCCACAGAGAAGACCCTTGTCATATCTGGCTTGGGCTATAGTGAACCAATGGAGGAACATTTGCTCGAGCCGTTTTCTCTGTAGCTCTTCAGGGGGAGTCCATAACCTAGAGTTTTAGAGGATTTTGTTGTATCATACACCATCGATGGGAAGGCGTAGTTTCAGCTAATACATCTAGCTGTTTGTCGTGACTGTGTCTGACGGAAATTTGACATTAGCCATTGTTTCAAAGAGCTGAGAGAAAGCAAGGTATGCACTGAGAACTGAAACACACGCACTACAGGAATCTCCTGTTAAAGTTGTCTTTTTAATTTAAGGGCTAGCAGCACAGTATGAGAAAATGGAGGGTTACAAAAATAAAGCGTAAGAGCAGCCTGGTGACTCGTGTCTGGCAGAAAAGCCTCTATCATATTTGATTTGAAATTTACATAGATGCCAGTAGTTGTGACACAACTGTCGCTCTAAGTTCACTTAACTGGACACGAAACAATAATGACAAACAATCGGAATGACAGTTTTCCTTCTGTTCTGCAGTGAGGTTCTTCATATCTCAATTCTGCAACATTCCTTCTGTTCACTCCGCCAGACAAATGTGCTTCTGTTATTATGATTTCTCTGTTTGACTCGGCGCAGCCTTGCTTTCAGGAAGAGTTTCTAAGCTTTCTATTCAGTTTTTCAGTCATACCATTTATCAAAGCAAGAGTTTCTTAGTTTTTAACATTAACTCTTTAATAGTTACTTTGCTGATGTAATCCATTATTTAAAAACATTTTCTTGTGTAAGGATATTACATTATTTTTCATATAAAAATATAGTCCTCTACTTTTCCTAAGTTGTTTTTCAGAACTGGAGCGACTACTATACTCCATGACCATAACTCTTTTTATCATTCTACTATGATTCAGTAGCTTTTGCTGTCTTATAAACAATCTTACAATTAAGAGCTAATGTTAATGGAATAGATTGTTGTCATAGGATAATGGTTTCCTGCTGCTAGATAAATGCTGTGGCAATGCTAGGACATTTATTGAAAGTAATAGTGAAGACAAAGCTAAGAGATTTATTTTTAAAGCAGGTGCCACGGATCCAGTGACACCATTCTGTTACAATTGTTTTATTTCTATTTCACTAAAAGACTGATGAAGATGGAAGCGTTTTGCCTGATGTATGCAAGTGCAGCAAAGTGACAGTGGCTCATTTCACTGTTACTGAATAAGCTGCATTGCACTTGGCTCAGGAAGAGATTTATTGTGCAGCTCATCCAATCAGAAAACAGTTTATCCATTAACTACAGCTTTAAAATATGTTGTATTTCTATGAACAAGATGGGGCTTGATGCTTTCTTTCACAGAAGCGGTTAGGCATAGTTCACTGAGAAGGAGGAAAGTGAGGCCCTAGAGCTCTCATTCCGCCAGTCCATCCAGAAGCCCCCCCTTTCCTCTGTGCCACAGGGATGGCAGGCTGGGGAGGGTGAGCCTGTCCATAGCCTGTTCCCCTCCTCCCGAATCAATGGTTCCTTGTCTCCCTTCTTCTACAGCAGAGGGTGTTGCGCAGAAATGGCAGCATTCTTACCAGCAATGCTGTGCAGGAGGCGAAGAGGAAAGTTTTTGACTAGTTTAGTGTTTCCTCTGTCTTTGAGTTCACAGGATCTTGACGTTTTGGAAAATATGCCTTCTTCTTTTTCCATGACTCTTTAAATTGGTCACCCCTGAACCCTTCAACAGAGAACTGTGAAAAGCAGAGCTTGTATCGCTTCCTAGGCTCTCTATCTGCTCCTGTGGAATTGCAATAGGACACCTTCATTACCTCCTCCTACAAAATTGGAGCTGATTGTCAGGATGTGCATGGGATCCATTCAATTCAACAAGCTTTCTCTGGACCAGTATGCCCCAGTTGCCTGTGTTAGGCCTCAACAGATCTTTTGTCTTTTTTTTTTATGAACTGTAGAGCAGCTATTCCAAGTGGCAGTGTTGTAGCTATGACAGCTGAAGGATATCCCACAAATAATAAAAAACATGATCCCTTCCCACAAACTCTGATCATTCCAAAGCATCTTTAAAGTTATGTTGTAAAACAGCATAATGACTTTATATGACTGTAAAGTCCCTGCTAGGATTTCCTTAAGAAAAAAAACTAATTTTATTATTAAGGCCCAAGGACCTTGATAGCAATCCAGCAATTCACTGTTCCAAGGACTTACCCTCTGTAGCTGCTCACAGCACAGCTCTGAATTAACTTCTAAGGCCGGAGCTTGAAGGCAGTAAACAACTTTAACCTTTTCTTGACCCCAGACACATCTCACAAATAGGAGTTCAGTAACTGCATGAATTTCACTTTAACCCACGTGCAGACATTCTAAGAACTAATTCACTCTTCATTTTCTGAGTTTTAAGAAAATTTTTATACTAATAAACAGGCAAGTGTTACAGCACTTGTGCCAAAGAGCCAACAGATAAGGATGGTCCTCTGCTGAGCCTAGCTCGTTAGGAAAGGTGAGCACCAGGGAGAACGTCATGGAGAAAAGCAGAAATGGGAGACCTGTAATCCCGACAGAATGAATCCTGGCACCTGTGAGGTCCATCAGGTGATCTGAAGAGTGTACAGGCTACAGAGCTCCAGCAAATACATACTCTTCCAACTAGATCTCCATAGCAGCAGTGTGTCAGATGCTCGTGCCTTCCAGCATCAGTCTCCAGCTATCTGAAGATTAGGATTCACAGGGAAGTCTTAGGAGATGGAGAATTTCCACATCTTTAAAACACTGGAGTCCTTTACCTAAGTACCTTTAAGGATGTGACTTTAAGTACTGCAAAGTCCTATGATTTTATAAAAATATTTCATGTATCTATGTAAAGTCCCAGCTCTGGAATCATGGTCTTTATACAAATCTGCTTTCAACTTCTTTTAAGTCTTCCTGGTTAGGTAAAACCATTAACTCTTACAGATCAACCAGAAACAAACAGAAAATAATTTCATCCCATTTAGTATTTTATTTAAAAATTGAATCTTCATTTGATCTAATAAATAGTGAGGAGTTGTGATTTCTGAATTCTTGGGATTGGCAGTATGGTAACCAAATGTCTTCTCACCACATATTGAATCTGCTTGAAGAATCCTCCTCCAGTCAAGGAATTATTAGACCTATTTTGTCGACAGGCTTCTTCACATTGCACAGGACTGCACACAATCAATCAATATTTAACTTCCATACTGCGTATTGCTCCCACAGAGGGCCAGAATTCCCCATGTCAGTTATCCTATCTTAAAGTGAATCCCCAGCCTCTTGCAGCTCTTTTGACTAAGGCGGCTATGTATATCCTGCCTGGATCCGGCCCAGATGCTTTATTTCTATTGCATGAGATGATTAATTATGTGGTTTCTTTCTGTTTGTCTGATAGACGCTGAGGTAAGAGACTGATGGTTGCTTAGTGCACTATTATTAAAAAGCTGCTTTTGATAGCCCTGAACAGGCTTGAGTTGTGTGCTACAACTAATCATAAAGCTGCTTACTTGGAAATGTAATGCATGTTAATACTATACTGTACTTTTATAAGTAAACTCAATTTTGATTGGCTGGAGTTTAACTGTAATCAGTAATTAAGGGTCAGCCATCCAGTAAACTCATTAGTTTACACCAATTACATTTGGTATAGTAACTAATGATTTCAAGGATCAAGCCATTTATTTCTAAGCTTTCAAAGTATAATTATTGTGTAAATCAGATAGAGTGTAAATCTTTTCCATACGTTTTGGTTGGTAATTGAGAAATAAAATGGTTTCCAAATGTATTCTCTGTCCAGTTTTTGTTCTGCAGTAGATCTCTCTGGGGACTCTTTAAAGTATATGGAAAAGGTGATGTCAACAGAAGTGTACGCTGGGCAAACTGAGACAGGATTAATTAATAGAGATGAAAGAGAAAAGCCAGCCCCTTGCAAATCATGGTCAAGCCCTCAACTTGGACATCACACCTTAAATGACAGTTTACAATCCTAAGCATGAGTCACACAGATTGACGAGTATTCAAAATAGAAGAGAATTAAAAGTCCTTTATGTTTAATGTATAAAGGCCTTTCCAATATGCAGTCTTTAAGATGGTGTAATCTCTGGAGCATTTTGCTTTGAAGTTTAATATGTAGTTCCTCACATCCACATAACATTTTCAACACGTTAAACAAATTAGTCTCTGGTTACAGAAGTTTTTAGACATTTACAAGTTGCCATTTAACTGAATTTAATATGTGCCAGCGAAGTTGCTCATGCACTTGTTCATTTAGAAAAATGCACTTTTGGAATGATTAATAAATAAACCAGCCTCTCCTATCCCTTCAACTTTGGTGTTTATTTGAAAGCAATCTACTTTAAAAAGACATTAATATCCCTAGAATTATTATTAGAATAATTGCTTTTACTCTTCTTGGAACACACATTTTTTCTCATTTCCCTTCAGCATAGACAGCTTTCGACTCAGATATAAACTTCCTATTATTATTCCCCACTCCCCACCCCAAAAATGAAGAATAGGAGTTATACACTTTTCACTAAGGAATAATTAATTTGTCTCAAGTATTGGAACAGAGAATTGTAGAATGACTTTGAATGGTAGTCTCTAAGGAGTAGCATTGTTTGTTCTCTTCGGTCTTTAATGAGCTTTAGTAAATGGCCAGGAAAAATTACCTTCTTTCTGTAATATGAGAGAAGCGAAGAATGAAGGAAGCTATAGAATCCCTAGGAGAAAAGGGAGCAGCCACTCACGCACACACATGCACACACACTGCCCGCTGTACCACATCGCTTCCAATGATTAGTGTTCTCCTTTGGAACCGAGCACTAGAGCTCCAGTTTTTCCATTACAGTTAAAACATATAATGTCCTTAATATTTTTGTAGGAGAGAAAATTCCTGGATGTCTCCCACATACTGACAGGGTCTGGCTTATGTTGGGGGACAACTGCCTATAGCTGAGCTCTGGAAGTCATTCTGGCTTCCTCTGCTTTGGCATTCATTTTGTCTTTAAAGATTCTTTAGTCTATTTTTGTTGTATTTCCACCTTTAAAAGCAATTTCCCTTATAGTGCCCCAGCCTGCTGCCCTGTCTTTTAACAGGCTTCTTTTCCCTCCATTGCAGATTCATTTCACTCTGGTCCAGAATGGTAACTGAGGCAGCAGTGGCAGGTGCTTGTTTCAGCTAAGGACCTGTGCGCATGGATAGTGGAGTATGTTCAGGAGCACCTTTTCCTTCCCTTCCCTCCAGTCTCCACGTATGTCCTCACCACCTATTCCCATGACGTGTCAGTGGTGCTGAGGCAGCAGCCATTGCTGCTCTGGGGTATTGAGGGGAGCTGACCCACAGCAGCCGAGTGAGAACAGCACATTGTCAAAGGATCTTGTGGAACAGGGGCTCTCTCTAATCCATCCCATTGGAGCTGTTCCAGTTTGTATGGAATAATTAAACATTAACTGGATTGCCATGTGTGTTTGCTCTCAAAGCATTACAGAGAGCAAGAAACCTGGGTTCTGTTCCCCTTCTAGGGAATACTTCCATGCTTTGTATTAAGTACGTACTGGGGCAGGCCCTGGCAGACATGGTTTCCCTGCCCAGGTGAGTGCCTCCACTACAAGGCTGACAAGTCAAGCACAAGCTTTCCCACTCAAAGGACGGACTCGGGTCATACTCCTCACAGAACAGTTGACAATCTCTTGGGTAGGATGCTAATTCAGGGGGCAAAAGATTCAAGTTCAAATTGCCTCAGGCAGAGGCTGAATAGAAGTCTCCCCTATCTTGGCTAAATTGCACCAGACTGAACCACAAAAGCTTGTGGGAGGAAGAAGGGCACAGGAGCAAGGAAGAGAGACGTGCAGAAGGCAGCAGCACACTCTGTCATTATTCTGTGAGGAAAAACCTGGCGCGGGTGTCCAGTTCCTAGAAAGCAGCAGAGCAAGCGTGGTGAGTAGGTAAAGTAACACATGGTGTTACAACACCTTAGTCTGATCGTGGCTCTGGATCATGGGAGGTGCTCTCATGGCAGACATCAGATTGCTGACTGGAGCTCAGGGTCACGATGGGTGTGAAGCGAGGTGATGAAAGTGGGGAGAGCTGCCTGGACCCATCCCAGACATTCAGGGAAAAGATAAAAGTAAAAAGCTGCTGCCAAAGTAAAAATCATTTCTCTCTATCATGGGCCCCCTTCAGTGCAGTTGTGAGAGAAGAATAAATGGAGAAAGATGGTTGAAAGACAGACAGGAGACAGTGAGAACAGGACTAGTAAGTGAAGCAGAAATGTTGGAAAGAAGACAAAGAGGAAGAAATGTAAGAAAGCAACAGGAGGATTGGAGAAAGAAAAAGGAAAAGGAAAAACCATGACTGACCAAGACACTTTACCTCTCATTGCCTCAATCTTCTGGCGATAAAATAATAACAGTAAGAGAAACACAAGAGCATTTCAGTGACTTTGAAGTCCATAAATATTTAGAAGATATTTAAGTGTCCTGTTGATCAGGATTGTGTTAAAAAGAAAGCAGGAAAATTTAACAGAATGTTCTGACAAGTTGAAGCACTGCTATCATGAGGAAAAAAAGGAAAAGGACTTACATGCTTAATTTCATATTGTAACTGAGTATTAAAATCCACACCCAAGCACGCTTATGCTTTTTAATAGTAGAAAAGATTGGGCCTATTTCAGACCAGTAAGAACACATGGTTTAAGGCATGCAGCCGCTCTCTCTTCAGTAACAACCTACTGTGACTCCTATAATTTATTCCTCCCAAGATTCATTTGAACATCTGCAGTATCATTATTTGAGTTTGTTATACTATTAGCTTTAAAATTTTATAAGCCATACAGTAGGATAGGTGACAAGTTGAAAAGTTAAGGAGGGTTAATTTAGAAGTTTTAAAGCAAAGCTATTTTTGAGTTATACAAGTGCAAAAAAGCATCTGAATCCAAACCTCCATGGTTACATTTAAATAACTCAGAAACTGCTGAAAGGATTTTCTTCGAACTTCACTCAAGACAAATCCCTCTGGGCTAAGACCAAGCATGAGAATTTAACTCAAAAGGTGATTGTTGTCTGAAGGGAGTTTTCTTTTTCCCTCCCTCCCCCCCTTTTGCTNATTTTATCATTATAGTAAGAAAACTGCTCTTCGTAAACTACCTTTGTATTAAAACCAGACCCCCTGCTTTGCTTTTAGCCTTACCAGCAGCCTTAGTACCCACCTCTAGCAAGGAGTTGATAATGCTGCGACTGGGTGGCTCAGCAAAGTATCGGGCTGTACTCTCAGCCCCATCTGCAGCTTCTTTGCATGCCTCAGCAGCTCCGTGCAGCTATAATACTACCCTAAATGGACAACTGAGGATTCCCCTTAACAGGAAGTCTTTGGAGGGCAATCAGCAGCTCTGCAGCACTCTCCGCTTTCCATCCCCAGTTCATGGGAGGTGAAGCATATTCTATACCTGTCGGCTGACCTAAACTATGCTTTGATTTCTCGCTGGTCCAGGATTTGGAAAGCAGAAAGGTAGCTGGTAGCCACGCTTTTCTCAGCTCACTGACCGTTAACTCAGTGCATCTGGCAACCTCATTTATTTTTCCCCTTTACAGTTGAGACCAAGGGACTCACCTCCTAGTTGTGTAGCTGTAGGAACCCCTGTAAAGGAAGAACCTGAAGAACGAAGGTGGAAATTTCTGTTTTCTTTCTCAAAGTCCTTGAAGTCAGTCCTCTTTAATAGCAGCATCATGGGTCCTGGTAGCCTGATTATCTGGAATTAAAAAGAAAAAAAAAGGAGTCAGTGGATTATTTTTCTTTCCCTGTTCACTTCAACTCTCTCCCACATTTTGTTTTCTACAAATTGTCCCAGGGCAGACAAGAGTCTTTCCCTCCCCCTTCTATCCAGGCTTGTTTCTGATTCTCTGGCAGCACCTCCCACAGTTACTCACTCATTTGTTTGTTTGTTTTTCCATTTGCAACTTTTGCCCCCTCCAAAGAGCCATCTTGCCCAGGGAAATTACAGTAACTTATTTCATTTCAAATGCATTCAGAAAGGCATTTGAATTGTTCCTTTTCATTTAGAGCAGCGTCCAAATTTGGAACTTGTGAAAAACTGAAGGGAAAGGTTTGGAATATATTTGCTGAAATAATTCACCACATTTAACCCAGGCAATTCAGATACATGCGGAAACAGCTTCCCTTGCCTATCTTCCATATACATAACCTGGACTAAGAGGTGCTTTGGGCAAGGGCCAACTCATTGTTTGTGGCCCTAACACAATGCGGCTTGCGAGCTGTGGCAGTACTATAATACCTAGGGATTTCGTTCAGGAGACCCTGATTTTGGAAACAAAATATGTGTTCCCTGATGACTTCTAACACTGAACAGTGGGAAGTATAGCTGAAATGGACATAGAGAGAAGAGCATCAGGAATCCAAAGTCTGGGGTTTGGTTCTTATTTGTTTTAGTTTTGGGGAAGTCTACTGTGGCAAAAAAAAGAGGCCTTGAAGTTGGTATCAAGTTGTGGTAGCTTACAGAGGGATAAGTAGCCCCTGGAAGCTCCCGGCCGTACCACCCTACAGGAGCAGGCAAATTCTGGCAAACATTGAAAAAATGGAGAAAATTTTTAAAAATATATCACAATATTTAAATAGTCAGAAAGCTTCTTCATTCATAAATGTCCCATCTGCTCTCCACCACCAAACTTCTGGGGTATCATTTTTCAGTCAGCACTTGGCACTCAGCACTTTAAGCTGTCTGCTACTATCTCATTCATACAGCTTTTTCATTGCAGGTCAATATTATCTGACTAGGTTCAGATTAAATCTTAATACACCCTTCACCCGGAAAACCCCAGCTCCAAGCACGTTGAAAAATTGCAAACATAAACAGTGCAGTTTCCATGTATGATGGTGTATTAAAATGTATCCCAAAGGGAAGAGTAGCAGGAAAAAGAGGAATGTGAAGTTATAATCACAAAAGAGAATGCCCTTCTTTTTCAGCTGAGATTTTATGTAAGTGCGAGGAGGAATGTGGCAAAAAAAGGTCGGTCTGTCTTCTGACTGCTGGTTCTGTAGCAAAGAAGATTTTCACATCAGCCACGGTAAAATTAGGCAGAGAAATAGCAGATCTGAATGTTGTACAGGAAGATGTGAAATGAGGAAGAGTTCACTGCAGTTTGAGGATGGCAAAGTATAATGAAGGCAAATGGAAAGTAAGAGCTGGAACTGGAAGACATGAGCTGCAGGAACCTAATATGAAGACACAAGTTTAATTAATAAAGACAGGCAGAGCAAGCTGAACAGAGAAGACTGATTTAAAATGTCAAAATACATCTTTAGTTGTGGCCACTAAGATACCAAAAAAAAAAAAAAGGCAATATATATAGAAAAAGCATGAAAGTTGAGGTGTCCAAGATTGGGTTCGAGGATGAGATTGCTGAGAAAACCTGAGAGTGCAGAGAAGCTCTTCTAGATGACAGCACTGTCTTTACTACTTGTTGCTGCCTTCCAAGTACCCAACATACTGCTCCATTAGCAAAAGGGATCACGAATTACCTCCTAATCTGTTTAAGCTAAGTCAGCCAGATTCATTTCACCTGGTGATGAACATGGATATGAGCTAACCAGGCTGGCTTTACTTGTAGTGCGTCAGGGAATGCTTGCTTGGCCTCTTCTGATGGCAGAGCTATGGGGAGGGACCAGGGGCAAGCAGCAAAGTGTGATGTAGTTTTTAGCTAGTAAATGATGGCCTCGCACTGGGGAGGAAATTTCTTTGCTCTAGGAGAACACATGAACATGTAAGACTGGAACCAATCCAGACATGTGGAAGGCTGCAAATTTCTTAAGGTTGAATAGGATTCAAGGAAAAAGTTATCATCAGCAAAACAAAGTGCAAGAAAAGTTCATCTCTCTACATCGCACTGCTATGAGTAAGGAACACATTATCTTTGCTACTGGTGCAAGGATGATCTCTGCAGAGGTGTATCTATATGCTTGGGAGAAACAACTGTTACTGGTTGGTTAGTAACTAACAGGAACCGTAACAGAAGAGATTTTACTGTCTCTGGTCCAACAGAAAACTGTAGTCTATGCTTAAGCTTCATGTACTCAGCATTTGCAAGTGCCAAGTAATCAAAATTTTTACCAACATAAAAGCGAGCAAAGTTGAAGAGCAACTGCATATAAGGGATCACTAGGACAATATATAGTGGCTTTCACGTCAGGGTAATAGCTTTATACCCGTGTGCGTTTAGGGACTTGCATCAAGTGCATTCGTACTGTTAGGAAGCACATCAAAAACTGAGCTTGCATACCACTAATTTATTTCTATTATCCAGAGTCGTTCTGTTCTCCAAGGTAGGTAGAGCATGGGAAGTTTGTTTTTCTGCAGCTATTGCTATAACAATTCAAAGAGAGGAAACAAGAATTTGGGTTCTAAAAGTGGATACATTTTAGAAACATTAAAATAATGTCTTAAACTGAAACATGGAAATAATCTTGGTAGCCCCCTCTGTGGCGCTCTCTGTAATTATAGCTGAGAATAATCACAAATCAACTTTTTGTAAGAGAGAGGCCACCCCTTCTGTGCTTTTAGAGGGGCTACAGCGCTATAACCTTTGCAATTACTTTTATATCTACCTTCTATGTTATTTAGATTGAGGCTTTTAATATCTGACTCAGTAGGCCTTATGTTGTTTAGTTCTCCACCATTTATGTCCTTATTTTGGGTTCCTGTCATTCACATTTCTGCAAAGTTCAGCTGAAACCAGTAGTGCCCTGTTCATGTTACTGGTACTTTGCATTGCAAATATTAAGAAGTAGAATTTGCAATCCAAGGCATTCACAGAGCATTCTTATACAGCACATGATTTGCCAACAGCTAAATTAATCTCGCTTCACAATGTGAAGCTGTGTACATGTGGTTTCTGATACAAAAGGTTCCAGTGAAATCAATGGTATAGGCATCATATTAACTCAGACCCAGCTTTTTCAGGTCCATGAAGCTGAGGCATGTGCGTGCCAATTTAGAACTCAAATGTAAGCAAGTATCTCAGCTCTCCTTTTTAAACAGTGTGAAGTTTCAATCCAATTTACCTTGCATAGATGAAAACATAAATCAGTAGCTGGTCTCCGCTGCACACACTAATTTAATGAGCTGGAGATTTGACCACATGTGTATATACGCTCCGGGAACCTGAAGACCTTTCCCTCTATACTGCATTAGGTTTGGACACATGCCAAAAAACTATCTACTAGCTAAAGGGATGAGGGAAAGGCCATCTGGCCCATCAGTTAGCACCAGGGTCCAGAACAAGAGTGTGAGCCACAGGTCAGGGATCAAGCACCGTCCGTACCCTCCAACTGATGATCAGTCAAAGAAATGCAAGTGCTGCTGCAGTGGGACCACAGCCCAGACAGCAGCTCCAAAACATGTCCCAGGAGAATGTCTGGGGTCATCACTGCTCAGCTGGAAGTGCTTTTCCACCCCTTCCCTCGGTTAGGAGGGAATCCAGTACAACACAGATGACCTGGAAGAAAGGTCTGAAAAGAGCATGACACAAAAGCTTCCTCAGACCTATGTTTTGGCTCATTGTCTGGTGTACTACAAAACAAAAGACATTTGGGGGTTTTATGTAGTAGGTCTTCAAATAAGGTGTGTAAGAACAAGACTGTCGGAATGCAAAATGAAGTTGATAATAAAAAGACAGAGGATAAATAATCATGCACAACCATCAAGTGTGCTTTGGCACCATTCACATTGCATGACTTTTGTTGAGTGGACAGGACTGTGACCTAAAATGCAGACTCCAAAACAGCAATGTCTCCTCAACTTCTATCTCCTCTTTGTCTTGTCCCAAAGACCATTGACCCAGAGGGATGAAGCCTTGCACTTATCATTCCTAGACCTCCATGCGTCTGACTCCATTCATAAATAGCTCCCTTCCGCTGAACTAGTCTAAACCAATTCTCTTTGCACGCTTGTCCAGGCAACAGCACATCAAATCCCAAGTTGTTGTTTCAGTTGTGCAAAATAATAAAAACAGACTTCTTTGGGTACATGTTCTTGAGCAGGAACGCTCAAAAACATGACTACCAATGCCAGGTGTCTTTGGCTTCACAGAGGAGGTTGAGGTAAAGCTGGGAAAAAGCAGAATAAAGCTAATGAATAGGGGTGGGGTATGGAAAAAGAAAATTCTGCTGGAACATTAATTCATCATTCACTACAAAAGCAGAGACTGCAAGACACATTCAGATAGCACTACTAGTGGTCACCGCTGGTTAAACTCCTCCATATCTACTACCAGAAGAATTAAATCTAGGCCAGATTTTGCTTAGGTGCCAAAGGAAAAAGGAAATCATATTAACCATCTCTGTGAATATGAACAACAGAATTAGTAACGATCTTTACACTTGAAATTTATTTTAAAAGTGTGCTTAGCTTAGCTTATCAGATCAAGCTTATTAACAAATCGAAAATCAGAAGTCCTGTGATGTGAGAACAAGTGACACTGAGAGTGAAAAGTGAGCATATCCCCAGCCTGTGGGATGGGAGGGCCATCTGCTATCAACTTTTAGGAAACATACTTTGGGTGGAAAGTTTCCTTGCCACCTCAGGCTTTGTTATAGTAACTGAGTTTAGCTCTTAAGCTTTTGTTCTCTCCGTAACTCTAGATCAGAGCACATCAAATCTAGGCCTTGCCAAGGGTCCTAGCGTACTGTCCTCTGAAAGGGGGTAGTCAACTATGCTGAGGTCTCTTGGTGGAGCCATGGTGAAATCAAAAGAACTTTGCACAGGCGCAGGAATCCCTGCTGTCAGGTCCTAGAGCATAGTGTAAATAAAGCTTGTCCAGAAAACACATACACAGGGTTTCTTCCTTGAAGAAAAGCCAGCAGAAACAATTTGATTGTATTTCTTCCTCTCTCATTTATTTTTGCATATTTTCATTATGCAAAGTCACACTGGACCCAACAGTGCAAGTATGCCCTTCATTCTGCTGGTGTTCAGCTTCTTATTAGAAATGTTATCAGAAGGTAAATACAACGCACAGGAAGGTTTGCTGTGGAGTAACAAGGTTTTAATACCATACCATGCCATGTCAACAACTCAGAAATGTTTTAACAGGTTAAAACTATTTTTGGTAATTACAAAGAAGCTGAAAGGAAAAGCATTCCCTCAAGCTGACAACATACATTTTATACAGAAAGAGACAAGATATGAGACTGTGAAAATTGCAGAGACACAAATATTTGAGATGTAACTGAGAGGCAAAAAAATATATTAAAATGATCATTGATTGAGCAATACGGAAAGAATTCTCTCAGCAGGAAAAAACAGATTTTCTCAGGTCTTTCTGAAAGCACAACAGATGCCATTTCTGTGACAGTACTTAACACTTCCACCTGAAATTTTAAAGCCACTTCTGGATATTGATGACTGTCTCTTTTGATATCACTATTATTGCTTTTTTTAAAGATAGAGAAACCAGGTTTCTCATGATTAAGAGACTTTCCTAGGGTCAAACAGTAAGTCAGGGGCAAAGACAGAAACAGTCTAGTTCTCCCCAATCTTATTCTCAGTCTACCCCATTAACAGATTGTTTAGCCATGAAAAATGATCTCTTCCCTGTGAAAAGGTAGGTTTTTGCGAGGAAAGTAACAAGTTCCACCTGTCTCTCCAGCTGATATTAGCAATAGTGAAAATTTCATTCTGCAGAAAAACTGCCGATGCAGCACTTGTAAAAAAACCTCCAAATCAGAAACCGCCGGCGTGCTTTCAACAGCTGCAACTACCACACACTTTCAGAGAGCCATTTGAACTCATCGGATCCGAGTCGGGGGTAGACAGCAGAGCCCAGGCGGCTCGGTTGTACCCAAAGCTCTCGTGCCCCACGTGGGGTGAGGCAAGGCAAGGTTGGGGCCCCCCAGGTTTGCGCAGACCCTGGGTTCGGATGGGGCCGGCCAGCGCCGCAGCCCCTCCGCAGTGCTGGTAAATGGAGGGCGCTGACAGGAACGTACGCACGTGCAAGTGTTTAAATACTCCTTGTTGGGGACTACAGGAAAGCCTACAATAGACATTTCGCCTTGGGATGTTTTCTCTACTCTATTGCAAAAAAGCAATAAAAATATGTGCTACTCTGAGGGCTCTTTCTCTGCTTACCCAGCCCCTTTATTATTATCCAGCTTCTCTCAGACTGTACCTTTTCTCCCAACAAGCTTGTACTGCTCCAAAGGGCAAAGCTCAGGTCCCAGGCAGGGGCTGTTGGCGCACACTTTTTCACTTGCCTGACATCTTTCTGCTACAGCCCACGCCGGGATGGCTGTGAGGGTGCCTTTCGCTGGCTCAGGTAATCCTTGGGCACAGACGGGGCACAGGCTACGCCAGGCCCGCAGGAAGCTGGAAGCACGCGGGTCAAAAAGGTTTTGGGGAGTGCTGGCCGTCCACATCCCCGGCAGAAACCAGCCCGGGGAAGGATGGAAAACCCGGCCTTTTTATTCTCCAGAATTAAGACTTTGATTAGCTGCTGGCGCAAGACCAAAACTCCATCTGAAATGCTTTAGACCCATCTGCGCTCGGTTTGGGAGTCTGAGGAGCGCATGCCGTGGCCGGCTCCTCACCAGTGCCAGGCGAGAACAAGGGGGAAAGAAGCGGGTGAGGAGCTGGGCGGGGAGGAGGGCTCCCCGGCCCCCACACTCGCAGGGGGAGTGCCCTCACCTTCACACCCACGCCGCCACAGGGAGCCCTCCAGGCCGCCCCAGGCACCCATGTCTGCCGGCCGGCCTGGCCCGGGGCCGCCCTGGCAATGGCAGGCTGGGTCCTGGCCAGTGGCCGCACTTGGGCCCGAGCCTGGCCTCCACTCCTCCCGCAGCCGCCACGGCCGCGGGGCCCTGCCCACCCCCTCCCTCCCCGAAACCCCCGTGGTCCCTCACGAGTCCCCGCACCTCGTGATAAATTTCATAATTATTCAGCCCTTACTACCAACACCGAAATTCATCACTCAAAGCAAATTAGCCGAGATTCATTAGAATAAGACATCTAGTAGGCACATGTACTTTATTAGCCTCTTACACCAATAGTTTTAATTAGGTACATATTTCACAGCTCTAGAGCTACTCGAGTGAAGGGCTGCTTTTATCTCTTTTATTTACAGTAACAAGCTATCAAACAAATACCACCATAATTAAACTCAGATGGAAAAAAAAAAAAAAAAGGAAGAAAATAATTATAATATTTTAATAAANNNTTTATTAACGGTGACCTCATCAAACCTCAGGTTTGGTGAACTCGGGCTATTTAATTAATGAAGGGAATACCCTGCAGCCGGGCAGGACGGCCTTTCCCCCCGCCCCTGGCCTGGTAGGCCCTTCCTCCATGTCACCTTCAGGTAGGGGAGGAGAGCTGTCCCTCGGATCGGTACCGGCGTGATGAGAAAAGTGATTAAAATCCAGAACACTTCTAAATTATTAATGAGGAATTTAAATGATGTTATAAAAGAGGCGAATACAGGCGAAAATGTTACACATTCATGGAATTTTTACTCATGCATAATAATAAGTTGAAAACACTTTAGTTATAATACTTCCTAAATTAAAAGG